>LPNX010975389.1:0-192402 GCA_001517045.1 Pseudotsuga menziesii | reverse complement strand
ACACAAGAACCAACCATAAGGAAAATGTCAGTTGTTACTCATGCATTTCACATCATGAAATGAATGTTGTTAACACAAGAACCAACATTCTTTATATTCATGGTCGTCACACAAGAACCAACCATAAGGAAATGCCAGTTGTTACTCATGTATTTCACACCCTGGAAATATTCATTGTTAAAAAGACATCATCAATCAAAGCCAAAGTTTAGATGCCAAAAGTTCTTGAGAAGATCCATACATGGTTGCATGAGGACCTGCAACAAGTTCAGTTGTGGAGTATGTTGGGACTCAAAAATGTCACTTTTTCATCCACTTTATCTTTCGTTATTCCTCATATTTCATCGTCCCATTAACCTTTTATCATACCATTTCCATACATATATGTGAGTTTCACCTTATTATTTCCACTTTATTTATTTTTAGTATTATAAGTGAATTTATGATTAAATATTAGAAAATTAACATGTTTTTCACTAATATCTCAAAGTATGGATGAGCTTTGTAATGTGTAGGAATATGTGAAGGATTAATTCAAAGAAAAAACTTCACGTATATATCCTCCACCATTTCAAGGAGATAGTTATGCAAAGAATATTCCAAGGAGAAGATCATGAAGATTTGGTTGAGAGACATGTGGAGGATTGGTGAGAGATATATGGAGGATTTGAAGGGATCATATCTTGTAATAATAGGATTCAAGTAGTTGAGTGGTTGAGTGAATAGTGGATCTCTCATTATGAGATGGTTATTTCCTTCATGTATAAAAGAGAGTTCTCTCTCTTCATTTCAAGATATGAAATCCTAGATTATCTTAGAATAACTTAGATCTTAGATTATCTTATAGAATGGTAGATTGTAGAAGTTAGTCTTGACTTTGTTATATGGAGAAGGGAATTCTTAGATTTTGTTCTAATATTGGTTTTGATGCTTTCATGATTTGTCATTGATTCTTGTGATGTAAATTAAGATTTCTTGATTGTTAATGTGAGCTCACATGTGTTTTCTTGTTGCTCTTCATATGTTGTCTTTCTTTTATGCAATTACTTTCAACCGTGTGTTTCATCTTCCAGCATTAGATTAGCAATTGCCTGTTTTAGCTTAAGGGGGGTTAGGTTAGATTAGTCTTAGTTTCACGGGGAGTTAGATTAGCTTAATTTCACTTCAATCCTGCATATACTTTGCATGTGCTTTGTAAGCCTACGAACCTCGGATTGACAAATTAGATGGCTGGGCAATTACTACAACGGAATTAAAACAACATTAATTCGGCCCAACACAATGCACCTCCAAACTTCATGAGATATATGGATGACCTTCTACAAACTTTCATTGGTAAATGTGTCATTGTCTATCTTGACAATATCTTGATTTTCAATCGATCATGGGAAGAACACATCAAACAGCTTCGATAAGCCTTTGACACTCTCCAGCAACATCGAATATGTCTGAACATGGATAAATGCTCATTTGCGATGACCAACATCAAGTATTTGGGGTATGTAATTGACTCTGCAGGCATTCATGTCAACCCAAAAAAAGTACAGATCCTCAAATACTTTCCCATTCCTCAAAACATTCATGAACTAAGAAGTTTTCTTGGTTTGGCGAATTTCTATCAACAATTCACACTTGGCTTCATCCACATCGCATGGCCTTTGAATCAGTTGATGAAATGAAATGAGAAAGTTGTCTTCAAATGGACACCGACACAACAACAAGCTTTTGAACAAATAAAAAACAAGCTTTGTACTGCACCGGTACTTGTATTACCTAATTTGCATCAGCCCTTTGAGATTGAGATGGATGCATCGGACTATGCCCTCGGCGCAGTGATCACTCAGTCAGGTCACCCAATCATGTTTCATTCTGATACTTTCAGAGACACTGTTAGAAGGTACTCGACATATGAAAAAGAACTATACGCCATTGTGCAAACTCTTAAGCAATGGAGACACTGCATTCTTGGAAAGGAAACGGTCATCCTCATTGACCATAAACCTTTTCAGTTTTCTTCGTCCCAGTCGAAACTACAGACGACCCAAAAACTCAAGTGGATTAATTACCTGCAACAATTTCAATTGGTAATTAAGTATTGGAAAGGAAAATACAATGCCACAGCCATTTGTCTCAACAGACCACCCATTACTCTATTGTCTATTGTGATGAGTATGCAGGGTTATGACACCACTACTTGTCCGTAGTTGTTTTCGGTATACTGCAATTTTTCTACAATATATTGACAGGTTTAGACCGATAAGTTGTCAACTGCCGACTACTTCTTGAAAGGCACCTTGCTATACAATCTTGGACAGCTTTGTGTAAGAACCCGTGAGCACCGACAAAAACTCATTTGTGACATGCACTACAATAAGACTGCATGACATTTTGGAGTCGCAAAAATAATTTTTATCCTCCAAAAGTATTTCTATTGGCCTTCACTTAAATCTGACGTGAACAAGTACATTCGATCATGCGTGGTTTGTGCAATTGCTAAATTGTCGAATTGACGACAAGGACTGTATACACCCCTTCCAGTTCCTAGTCGATCATGGGAATCTATTTCTATGGACTACTTGATGGGATATCCTACTACCAAACATCAGCATGACATGATACTAGTATTAGTCAACAGATTTTCCAAGATGGCTATTCTCATACCATGCAAGAAGACTACAACAACACAACAAATTGCTCAACTCTTCTTTGAACATGTGTGGAAACACTATGGCCTCTCGATGACCATTAGTTGTGAAAGAGATTCTATATTTGTCAGCACCTTTTGGAAAACTCTCTGGAAACGTATCGACATGAGACTCTCTTTGTTGACAACCTTCCATCGGTGTACAGACGGAAG
Source organism: Pseudotsuga menziesii (assembly GCA_001517045.1). Lineage (NCBI taxonomy): Eukaryota > Viridiplantae > Streptophyta > Pinopsida > Pinales > Pinaceae > Pseudotsuga > Pseudotsuga menziesii. The sequence goes on along the minus strand of LPNX010975389.1, from coordinate 189,545 downwards.
TTGTAAATTGCTTAGGCATACAATTGCTTCGCATGTACAACCATAAGCATCGTTAAACATGGGATGATAGCCTTCCATACATATAGCACAGCTACAATCATTCTCAACACAGATCTATAAGAAAGAGTCCATTTGAGATCTATTAGAAATTTCAACCCTCAGTTCCTATTGACTTAATCAGTTCCTCGAAACAGTCAAACGATACCGACTTCGAAGGATGAGAAGTGGAGAAATCATTGAAATTCAACGATCAAATCTACAACATTCAAAAGCAAGCATAGGAGATGTTGCAACAAGCTAATGCAAAAGCTAAGTCCCAACATGACAAGCAATGGATTCCTCATTCATTCCAAATTGGGGATCGGGTCTGGTTACATCTAAAGAAGGAGCACTTCACTGGTCCATACAGAAAGATCAAACCTTTGCAATATGGTCCATACAGTATCCTTCAATAGACTGGAGAAAAAAAATTCAACTCGACATTCCTGCATGCCTTGGCCTACATCTAGTTTTCAATGTAGATCAACTTCGACCATATCATGCACCATTGTTGGAATAGAACGACTTGCAGACAACAGAAACCGAAGACATCCATCTTGATTTTCAGGAACCCTTTCTTTATGACACCATTGTGGGATGACACATACTCCATACAAGGACAAACTCCATTCCCTTGTTTCAAGTGGATAAATCTAGACAAATCCTTGCGCAAGGAAAATGGTACTCTGCTAATGAATTCACCAACAAGTTTCCTCACTTGAACGAATACATAATGGAGACCATTTTTTCTTAAGGAAGGAGGAATGATCCAACCAGCAGCCGATAGGTTTACCTTGACAATTTCACCTTCGACAGGTTCACCTCGACAGGTTCACCTTTGACAGGTTCTCCTTGGCATGTTCAGCCGACAGGTTCGCATTCGGCAGGTTCACCTCGACAGGTCCAGATCGACATACAGCATACCAACATGCTCTACGACGGTTGAACTTCTGAACCGTTATAACTTCTTTTGTAACTGAACGTAGAGGGTAGCCACCCAAGTGTCTCAACATCCTATATAAGCATGTATATTATGTAATATAGACATCTATCTAATTCCTCCATATTTCATGGAGCAGAATTAATAAATTGGTTTGAATTCTTGGATATTGTCTGTGTGTATATTTCTTATAGACCTAGTGTGTTTCCTGCTTTGTTGATTCTTCTTATAAGCTTCATCCATAACATTACTCAACTCATTCAGTCAACTGTTGTCCCCAACATGCAACTCGACACAACCTGGATCAATATGGTGTGAATTTTTCCATATAAACTTAACATTGTCATCTATCAGATCAAATAATATGCACAATATTTCTCGTTGGAAAGTGGCAGGTGCAATGTGTTAGTACCTAGGTATGCACCTAAGATTGTCTACTTTAGGAAACTTGAGATTCTAAAATTTTAATCTATTCTAAACCTTCATAAACGCATTTTCCTAAGACAGTCATTTATACTTGAAGTTATGTTGTATAAACTTTATGCTCTCTTATTATTTCTTGTGTTTTAGTTTGATAATTGGTTTGGTGAACATGTTAAGTTGGAACAAGTTATCTTGTTTGTTATCATGTTAGTGTACAAGTGTTTTATGCTCACACTTTAGTATTCAAGGAGATAAGAGGTTGGTTTGAAGATTAAGTTGTTCCAAGCCGATGCACTGTGAAGTAGTTTTGCAACTACGCTACAAAATCGGTGACTGGTTGCTGCAACATTTCTTGTAAATGACAGTTTTAGTCATCGGATTTGGGCACGCTTTTCGAGCTGATGGAAATGAATTTTTGAAAACCAAAAGAGGATTTAGGTGGGAACATGCCCAATTACAAAAATATATTTCATTTTATACATGTGTTATGGTCTGGGAGGTACAAGTGGTTCTTTGAATCCCATTTTCCATAAATTTACCATATTTTCCTAAGGTGATTGTTTTTGTAATCCGATTCAGGAGAATATTATGACTAAACCATAAGGAATCACTTAAAATAGTTAAAACCCCACTTCAAAATTGGGTTTATTTACTAAAATATCTTTCAGTACTTTTGTAACAAATATCACGGTTTGAGATATTCGAATAGGTATTTGAATCCTATTTTTTAGAATTTTGCCAATTGCATTTTCCTCCAAATATGCCAAGTCAAATAGTTGGAAGGCCACCTCAGAATTCAACTTGCATGAGATTTGAAACATCAAACTAAATGTAAAGCAAAAGAATATCAGATCCATTAGTTTTGGATCTAGATGAGGATGTAATTATCTATAAAACTTTATAAAAAGGAAGAAGAGAGGGTTCTTCCTTCAAGAAGCTGGAGGGTTTATCTTTGGTGTCTAGAGATGGTCTTGTTATTTTGTAAGATATAGTACAATACTCATGAACTTATGATTTTGAACGAAATACTAACTTTGTTCCCACTTATATGTTATGATTGATTATTGGATGGATTGCATAATAGTATGTGATGCATTATTTAAATTATAGAACTATTGGTATAAACGTTGTTTGTATTCATTTCCTGTGATTTATTGCATGTCTCCTTTTAGTTTCTTTATATAACGTTGTTATGTATGGAACCATTTATGAATGCATGAAAAAAAAATATTATTCCTTTAATGTATTTATTTCGAGTCTTATGGTTATAATTCTTGACACTTCCAATTCATAGTTCAACCTTTATTTATAGTTCTTTATGTACTTTAAGTTATTATATTTACATGCATACCTTCATTATCCCAATATTAAACCAACCACCTGAATTAAACCTTATGTATTTAATTTCCCTTTCCTAATTTCCCAAGATTTTTCCTATAGCATTTCAGTGCATACCTTAGGGATAAAATTTTATGGTGTCGTTGTTGGGTAACTGAGGAACAAAGCTATTTTCCCCAAGTTGTATGATAATGACTAGATCCAGTTCTTGATGGTGAACAAGAACTAGCATCAAATACTGGTTGTGATCATTCACCTGACGATTCCATTGAAGAATCCAGTGGTAACTCCAATCTTTCAATATGTCCAGTGGTAACTCCAATATCCTTGTACTCCCATGAGAAGAATTATCTTTCTGATTTCAGGACTTGTAACAACTTATTGTTCTATGAGGGAGTTAGATCCAAATTAAAGATCAAAATTTTCCCTGGTTTGATCTTGATTGGAATGCTATCATAAATAACCATTGTTGGTATGGCTTCTTCTTCTTCTTCTTCTTCTTCTAAATCTAATTTAGTATTCTCGGGAAAGTCATCATTATTGATATCCATTTCTAAGAGATGATACACATGTTGAGAAACAGAGGAAAGGTCACTCAGAAAGTTGCTAATAACATCATCCTTTGTTTATGTATTAAAAGACAGAGTTTTCTTGATTATTAAAATAGGTCGAACATTCTTTTCTCCCAATTCATAGTTAACCCATTAAGGATTCTCATATGTCATGATGGACTTTGTTGGTGGATAAAGGTTTAGATTGTTAGAAAAACAAGATCGTGAATCAATAACAATAAACAATAAATAAGATGCAAATATTAAACACGTTACAAGAGAGACACGGATATACCGTGGTTCACCCAAGATGGGCTACTCCACACATAAATTGGAAGTCCTTTATTATTATATAGTCCAGTAAAATGAAGGGATAAAAATATCAGCAACCTCGTTGCACTTCCTATTCACTCTCTCACAGTCTTTCTCTCACAATCACAGAGATCGCTTTTACAATGTTACAATACATTACAATACAAATTCATATTATAATGCCTTTCTTTTATAAAGGGAATACCATGGGAAAATACCACGGGCTGCCCAAAAACATGGGCCCGTAAATCACCCCTTATTGACCAAGTCATGACTCTGAAATTACAACATTTCACAAGGAATTTTTTCCTAAATTTTTGCTACGGGGGCGCAGCGCCCAAACCCCTTCTAGGAGGGGCTCCCAAAATAGTCTTCGCCCCCCCTAGACCCCCCTGATGATTATAGTGGGGGGGGATCCCCACCACACCCCCCAATCAGCTGATAGGATCCAGAAATGACTGAAATAACATCTCTAAATCAGGAAGATCAAGATCCATAACCAACGATCTCCCACTTAGATAACGATAACAACAAATCCATCGTTGTTGCACTTGTTAGATTATGCTATGAAGCTTGGACCTGAAAAATTTCTCTTATTCACCTTCATGCTTGAAGTCCAACGGAAACTGAGCAGGAACTCAGTTCCTCTCTCGTTACTACCTTTGTCAACATGTCTGCAGGATTCTAGATAATATGTATATTTTCCAACTTTAATATTTCATCTTCCAGAACAGTTCTTATGAAATGGTACTTGAGTTGTATATGCTTCTTCTTCAAATGAAAGGTTAAGTTATTTGCAAGATTAATGGAACTCTGTCTGTCACTGTACAACCTGTTATTCTCCTACTTCTTAACCAATTCCTCCATGAACCTCTACAACCAAATCATCTCTTTACTAGCCTCATTATCAACAACATACTCTACTTCCATTGTTGAAAGTGAAACAATATTTTATAGTTTCGAAATCCAACTCAATGTTGTTCCACCTACAATAAAAACATATCATGTGGCGCTCCTCCTACTGTCTTTATCACCAGTCGTATTTGTGTCAACATATCCCTATAAAACAATGTATGAACCTCCAAAACATAATTCATAAGTGGTACCTCTAAATACCTGAGAATCCATTGTATTGTCCTCCAATGCTCTATACATGGATTGTTCATATACCTACTCACAACTCTCATTGCATGTGTGATATCTGATCTTGCACACACCATAGCATACATCAAGCTGCTAATTATTGATGAGTTGGGAACCTTAGACGTGTCTTCTATCTCCTCATGTGTCTTGGGACACATATCCTTACTTAGTTTGAAATGGCTGGCCAAATGTGTACTAACTGGTTTTGTATTCTTCATTTTAAACCTCTCCAACACCTTTTGTATGTACTCGAGTACCTTGAGACAATGTAAATTTGTGATTTTTCCTGTCACTTGTTATTCTCATACCAAGGATTTTCTTTATAGCACCCAAATACTTCATCGCAAATGATTTAGCTAGTTTCCTTTTGAGCACATTTATATCATGCATGTTAGACCATGCAACAAGCACGTCATCCACGTACAATAACAAGATAATATATATTCCATTATCTATCCTCTTGAAATAAACACAATGATTAACATGGCATATACTATAATCCTGTTCTTTCATAAACTTATCAAAATTTAAATACCACTTCCTTGAAGCTTGTTTCATGCCATATAATCTCTTCTTCAACCTGCAAACCAAAATCTCCATCCCTTTGACCTCATACCCCTGTGGCTACTGTATATAAATCTCTTCCTCCAAATCCCCATGGAGAAAGGATGTTTTTACATCTATTTGTTCAAGATGCAAATATTGTACCACCACTAGACTTAAAATATTCCTAATTGAAGTCATTTTAACAACAAGAGAAAATATTTCACCAAAATATATACATTTCTTTTGTGCAAACACCTTTACCACAATTCTAGTCTTATACCGCTTCTTGTCTCCTTCTTCTTCCTTCAACCCGTAAACCCATTTATTCTGCAATGTTATTTTACCTACGGGAAACTCGACAAAATATCATGTCTAGTTTCTTACCAATGAGTCCATCTCCTCATCCTTTCCTTGCTCCCACTTATTTTTAGTTTCCACCTGCATTGCTTCTTCATAACATTATGGTTCACCGAAATCAGTCATCAATAAATAATACAGTGAAGGATAGAATCGTTCAGGGGGTCTACTTAACCAGGTAGATCTTCTTACACTTGTAGGAGTTTGAGGTATTGGTTGTTATTCTTTAGTTTCTGGTACTGTTGGAACTTCATTTTCTTTGCAACTGATCTTTGTACATAGCCTTTTCATTGAATACTACATCTCTACTCCTAATGATTTTGTGATTTTCATAATCCCATAAAGAATAACCAAAATCATCAACCCCATATTCAATAAAGGTTTATTTCTTGGATTTAGCGGACCAAATTTGTTCTATTTTCTTTATCAATATGGACAAATGTTTCACAACCAAAAGTTCTGATAAATGAGTAGTTTACCTTTTTACCTGTCCATGCCTCCTCTGGAATTCCACCATCTAAAGTGCTTGAAGACCCTATGTTTATTAAATAAACAACGGTATCTACAGTGTCATCCCAAAACTGTAAGGGAACCCCTGCATGCAATCTCATACACCTTGCACGCTCCATAATCATCATATTCATCATTTTTTTACACACCATTTTATTTTGGTGTTTATGGGACTATATTCTCTCTATAGATCCCATTGTATGAACAATATCTATCAAACTCCTTACTGCAATATTCACCTCCATTATCATATCTGAGACACTTCAATATTTTCCCTATTTCATTCTCAACCAAAGATTTCCACTTCTTAAAAGTAACAAACACGTCATATTTCTGTCTAGTGCAATAAACCCAAGTTTTTCTAGTTGTGTCATCAATAAAAGTAACATAATAACGAGAGACACCAAGAGATTGAACTTGATCTACTCCCCATACATCTGTATGCACAAGCTATAACTTTTCACTCTTCTTTTGTTTCCCGAAAAATATGACTCTCTTTTGTTTTCCATAAACACAGTTCTCATAGAATTTCAAACTTACCTGCTTCAGATCCGGAAGTAATTTCCTTGAGTGAAGAATATGTGTCCCCTTCTCACTCATGTGGCCAATCCTATGATTTCACAACACTGCACTTTTTTCTATGTAACTTTAGAGAGATGGAATAATCAACATTATGAGGACATAAATACAACGTACTGATCATGTCTCCTTTTGCTATTACCAGCGCTCCTTTAGTGATCTTCCACCACATTTTTTCAAACATAGAAAAACAACCACTCTATCCCAACTACCTTCTTGAGATCATATTTACTTTCATAGAAAGAATATGCCTTACATATTTTAGCATCCATTCATTTCCATTATTTAACTTAATCCTTACCTTACCCATTCCAATAATTTTACATTGTTCGTCATCCCCCAATAAAACATGTCCAAAATCACCTAGAACATCATCATGAAATAATTTCCTATGGTGTATAGAATGACATGAAGCCCCTAAATCTACTACCCAGTAATCAGTAGTATTATCTAATGCAAGAATCAAAGCATCTTGTAACACATCACCTTCTACATTTGCTTCCTAAGTAGTCTCATGATGCCCATCTCCTTTCTTCTTTGGAGCTCTGCAATCTTTCTTTAGATGTCCTCTCTTACTGCAATTCCATCACTCTATATTTCTCAGTCTGGACTTCGATCTTCTATTTCTAGACTTGTTGTGATTACCCGAGCTCCTTCCTCTCTCCCTTTGTCTTCCCCTGCTCTCTATGGCCAACACATTACCTGATGTCTCACCTGTTCTTTTTCTTCACATTTCCTCGCTAAGAATCATACTAACAACATCATCAAATTTAAGAGTGTTTGAACCAAGGACAATGTTACTTACAGCGATGACCAAGCCATTCCAACTTTTTTCCAATGAGCACAGGATTAGAAGAGCCCTAACCTCATCATCAAAGCTCACTTTTACAAAACTTAGCTAACTAGTAATTGTATTAAATTCATTTAAATGTTCAGCAACAAATCCACCTTCTGACATCTTCATATTAAATAAACACTCCATTAAAAATACCTTGTTGGAAGCCGAGGGTTTTTCATAGAGCTTAGACAATGCGCTCATCACACCCCCAATTTTCTTTTCTTTCGAAATATTGAAAGCCACCAACGAAGCCAGGCATAGCCATATTTTTCCTAGTACCTTTCTGTCAAGTACCTCCCATTCTTCATACTTCATAGTCATCGGTTGTTTTGTTTTTCTGCCTAATTGTAGGTATAGATCCTTCTGGTACAAATATTCCTCCATTTTAATCTTCCATAACTGGTAGTTTTGTTGTTAAATTTATTGACCCTAAACTTTTATTCTTCTTCCATTGCTCCCACTTGAACCAATAAGCCTTCTTTCCTGTGATTTTACCATCCAAATAGACCTTTTGGCTCAGATACCAATTGTTAAAAAAACAGGATCGCAGAGAAATAACAATATGGCAATAAACAAGATGCAAATATTAAAACACATTACAAGAGAGACACAGATATAACATGGTTCACCCAAGATGGGCTACGTCCACACAAAAATTTCCAATGCTTTATTTTATACAGTCCATAAAAATAAAGGGATACAACCTACAGCAACCCTGTTGCACTTCCTCTTCACTCTCTCATAGTCTCTCTCTCACAATCACAGAGATCACTTTTACAATGCTACAATAAAATACAATACAAAGTCATATTAGAATGCCTTCCTTTTATAAAGGGAATGCCATGGGAAAATACCACTGGATTCCCAAAACCATGGGCTCGTAAATCACCCATTATTAATAAGTCGTGACTCTGAAATTACAACATTTTACAAGGCATTTTTTCCTAAATTTTTGCTACAAGGACACTGCCCCAAACCCTCACCATGGGGGACTCCCAAAAATAGTCGCCTCCCTCCTGGACCACCCTATCAAATATAGTGGGGGAAGGAGACTCCCCACACACCCCCGTCAGGTGTTGGGATCCAAACACGGCTGAAATAACATCTCTGAGTCAGAATCATCAGGATCCACAACCAACATAATTTTTTCATGAAATCCCCTTTGGAAGTAATCATACTCATCCTGCATCCTATATAATCATTAGTCATAGCCATCCATGAAATCCCTAAAATCAAGGGATGCCCTACTAAGCAGGATTTCATTTGGAGGACTAGGAAATCTATAGGGTATTCCCAAGAATCCACAACAATAGTCACATCCTCCAATATTCCCTCGGTTCGAATACTAGATCGATTTTCCAATTCAAGTACTGTGGGTGTTGGTTTCATATTTTCTAATCCTAATGTCTCTAATGTTTCCTTTGTCATAATATTGATAGTATCTCCCAGATCCACCAATGTATTGGAAAAAAGTTCCCTTGCATCTAAACAGTGACAAACAAATTTTTGGGGTCATCATATTTAATAGGTATGTCCCTTCCAAATATCAAATTAGATAGTTTTCCCAAGACATGGATAATGGGTGGATCCTTGGATTTCTTCCCTGTATTTCTAATACATCGCTCATGGATAGATTTGGCATAAATTAGAACATCTTTAATAGCTTGTAACAACAAAATATTGACACATAAATTCTAGCATTCTCCTAATAGGCCGAATTTAGGTTGTGGAGGTATTTTGGATATTTCCAACCTCTCTAAGTATGGAGGAGTAACATCTTGTGTGTGATTCGGGATAGTAATAGTCATTAGTTGTGTTGTTATTGTTAGTTCCAAAGTCACAACATGAATAATATTTTTCAGTTTATTTACGAGGTTGCTCTGTTTCAAGGGATAGAGGTTCATCCTCCACTTATTTAGTAGTTATTAGTGAGTTCTTTGAACTAATTACCCTCCCAGACCTAAGGTGTACATCGTTACATACAAGGGATTGATGCTATAGGATCTGAAGGTTAACGTTTTAGCTTGTTGAACCGTCTTATTGTTAGGATATGGACTAGCATGTACAGGTTGTTGAGGTCGTATTATAGGGGAATTTATTGAGCATTCATCGGTGAATTCATTGGAAGTTGCAATAGTGGGTGAATATGTAATTGTGGGGTAATGATAAGGACAACTGAAGTTGAGGTACTGAAAACTATTGTACGGAAAAAGAAATATTTTTCCTATTTTACGGCTAAGTAGGATTTTGAACAGGTTGAGCTTGCCATTTAACCATGGTGAGGGGTATTGGAATTGATGGGGGTTTTTCAATTGGGAGTAGGAAATTGTGGTTATTAATAATTATATTGACCATTCCAAGTATTATGAAATGCAGAAGAAACTTGGTTCATACCTGGAGGTCATGATTGTCATGGCTTCTTTTGTACTAGAAAATAGACGGGTTTGACTTCCTCACTAGTGCCCTAGTATACCTCCTCTATCCCTCATAAAGATGGGAAACATTTTGTGGGGTGTTCTTGATCACAAATCTTACACACTTCAAAAACTTTGATTGGGCACTCTCTAGAGGCATATTTCTGCTTACATTTCGGACAGAAGATATTGAGTGCCTTCTCAAATTCAATTTTTCTCTGTTTGGCTTGGAATATGTCTAGCTATGAAGATAATGTTCCAAGGATGTAGATTTTGAAATATTCTAGCAACATACCAATTTCCATCCAAGTTACTCCCCCACTAGATGAATTTGTAGCCCTGGTAGGAAGGACATTGATCCTTGTTTTGATTCTAGAAAATCCTCATGAGAATCTTCTACAATAACCACATATTGTCCCATATCTTTCCTTTAAAGTATCCTCTTTCCCGTTAAATTCAACATGTCAAGCCACTCGTACCTCATTCCTCAGATCAAGATGGTCTTTAAGACATCGCCACCTAGAATGGTATGTGATGACCTTTGTAAGTTATACTAAAAATGTTTCATGTATTCTCCCAAGTTCTCCTCCTCCTTCTTCGGCATCCTAAACATATCTTCTCTCGAGTCCCTACAGTATTCCTGGTACTTCACGAGGAATGTCTACTTCATTTCATCCCAAGTAGTGATGGTACCACCATCGAGACCCATAAACCACCTCAGGAATACTCCCTTCAAGGTGGTTAGAAATAACTTTAGTTTCTGCAAGTTTGTAGTGTAGTTATAATTCTGGCACAACACGCCAAACTTGAACAGAAACACGTGGATCTTCAATGGTTAACTTGTGAAAGTTTCAAGAGTGCTAATAGTGAAATGAGATTATTCATGGGCACTACTTCTTGGGTATCAACAATGGGAAATTCGATTGTAGATGTTGGAGCTATTATAATTTCTCGCAATCACCAATACTCATCTGGGATCCCAAATTCATGTGGTACCAGCTATAATGGGATTGGTTATTTTTTCTTTGGCACTGCAACTTTGGAAGCACTTCCTCAATCTACAGTGGGCATATCATGAATTTTCTATCATCTAGGGGATAATATTTGGTGTTCAGAGATAGTTTCTCTTGTTTGCTTGTCCTTCTTCTATATTTTGTGGTTCAAGCTCCATTGCTACTAAATATGGATTGGCTTCTTGTCTAGGTTCTAGTCCTTTAGTTTATTTTCTTCCTTTAGAAAGGGTTCACAATCCACCTTCTATTGTTACAATAGAATTGCTTCTTTGAATGGATTGATGGTTGTCCTCCACATGGGATTCCACCCATGTAGAATGGAGAGACACTTCCTCTAATTTCTCCCTTGATATCCTGGATATAAGTTTGTATTCCTTGTTCTTTTGGTCCTTGACCTCCTCTTCCCACGAAGTTAGTATTTTTCAAAGGTATTCCTCTACCTCTATACATACATCCTATATTATCATTTACTTGTGCATTCTATATTCTCTTTTACTTATGCATTCTATACGCTCCAGTGCAGGTGAGATAGGAGTCTAGTACTGCAGGGCCCCCTTTTGGAGGGATTGACAGTAGGTATGTAGGTTCTTACCTTTCGTATTTACTTCTCAGGCATCAATAGCACCAAAGATGCATCTATATCGGCACTAGATTGTACTCTTGCACCCGTATAACCTCTTTGACAACGACGCCAAAATGTTGGGTCCTTTTAACTATCTATTCAAAGAAACTAAACAACACACACATAATCGTCTTGTATATAAATATTTTAAAGGTTATGTTCAAATTTTATGAAGGCTACAATTTCATCTATAGTGTCGAATCTATGATGATCGTGCAGTATGTAATCAAAGACTTAACCAAACCACTCTGCTTTAAGGAACATATTCATAAAATCAAAAAAAATTGTAATCTTAATTGAAGATAAAACCAACCATAACTCACTCAAGTCTACAAGGAAAAGAATCACACTGGAAACCTCTACTACAAAATAAATCATGTCACTCTTTGTTTATAAAAAGAATCACACAACTCACTACGTGCAATGAAATCACACCACTCACTACTCATGATTGAATTTACTCAAACCATTGTATTTAATGAAATCACTTGACCCACTGCTTCATTGATCTATGTAGTAAGTGGTAGCTATGCTTCTAATCAACACTCATCTCACCATGAAATCAAAGAGAATGAACCTGCTATAATATAAAAAAATAAAGAAACTATCTAATACCAAGAAATCCAATTGTATGAAAGAAGTGAGATTATGATCTAATAAAGTAATGGCAATGGAAATCACTCTGTAATAACAACTTACAAGTGACACCATGAATAAACTACTAAGTAACATGGCTATTAGAAATAATAAACAAATTGTCAAACAACTTACAGGAATTAAGAACAACTACAGTAAATCCACCTATGAAATAAAATTGATGGAAGCTCGTGATTAGCGAAGGAGTCCCTTCCTTATCTAACCAGGGCTACATAATAATTCAAACTATGACACTCAGAATATCTGCAGGAACACAATATTTATTATAGAAAAAGAGAGTTATACAATTAGTCACAACAACACATTATCCAAGCCCTGTCTTCTTCTGTTCAACAAAATCAAGCCTTAAAGGACTCAGTTTCTTTATACATTCCTCAAGTAACATCCTTCTCAAGAGAGAACCATTGAACACCTTGAGAATCATAGATTCTCAAAGCCGTTCTACAATTGTAGCATAAGATCTATTACACGATTATGTTGTTACAACTGGTATAAAAAATAAATTATTACATTATACAGTCTTAGCTATAAATTATTATAACATTGATATCCCTAAATCTCTGGATGGTGAGATGTTTCTAAGTTGACATTGGTCTATCCTAAACTTGAGCATCAGTCAAAGACCAAATATTCAAATGTCATGAAATGATGACAACATCATAACTTAAGAAGTAGCAGCACTGCAAGTAACAACATGCCAAAAGATAATGTAGGATAATGTATCCCTAAATCTTGTAGAAGAGAAACAACATCTAAACCTTTGACAAAATGATCGCCTTGCTTGTCCTATCTGCAAATATCTTAAGCACTTTACTCATCAACCCAAACATGTATACAAAGCCACTTTAAAAACTTATATTATAACTCAAAACAATGAAATACTTAAAGAAGTTGTACAGTGAAATTAGCCTACACACATGAGAGATAACCAACCTCCTCGCCATATGGATGCGAAAATAGTTGGTTTCTTGATTCCCGCACCATTCTTTCCAAATGGATGTCAATGCTCGCCAAATGTCGAATGGATGCAAGGTGGATTCCAAGTTGAATGGTAGAGGCCCAATGGATGCAAGGGGGATGCCAAATGCAAAATGGATTCCAGGGTGACTGGTAGAGGATGGCATATGCTAGATCTTATAAAGTAGGGGTGTTGGGTGAGTGTTGAATAATTTCATTAAAAAATTACAAATTTTATAGATTAAATTCACTAGTCAAAATGGTCTTCTGGTTAAACGGATCCTTAAATAATTATTTTCCAAGAAATTTTCTCCTCGAGCAAATGCCTAGGCACACAAGTTGAGACGCCATTAACTTTAACTTTCCATCAAAAGTTATAACAATTATTTTGATAAAAAATACTTAAAAAATCTGTAGAAAAAATAAAAAATTCAACCAAAATACTTTTGACTACAACTTTCGTTACCCAATTCTCACAGAATATTCATCCACATTCATGATTTTACCCAATATTTCAAACAATAAGTTCCCCAATTCTCACAAAATATTCATCCACATTCATGATATTACCCAATATTTCAAACAATAATAGGAAGTCCCTTTTTTTCATCTTAATTTGTTTTTACTGGTACATTAAGTTACATTAAGTTAGGGATAATGAACTTACTTACTATGAATAGCCCCACCAAGATTCTAAAAGAAGGATTAGATCATATGTATTACACTTTGTTTTAAAATTATTAATTAATAAACTCATATATTTTTTCTACTTTCTTCCAAGTTTTTTTTAAATATTAAAACCTCAAACCTTACAACCATAAAGAATCACCAAAATAACCAACATAATTGGGAATGAATATTTCCATGGTTTATTATATTAATATAATTTTGTTATATTATAACTTGAAATTGTTTCAAAACACTAAATAATTTTTTTCAAAGCGCTAATACAAATAATAATTGAATTTCTTTTTATTAACTAATATAACTTTTTCTCCATCATTATTATTAATTTTTTGTGAGTAAGAATAAGAACTTTCTATTAAAGATTAAAAATAAATGTACAAAATCTTGTTTGAGAAGACCCATGGCAAACCTACACCTCACGAATTCAAAGAGAACTACAAGCATTAAGGCACAAAAATAGATCTAGCTTCCCTGATTCCCCATTCCCATTACATAGACACAGGAAATATTCGTAGAATTCTCATCAAAAGGTTCCAGATTATGGCCTAGCTCCCATTCAAATTAGCGTTGCGAACAATCTATCAGTGCTTACCCAAAAAATCCGCTACCATCGAAGGTATACGGAATTGATGAACGAAAACAAAACATCTCCACTCATGGCCATCACACAGCATAACCTTACCCTAGCTTCCATGCATAGCATAAACTTTCAGCACCAAACCAAACAAGAACAGATCCTTACCGGGCTCCCGCCGATGATGGCTTATCTTCTGCAAGAGGTTCCTTGTCACGAGCAGGCGCAATCTCCTTCGGGTTGACCAGAGAGGTGATGTCACATTCACCGAGATGCTCCCATAGGGAGCCTTCACCAAATCCATGAAACTCTCCAAGTCCTCCATGTTCCTCTACATATCTCCATTGAAGTTGCTCAAGACCTAGTGGACCAGGTCCCCAAAGCTTTCACATTCCATCATCGTTTTGGCCAGGATTTTTCTCATAATCCAATAAGGGTACAAGCAGGAATCCATGCCCCGTTCTTCAATCAGCTTCCACTTCTCATCCTCTTCCATGTTCTCAATAGCTTCATCGATGTGTAGGGGTCCCATCCATGAATTTTGTCCCCACAAAAGGCTCCTCAACCTTCCTGTCATTGCACTCCCCACCCCCTGCGCCTGCGCATGCGTTAGCGAGGAGCCATCAACACCTTACAGCCGGACGGCGCATCGATCCTTCTGCACACCCACAGTCTCTCATCTAAAACAGATATGGACCGAAACAAGCCCATCGTGACATTATGTATCGACATGTCAAGACCCAAAAATTAAAGAGGAGTAATTCCCACATGATGTGAACCATACTCACAATGTACTATTCCTACATCACCTTAGCATTCCTAAGCTACCTTTCCTTCCCCTCGTTGTGTCTATTTAAGGCCATCAATCCACTCTCTTCCACCTCAAACCTGCACATGTGCCTACATGTTTATGATCCAGATGTTTGCACGGCATTTGTTGTGGAATTAATAACCTCCACCGCTAGGTGCCCACCACTTGCATCTATGACATTCAGAATCGTTCAGAATCGGCTATGTGTAACTTGTTTCACCCGCATCTGATATATTATATATATATAATTGTTAACTTTTTTTTATAAATTTTAAATTTTTATAAACTATAAAATATAATTATTCCATTATAAATTTCTTTTTTTATTAATTATAAAATATATATAATTCAACATTAAATATATCATACCTATTTAATTGTGAAATGCATTTCCCTTATAATAATTAAGTTGCCTAAACTTTATATCTAAGATCATTTGAGCTTTCGTCAATTCAATTCTTTGTTTAGATTTAGATATGGTTGGTTAGATTTCGACATGGATGTGGGATGTTAGTTGGTCTTTTAAGTTTTTAGGTAGGTTGATTTTTTTAAGTGTTTTTATTTTAATATATATATATTAATATAAAAGTCCTTTTAATAGATTTAAATAAATAAAAACAACTTTTTTATTTTTATGATTGCGTCGAGAGGCGCTCTACAGTCCATTATGGGGGAGATCTTGTAACATGATGTAACGTTAGTAATGTTTGTAACATGTTATAGTGATAATGAATATTATGGGAGAGATCTTGTAACCCGATGTAATGTTAGTAACGTTTGTAACATGTCCGCAAAAAATAATAGTGATAGTGAATAGAGATATTGTAACGTGATGTAACATCTGTAACATGTCGGCAAAAAATAATAGTGATAGTGAATATTATGGGAGAGATTTTGTAACACAAAATAAAAAATAATATCACTTTCGTAACGTTAATTTTATTGATAAAAAATAAATTTTCTAATAGGCCAAAATAAATGTAGGCCACAAAAACAATCTAATATGGGGGAGACGTTGTAATCTTCCTACCTAACAAAACAATAAAAAAGTAAAAATTTAATTATTCGTAAAAAAAAATATGTGTGTCAAGAAAAAAACACAAAATTTAATTATCCGCAAAAAAATGTTGGCCTTGCACATGGTTTTATTGTACATAGGACAATTTGCACATTGTTTTTAAACCATGTGCAAGGCATTCTAAACAACCCATGGTTTTATTGTACATAGGAGGCTTTGCACATGGTTTTTAAACCATGTGCAAGGCCTCCTAAACAACCCATGGTTTCATTGTACATGGTTTAGGAGGGCCTTGCAAATGGTTTTAAGACCATGTGCAAGGCCTCCTAAACAACCCATGATTGTAGGAGGGCCTTGTATATGGTTTTAAAACCAATGTGTGGGGAAATGATGCAATTTTCATTGCAATGTTTGGTTTGAATTAAATCAATGGATACCTAAGAAGAAGTTTGCACATCGAGAGATTTGATCCATCTTGGCGCTTGATAGAGCCTAGGATTTGGATCTACGCTGGTTTTAAAACAATAGAATAAAAAACTCTTTTTTTAAATGTTCATAATATGTCTCATATTAAATTTTGATTTCATAATATTTATCTTTTTAAATCAAGTGTAGGGGATGTGATACAAGGGATGGCATCAAGTTTGTCTCTTCAACGGACGAAGGGATGGGTGCCAACAACATTTTGAGGTGTGTGAATTGGAGGAGAAGGATGAGGGAGTTAACCTCAAATTATCCCCTTAATCTTTCATTAAACCATCGTTCACTTGCACTTTTATGAACATTATGGCTCTCCATGGGAGAGGTAAAGACCACTTCATTATAATCATGATTGCAATGGGAGTTCAGCATGAGAGGTGTGTTTTTGGTCTCCATGGTTTGTTGTTTTCAACTATTATTCTAGTTAAGATTGTTTTTCCACGAACCTTGATTTACAGTTAGGGATTCACCAGTGAGCATGATCAACTGGTGTTTATTCCCTTGGGTTAGCATTTTCAAGGATTCCTTCACCCATCAGCTTTAGGTTTTGCACAAAGCAAATGAATGTTACTTCAGGCCTTACGAAGAGAAAGGTATTGTTTAATATTGAGCAACGTTATCATTCTACAAATCTATCTACAAGATCAACATCTTCAATGTACATTAGGATTTAATCCATCTCAAAATATTAGGTTTTTTGGAAAGTAATCCTAGAGGGAGCATTGTCAATCTACTAACATGGATAACAAGCCTAAAAAGGGGGAAATGAGATGGTTGATAGAAAATTTTACAAGCCTACTAGGAAAGGAAAACCTTGAAAATGTAAGAAAAATTACAAGGATAACTCCTCTACGAAGCCTATAAGGGATTAAATGGAGGCTAGGATTGCAACAAAGAATTATCACAAGAGGTTTCCATCCAACATTAAATCCAAAGTTGAGAGAATAGAGAAAAAGGTTCAGGAGAAATGAGCCACAATTCCTTCAGAGGAAATTGGTGTTGAGGTTAAGCATTGGATCCCTGATATTGGTTTCACCCACCGCCAAGACACCAAGTGTTCCAAATAAATTGATGTTTGTTGGAAAACTAAAGCCATAGTAGCTCAAGTGGTTGAAGAACATTGCATACAACAAAAATCCATTCTAGAAAATTGGAATTTCTTGATCAAAAGTATGAAGCTTTACTCATTACACTTTGGGACATGGAAATCATGAGAAGGAGAAGAGACAAAGAGCAAACCCCAATCATATACATTGATTTAGAATCTTATGCAAATACTAGTTGTTGTCCTCTCTTGACTTTCTGATTTTTCTTATAGGACAATTCTCAAGATTTTAGTCTCTGCAAGAAGAAATTTTAGAAGAAGTATCATGTTTGGGAGATTAGATTTTTTATGCTCTTTTGTTTTTATTATTCTCTACCATACCATAATTTTCATACTCAACTAATATGCCTATAACAACACAAGACAAATTTGCATAGGCATAACACTATTTTTTTTAATTTTTTTATACACAACAATGGTATTTTTTACCCACTATATACTTATTTACTTGCTGGGGACTATAGTGGGGGATGGATGTATCTTTATGTACAATAATTTAATATATTTGTTCTCTAGTTTACAAAAATAATAATAATAATAAGACTAACCCTTCTTCGTAACATGTGAACTCTTAAAACTATGGATATTTAAGGAAGTTTTTCTCCAAAATTTTCAACCATAGCCAACCAATTTTACCATTTTTCTCTACCATTTTATAAAGTTTGAATAGATAAAAGTTGGTTTTACTGGACTATAACAATCATCAACATTATGTAATGTATATTTGGAAAAATTAAATATTTTAATCTAAACTTGTTCAATTGTGTTATTTAAAGGGTTTAATTTGTCACTTCAATATTTTGGGCAAGCAAAACTTTGAATATTTTGGCCAATGTATAAGAGGACTAAGAGGATTTTTTAAGGTTTTGGACAATAGGATTTTCCAATTATTTCAACTAAAGATTTGAAGGTTACCCAACATGTCCAATCTATCACTTGGAGGATTAGGATAAGGGAACTTTCCAACCTATTTAATTTTTTAATTAAAAGTTCAAAATTTTTACATGATTCCAACTAACATGACTTATTACTTAAAAAGATACAAAAACATAACTTGACACTTAAAAGGTTATAGACACAAATATATTTAAGACGTAGATAATTTTAGTGTGTGTGTGTTTATATAGAGAGAGAGATATGAACTAATAATAAATATGTATCTTGGAATTGTTTTTATAACATAAATACATTATTATATACATATATTTTAAAATTAAAAACCCTTCCATTGACACAACTACATGAATTACCATTCACTCTAAACCCAACAAACCCCTAGCTCTGTACACATTGATTTTCACTTAACCAAAAGACTAACTATAATCTCTAAACCCTCCTTAAACTTGGATAGATATGGATCCTTGACAAACAAAAAAACATTTTTTCGTTAAAACTTGACAATGGGTAGTTTAATAGTGAATTATCAGTCACCGTGTATTTCTTGTGTTTTGCACAAGGTATAATGAGCTTTTATTGATAGAGAGCGGTTGTATTTATCCTCTTGAGAGATTGACTGAAACACATGACAAAGTCTAGACCCTGTCAATGCCCAAGGAACCTTATGAAGGATTAAGATATATCATTGGAATAGTATTACCATAAGATTCTTGTCATCTTCCTTGTGTGTTTATCTTCGTCAACAATTTATTCCCAACAAAGATTCAAAGATTCAGATCCATTAATGGAAATTTTATTCAATTCTTTAAGTTATAATATAGTAATTGTAGAATTGTGGGAACATTGTTGCCCGGGTCTGTTTTAGCCCCAGTCAACCATTTCAATTCACAAAGAAGGAGGTCCTTCTGTTGTGAGTTTCAAGATGGGATATTGCCTCAATGTGGGAGGTTATTCTCCTCACTGTAAAGATCATCCATTGTTAGATATAGATCTTGCATCTATTAATACCCATAACAACAAGAATCCATGAAAACGACGACGATGTTGGATCAAAATCAAGAAGTGTTTCCTATATTGAGATATCATTATTGTGGGTAAGGAAGACATGGGATGTGGAAAAATCAGGTGGAGGAATTTGTTATGGAAGCTTACAAGGCCATCTTAGAGGTTCAAATATGATTCTTTAAGTTATGCTCTCAACTTTGATGATGGACTCTATGAGTACTTGATGAACATTGTTCTTCTTGCAAATATAATGCAAGTGCAGTAGTTTACTTTAGTTTGATGCATTCAAAACGAATTTTTACCAAATGCTTACTTTTAGATGTTGGCATGTTAACATTTTTTATGTGGAAAACAAACTCTTAGCCAATCAAAAACAATTAAACTATTTATTTTACAGTTGGAATAAATCACTTAAAAAAATAATTTAATTTACTTTAAGAATATATATATTCATATATAGAACTTGAAAATTAATGCTAGGAAAAAACATTAATAAATGAAAAGAAGATATTTAATAAAATAAAAATTAAACAGGACAACCACATATTCAAAATTTGAAAGAAAGACCTTGAAAAGTGTCGTAAGTACAAGCACTAGTGGGGACCTTGAAAAGTGTAGTAAGTACAAGCACTAGTAGAGGGGAAGAAGTGGACTTTAAAACTTGATAAATCAAATAAAATCTATATGGAATATGTAGGACTAATGTATTGGTTACAATGGAGAGAATGAGTTCATTACCTCATTTAGGTAGGAGAAATAGAGGAGCATGTATCTTGTAGGGTGGAGATATTAGCGTTGGATTCTTTGTGTTTTTTGGTTGTATGTTGTTTTTGTTAATTTTGTTAATTTTATTAAGCATGGCCATGTTTTACATGTGTTTTTCTTCTTTTAAGGTTGTGTTTTTCTTTTCAGACTCTTCTTTCATTTTGTGTTTGGTATGTTTTCTCAAGAAAGAAGGTGTAATAAAGAAGGTGTAATTAATGGAGGGGCAATGACAAAGAAAAAGGTCTCTATGGTTTTACTTTTTTGTTAAAAAAAATCATTTTTTAATCCTCATTTTTATTAATATATTAATATGTTCTCTTATATGGGTAAAGAAGGGAAAAAATAAGCAAGGCCAGATGTAGAAGTGAGTGCTTAGTTTCTTTCATTTAAAGAAAAGTTTGAATCAACTCCCTCTTTCTTACTATTGTTGAATCCAACTTGTTGTTCAAATATTAATTTGTTTGAAAGGTTGAAAGACAAGCAAGACCTACACTCTATGGAGGTATGTAGAGGGATTTTCCGAGGTTTATAGAATCAAACAACCATACCCCTAGATATATAGGTCTATCCAACCATTTCCCTAGATTTGTAGGTGGCACCTTGTGATGAAGATATATATACATGTTTGGTTGTTGGACACTGGCACTAGAACCCTAAGGATTTGAACCCTAAGCTTCTTAAATAAGAATCCTAAGATTTTTAAATGTCCAATTTATTTCTAGATGTTTCCTTGTAAATCATTGGCTCACTTATATAACCTATCCAACATTTGAAGCACATTTTAAGTGAAGCAATTTCCCACGTAAAAAATGGGGCATAATTCAAGAAATGTTAAATTGGCTAGGTTTTCAATTTGTGGAGGTTTTCTTTCTCCTGCTAATTCATTACCAAGTCTATGAAATGCATCTTTGTAGATTTGGCTAATAGAAAAAGACAAAGAACCCTTGGTTATTACAGAAGAACTTTGTTGTTGGTAGGGAAAAATAATTAGAAAGAGGTGTAAGATTGGGTGGGTGAGGAATTTAGTTATTTGGCACTACCATAGATACATCTCAACCCCATATCCCCTAATGATTAAAGAACTCCGTTGTTGGGATGGAAAGACACTGAGAAAGAGCAATAAAAATGGGTGGAGGATTTTAATTCTCCAACACTACCATTGTTCCATCTCAATACCAAACCTCACAATGTCCAATTGGGATGGTACAACCATTAGTCCATCTCAACCTAGATTTGTTTTTAATCCAAAAGGATAAAAGCCTTGTCAACGTATACTTAATAATGCCAAGGTTAAGATGAATACATGCTAACATTTTATTTTCCCTCTAATTATAAGTTATAACAGTTGTAGGTGATTTGAGGATTTGGATTCAAGCACAAGAGGATAAAATATTGTCAGCATATGCTTAATATGATTTATAATGCCAATGCTAAGATGAAACTAGGCTAACCTTTCATTTTCCTCCATATACTAATTGCGCTTGGTGTAAAAGTTTGAATCTATATTTTTCTTTGTATACCAATCACACTTAGTGTAATGGTTTGGATATTTCAAGGCCCATGAGGATAAAAAAAAACTTTCAAACATATGCTTAATAACACCACTCCTAAGATGGATACATACTAGTATTTTAGATTCCCTCCAATTGGAGCAATTATAGTTATTATGATGATTTAGATATATTAATATTGAGAGCCTCTATTAAAGTTTGTTTGGGGGGATTAAAAAAATAAAAAGAAAAATTGGTATAAATTAATATTTATATTGTTTTCTAGCTATAATAATGTAATATTATGGGTTTATATTTTCCATGTGTTGTTGATTGTCTCTATAAGTAATAACTTCCCCTATCCTTCTAGGAAATCCTTTTGCTAAATAGTAATTCCCATTCTCCCTCTTGGAAAGACTTTTGTAGACCAATTTCATGGAATTCAATAAAAATGCTACTTCAATCTACTTTTTGGTTGGTTTATTAGCATTGGCACTATATTTCAATTTTAGTTAATTTTTTTTTTGGTTGGTTGACTAGCATTGGCACTGTATTTCAATTTGAGTTACTTTTGTTCTATTTTGTTTTAACATTTATAAATTTTATTTTGACTTCTATAGGCACGAATCATGATAACTATAATTAGTTTAGTTTAGTTTTAGTTTCTTGGAATAGAGCAATGTGGGGTACAATAAAGTTTAAATGAAGATGAAATGAGAGCGGGTTTTTAGAGATTGAATTCAAAATTGCAAAAATAGGGAAAAACAAGATGATGAGGAAGTAGAGTATGTATGTATGGTTTCATTTTCTTAAATGAGTTGAGGAACTAGAGTATGTATGGTTTCATTTTCTTAAACAAGATGAGGAGGAAGTAGAATATGTATGGTTTTATTTTCTTAAATATATGGTTGGATCTCTAGCATTTGTGTTAAATTCTAAGCTTAATCACATAATAAATGTGATGTTTGTTTTGCAGGTATCATTTTTTGTATTTATGTTAAATATGTGTATAATTTCAATCGAATCATAAACATGTGATGTTGTTTTGCAAGTACACTTGCAAAATATGGTGATGCTATGAAGGGAGCCATTGTGTTTTAAAAGCATTAAGCACTTGACAGAGAGGAGCTTATTATGATGGTGAGTGATCTTTGGCCATCAATAGAATTCCTCTAGTTGATCATCCATATGAATCTTAGCAAGGCTTTCCTCAAAATACATAAACATGTTTATAGTCACCCACTTTTTTTAATTTAACGTGTAGTTACAGAAACCCACTTCTTTATTTTGTGGTGTAATAAGTATAACATTTCCTCTTATCACACAATGCCCTTCTCTTGCTAAACCAGTTGAAGAAAATGTACATAGCTATGCACTTTCTGAATATCCACAACTTCACTACTTCAGTTAAAAAAATAATGAAAAGATCATACAGTCACAGCATAAATTCATTAATAATCAAAACAAGTGTGAATAGTACAATCATCAGAATGTGTGTGGATAGAGTTGATTGATTCATTAATGTATTGGCCTTTAATAGCAGTGTTGCATGCATAAATCTTCAAATTCCATGCAATTTATAGGTGTTTCCTAAATCACATAATGTATGGATATACATACAACAATTTTGTTGTTAGACCAAAATCTCAACACAGATAGGAATCGTTAATGTATAATCAGAATGGATGTGAATAGTATTGTCATCATAATTTGTGTGAATAGAGTTGATTGCTTTGCTAATGCATTGCCCTTTAATAGCGCAATGTTGCAGGGAGAAATCCTCAAATTCCATGCAATTGCAGGTGTTCCCTAAATCACATAGTGTATGGACAGTGGATATAGATACAACAATTTTGTTGTTGAGCCAGAATCTCAACGCAGATAGGAGTTGGAAGGCTAAATGCTTTGACCTTTCATGTTCCTCCAAATGTGTGGAAAATATTTTCCAAATTCCATATCCCAGAATGTGGTCTTGTGAATTGTATATTGTTGTACACCTATACTTTCAAAGATGTTAAGTCCCTTATCACCCTTATCACAAGGAATTGCAAGTCCTCTGATTTCTACAACCATGTCTTATAAAATGTTGTGATCTTGGCAAATTGAAGTGGTAAGATTGTCTTTCCACACTAATATGCATCCTAACTTTTTTGCAACCTCAGCCTTGAGATCATGGCCTTGACTAGATCATAACTTTCGTCATGGGGGTTATCAATCCTTTTAACCCCACAACTTTCATGTCATGTTGTAGGGGGTCATAAGTCCTCAACCCAACAACTTTCCTCTTGTAGAATCTAATTTTGCAAACCTCTACGACCTCACAAAACCATAGTTTCTCATGTAACTCAAAACGATGACTAATGTATGGATGGTCTAAAAATTGGGTAACTTTGGTGAATTATCATTTAATTCGAAGTAGTTGCTTGCGTCTTAATGTAGTGAATGAATTCAAAAAAGGTAGCCAGTTCATGTTTGTCCTTAGTCTACATGCTCATCTCTTTAACAAAAACATCACAATTGTAATATCTTGAAGGTAAGCCTAAAAATATGTGATTTTTATTATTTGTTATTATGTGGCACTAGGTGCTTAGACTATGGACTAAGGACACTATTATTATTATAACTACCTATAACTAAATAATGGCTCAACATGGACAACAACATTTTTGGGGGGTCATGGATTCCACATGTGAAGGGGTTGGGATTAGGAGTGGTGGTTCCCCCTAACATTATTCTAGTCTTCCTAAATTTAATGTTATTGGACCATGGAGGTCCTAAATTTCCTAATTAATGTTTTGCATGCACTATTGCGCCCTCACTGGAGAGAATATTTCATATTCGGATATTGGTGGGACCCAATATCACGTCACTTTTGTCTATTACGCTTATTTAGCTAATTTTGGTCAAGCGTGCACCTAATTCTTGTAACTCCACACTAATTGGAGTGTTTTATCCAGTGAAATTGAATTATTGTCAGTTAATTTGAGTTAATATTGAGTTAATTTCAATTAAATTGAGTTTAATTGAGTTGTCGTCGATTAATATTGAGTTAATCTCTAGTTACACCAATGAATTTGAGTATTGTAAGTTAGTTGGACTCAATTTCTTTCATTTGATTAACTTTCAATTAACAAAAATAAACATCAATCGGTTAGAGTTAGTTATCCTTAGTTAATTAGTGAAACTGTGGTTTAAAAGTTAGTTGTCCTTAGTTAATTAGATGGAAGTGGATCCTCTTTAGTTAAATTGAGTAATTATGTGTCAATTTGAATTATCCCAAGTGCTAGAGGTATTTCCAAGGAAATTCAAGTTAGAAGGTGTAATTCGAGTTACCTTCATGCATGGGGAGTAAATTATGGATAAATTATTGTAAGTTAGGGTGGGATTAAGTCATCTTTGATGAATTCGAGTTAGCCAATGACTGGGAGTGTCTTTGTCAATGTTTTAGAGTCGGTCTTAGTGGATCAAGTTACTCTGTTGAGGACTTGAATGAGTTAGTCAGTGGTTTCTAGAAGCCCAGTGATTGGGAGTCCTTCCTCAGTGATCTAGAGTCAATCTCTTGGAAGAAATTCAAATTGGCCTAAAGAGATTCGAATTGCTCCAGAGTTGGTCCATTCATTCATTGTTGTTGAGTCTAGTAGTCTGTGTAGAAGGGGATCTAACAAGAATGGTGAATGACAAAGGGAGTTCTGGCCATCATTCTTGCACACTTTTGCATTGATTCTTGCTTGCAAATCTAGGAGGATCTGGTGAGAAACTATGTTGGTATTGGAGATCAATGCTCTAGTTTATTTGAATGCCCTAATAGGGTTTGAAAGGGTGATTTTGTGGTAGGTTTCTCCATTTGATTTGAATGCCCCAATAGGGATTTGATTTATGGTGTTAGGGGAGCTACTCTCCTTGTTTTTTAAAGCTCTAGTAGAGATTTGAGTTGTGATTTGACCTGGGAGGTCAAAAGTGTTGTGAAGGGTGAAGGAGTAGCTTCACCAAGATTATCCAATAGTAGAGGGGGACAATTCTGTGTAGATATCTCATATGGAGACACTAGAACTTGAGGGAAAGGGGGGAATCTCAAAAAAGTATCTAGGCATTGTGCTCATCTTGCAAGAGAGGGGGACAATTCTGACAAGTGAGCTAAATTTTAGTGGTAAGTGGTGCTCTAGGAGAGAGGGGCAATCCTAAGGAGGCCACACCGAACATTGGTTTCCTTTATGGGAGAGAGGACAATCTCAATAAAGGAAACGCTTGATTCTAATCTTGTCTTCTAGGAGGGGTACAATCCTGAGGAAGAGGGGTTCAAAGTCATTTGTATTGCCTTGAGGAGAGATATCCTGTGTCATTTATTAGTGTCCATCCTAGAAGAGACTTTCTCGTGTGATACTCCAAGACCCTAACTTAGGGGTGACCTATACAAGCGGTCTTGCTTGACAATGTCCAAGGCTGGGAGGAAAATTGTCATGTCGCTGCCAATTGCACCTATCAAAATAAGTATTTGTGATATTTTAATATTTTATGTATGATTACTAAGATGTGCCATGGAAGTTGCTTTGTATGCTCTTATTGCTTAATTAAATGACATATTCTTAATGTTACTAACATTGGTATTGGTTTGACAACCTTCGAGAAGTATGTGATTCCTTGAACTAGTAGTTGTAATTGGATATGTTTACCTAATGTTGATTTAGGAAATATGATCATGGACAACCATATGGTCATACATGGCTATAACATATCAGATTCTCCCATGGATTTTATGACTGGTTTACAAGTTAAAGAATTGGTTAAATTAATCTTGCATGTAAATAAGCTTTTAATGCAAAAATTGTTGATCAAATTGATATGTTATAGGATGTTTTCTTTAAGTTTTACAAATGAGTATGGGGACTGATATGAACTGCCATATGGCCACATATGGCAGCCCCATATCAGATCACCCAATGGGATTATAGATGATAGTTGATTTTAAAACTATGCCACGACACTGTATGCAAAATTATGATTAAGTTAATCTGTGAATAAGTGTCGGCTTTACTAGTTGACCTGGAAGTTTTAAATTATTGGCCTAGTGACTAATCCCATTAGAATAGATATATCCATTGTGCTAATATCATAAATCGGCTTTCACTACTTTAAGAGAGCCCATGCACCCTTCCTTGTGACCTAGGTTGGGTGTGACACAACAATCATGGTGCAATTGGAGTGTAGATCTCTTCATCCCCACTGTGACATTTACAAAGGGTTACCACCTTATCTTTTCAAGTATGAGGCCCAAGTGAAAGATTGTCAACCCAAAGAAGCAATCATGAATACATAACAAAACTATGACAATTCATTGTTATTCTGAATGGACCACCTTCTCAATGTTTGACTTTTAGGGTTGAAATATAATTAATGTGATATGCAAACAAAATCGTACTAGATTGCAAAGTGTTTTTCCCTTTTCTTTTCATGAATTTTTCTTTCAATTTTGAGCTAGTTAGGCTCACGACTCAAATATTACTCCACAACCCCTGCACATGATAGGAAACCAACATTATTTATAGTGCCCAAATTCAATGACCTAGAGCATGCTCCAAATCGCCTACTCTAATCATAGACAAACAGTAAAAGATGATTATCAAACATGTGTCCCAGTAAGAGGAGCAGACCCTACCTGCACAGGTCTGGTCTCATCACTCTACAAATAACCATACAACCTTGTAAGATAAATGACACACTAAAGTATTTCGTTGCAATGATTTAATCCACCAAGGATATGGTTAATAATAGCATGTTCTAGGATATGGTTTAATAATATCATGTTCCCGCCATTTGCATGTTTCTCACTAATTAAATTTGCTAACATGATAACAAGTCACATATTAATTGTACTAACATACGCTTTTTACAGCCCAATATGAGGGAGATGTGTAATTCCATGTTCAACGTGGAGTTGACATGTGACACTTTAATAAACTAATAAAATATTAAATAAAAAAACTTTACAATATTGACCCTCACCTAAAGTTCAAACCCAAAGAGATATATATTCCAATTAATTAAAACTAAAAAATTAATGAAACGTTGATACTTCTTGCTATGCATTCTGGGAGTCTATTCATCATTAAACCAGGGATTTATATATAAATGATTTGAGCACATACAAAGAATTTACATATTAAACCAGTATAAATCCATCTCAATCCAGATCTATCAAGGGGCGAAAAAGATCAAATCCCTTTAGATACAAACCTGTTTAGAGTGAAAAAATTGAGGAAAAGTTTGCACCTTAAAGAATTTGATCCTTTTCAGCACTTGATAGATCCAGAACTAAGCTGAATCTCTACTGTTATATACTTACTAGAAATATTGGGATCCAACAAGCTCCTTTTCAATAAACTATAAAGCAAAGGAAAAATAACTTGGAATTAACATCCCTTTAATAAACTATAATGCAAACAAAAAATAAAGCTGCAATAATTGAGTTGTCAATATGGACGAGGTCAAATGATTAAAACCTTTCTCGTTGTGGAGAGTCGTGTTCAAATGCCATTGAGAAATGATGAAATGTAATTTGTACCAGAGAAATGGGATTCATAGCTCTTCCCATATCAACCTTTTATAGGAATTTACATTCCATTCCTACTTCATCTTTGAAGTAGATATCATAAAGTAAAGATAATGAGGGCCAATTTTATCAAACAATTTGCACAAACCAAAGATGTAAAGAAGTGTTTTTAACAGCTGCCATTCTTGCACCACAGACTAAAGGCGCAAGAAAGATGACTCCCATCTTACAGTACACTGTCGAACAGACAACCTACTTGCTAGCAAGATCATGCACCGACTCAACTGATTGCATGATGTGTAGTAGGTACACGTAATACAGGAAACCAAAAATCTGAGAAATGGGAAAGGTTACAAAACTTGATCTTAAATGACTTCAAGAAACTTCAGATTGGAGATTTATGTTCCTTGGCCATAGGCCATGGTTAATCTGTCAAGGAGAAAGAAAACTTTCCCGAGCAGCCTTTATATAGAAGTTCACAGTCGACCTGCAGCACGAGAAGCTTCTGCTGTAATAAGAGGGGTATAGAGACTCTCCCTTACTTTGGGACGTTGAAAATCACTTAGTCGTGGCATTCTTCCTGTCTGTACATACTTATATATAGCATAGCCAAGGACCAAAAGAATTACAGCTCCAACTATACATGCCAAAACCACAAAAACTATGGCAACAGTTCCTATCCCCTTATGACTGGCTTCTGCAACAAACAATCAAAAGTTTAATTTGAATCATTTTGAAATCACATAATAAACAAACTGAGCTGGAACCCATGGCTTTGAAATATTCAGGTGTCTGGGAATTTTATTAGGTTAAATATTGGACTATTTGCATTCAATGTTTTTTTATGGATTGAAAGGCGTGAAAAGACTTTTAACATGTGTTTGAATAAAGGCAGGTAAAAGTTCGAACCAGGAAGTATTTGATATCTCCAACAAGAGGAAAGGGATCTTTCTGGTACCATTAGAATTTTCAAATACGAAGTGAAAGATGTTACAGCTATTTTGCATGCAAGCAACAATATTAAAGACAGCCATGGACAAGGATTTACCTCTGGTAACAGAGAGTGTGTATGTGGATGGGTTATGATTGATTGCTCTGACAAATATGTGGAATGTCACAGTTTCTCCTTTTTTGCCGAGATGTAGCAGAGGACTCCTTTTCCCACTTTCCAGAGGTATGGAATCTATGTACAAAGAATAATCCTGAAACAATAGCAGTCAAATTTGTCATTGCATGATAGTTTTAGAATTGCTGAAACTGTATGTTCTTGTAATCTTGT
This sequence comes from Pseudotsuga menziesii, assembly GCA_001517045.1. Lineage (NCBI taxonomy): Eukaryota > Viridiplantae > Streptophyta > Pinopsida > Pinales > Pinaceae > Pseudotsuga > Pseudotsuga menziesii. The sequence goes on along the minus strand of LPNX010975389.1, from coordinate 159,648 downwards.
TGCAATAGCATTCAAAACGTCATTATGCAGTAATTGATAAATTAATGACACTGGCTGACAACCACTGCAGTCATTGAATTTCTTATCTCAAGCAATGTAATCACTATGTCAGGATAATGCTTCAACTGAGATCTGCCTCAAGAACAATGGTGATTTCTATGGCCCAAAAACCATGTTCGTCGCAATAGGGTGTGATGATGAGGAAGTACTAGCAGGATATCCATATGTAAATCTGCCCAAGGTTCAAGGTTGAAACCAAAATGAGAGTATGTATCAAAAGGAAATTATGGCCAAAATTGTTGCAATTATGATGAACAATGTCTATTGGTGTCTGGTCTAGCGAAAAAGTTCGAGGTGATTACATTTGTATTGACACTGAGACCCGAATGTTCAAAAACCCCAAGTGGGTGCAAATATGGCCTTGTGCGACTGACTTTAAAAACATAGAAAAGCCTCATAACGTAGCCATTTAGGAAAAGAACAACTATAAGTTACTATAAGCAGCATTTTTTAAATGAAAAAAATTAAGAGCAAAGGAAAAATGTCGATCTCATTTTTTATTTAGATAGATCAATCTGTATAGTCCGTCTAGGCTTTAATGAATGTAGGATGACTATCATAACTGCATGGAAGTTGTTATTCAATGCTGGAAGTTTGCTGCATAATAAATGGAGAACAATTATAAAAATAAATGGCACCAGATATTAAATTCTAACATTAGCCCTCATAATACATAGGGCAGCTTCTATAACGAGTCATACACCACCATCCATGAGTGACCTTTATTCTATGTTTAATCTATTCCTTAAAAAAATTTGTCCTCCTTTCTTTAAATAGGTCGACCTTTAATGTTCTAAAGATCCATTTTGTTGTCTTCCACAGTTATCTCCGTATGCAAGGCAAAATGCTCAACACTGTTTGACCTCTATTTGCGAAATGGATTTTGACTAATATTTTGAACTCTTTACTCTTTTTTACACATTACAACTGCCACATTTTGTTTTTCATCAGTAGTCTTTGTACCCATAGAACTTTATGTAAATGTTCCAAGTAAAATACTCAAGGGCCATTTAACTTTTTCAAGAGGTTATTGCAATAACTTTAGAGGAGACTTTTTCTGTCTTGGAAACTAAGCTTTTTGGAAGGATTTCATGCTAAAGGAGGGTTTCTTAGGTCTCCTCCAAGCTTCCTTATCAAATTCATTGACAGCTCTTACCTTCTTTCAACTTGGTGCCTCCACCTTTGCAACAATAGATATGACTTGATCTTAAGTACTGGGCCAGGCAGTAGCATCAAAATTTCTAGTGCAGGGCTACTATCCATCAAGAACCCAAACCACAAAATGCCATTGGGGCATGTCCTGCTTAACCTAGGTTGAGACTATACTATTGTACTATACGAGTTTGCCAGTGCCTCATATTCATGTATGTCTTGAATAAGTCAAATTATTCTCCATATTATACCATGTATGAAATCGGTGCCATAGCCAAAGAATCAACAACAATTCCCACACTATTCCATTCATCCCAAGTTGGCCTTTTAAAGAGAAGGCTGCCATAGTAACCATTTCTTCTTCACCACCTCAACAAAAGGAAAATAGCTGTCTACAGCCCTCAGCCAACAAATAAAAGTTTCACTCACACTTTGTGATCATACTTTAAAAGATGAAACTTTTTGGGTCCTGCGGCTACAATTGCCTTTTCCTCTTGTCTGTACTGGTAGACTTGAACAATGGACAAGGATTCTCACCTTTGATTTCGGAGCTCTTGCACTTATTGTTGTAGCTCTAGCACCAAAGCCAGAACTTGATTAAGTTTTTAATGCTTGAATCTAGCAAAGAAAACTACTAACCAAGCTATACTACCATTGCTATATATCAATTTCCATTCACCTTAAAAAAAAAAGGTAGGGGAACAATAGTTATGGCCTTAGTATACAATGCATGGATTGTTACTAGGAGTATATGTGATTATCAAGTCAATGGAATATCTACACAGCTCACAATCACATCTTCATAGAAAGTTATATGGCCAATTAGCAAACCTTGCAATAGAGACCCCACTTAAAAGGTCAGCACCATGTCTTCAGTCAATAGCTCAACACAACTGCACGTCCAATCATAGCTAAGGGCTCAAGAAGACTTCTAGTGCTTTGGAGCCTATTGTCACCATAGGTAATGATAGTTAGGGTATAGCTCATCCCTCAAACTAGCCAGAATTGCAAGTTACTCCTATTTGGCAAATAACGATAATGATATATATAACAGGCTTACGGAGTCCTAGTTGGAAACAGTTATAACAGGCCCATGACAATTTCTACAAATTAGGCGTCCATGTGATTAGCATGAACCCAGCCCTAGAATTTGATAACCCATATGATTGCATTAAATTTTAGGTGTTTTTATGGCTAACAAGTTTTAGCAGACGTTTTTTTGATAGGCTGAAATTTTTTCAAACAGTCAAATTTACATATACATGTATGTTACCAGACAAACTAGCAGGGCTAGTGCCCAGTAAGCATATGCACAGACTTGTGACCCAGTGTCACCTCGATCACAAATCCTTAACTTCTTCAGAGTGTCTTGACCTCCAAGGGGAGAGCCCTTGTTAATGTGCCTGTCAACAAGCTAGACACCTTCCACAATCTTATAGCAAGATCAGTGCCTTTATGGAGTCACGCAGAGAGTGAAAAAGACATATCATGGAACAATTATAACTAAGCACTAGTTTGGTAGAAACACTATGGCATGGACATAATAAGCAGCATTCAATTGTATATCATCAGCCTTTAATATGCACTAGTTAATGTGCTAACAATATGATTCCAAGTTTATGACGTATAGTGCATTGGTATAGGTGAATAGTCCGCATTTATATCAGCAAATCATTAGCAAGGTAGTGTGTCAATTAATGGTCCTTTAACAAGTGTATCATCATCACGTTGTGTATCAAATTTCAATTAATGCAAAATTGGTCAGTATGATAATTATAGCAGTATGGCTAAACTATGACAGTGTTTATAACATTTTCCCCAAAAGCACTTTATCAATAGTTTGACCATTCCAATGGCATTTACAACCATAAACAGCAGTATTCTATCCACATTAACTTGTAGATAAAATCACTTTGCAACCACTATTTAGTATTATTGCAGGAGCATAGAATCAACAATAGTCTAAGTATCAATGTGTTTTAAGACAATAATCACCAATTAATAACCAGCATTGTCATCAGTTAAATGGCTGTAATTACTATTGTACATTCACATGTAACTCTCGGGAAAATATCAGCAGTACAATAATGCAATCAATATCAATCCTTGACAATCCGGTAGCATTCAATTCTACAATGGAACATGAGTGACATAAGTACCTTTTATCAGCATTTATCAAGCAGTAATTAGTGTCTCAAAACATGTACCAAACAGTAGATACATAATGCCTAACAATAGGTGATATCAGTCCTATTTAATGGCAGTCCTGTATCATTCAATTTAACCTCTGAACAGCAGTAACATGAGCCTGTTATGGCAGTCTTTTATTCAACAGAAATTAGGTGTTTTCTTTCACAAGTCTGGCCCAATCATTTGCTAACCCTTTTTTTTTGGGTGTTTTATGTTGTGTTTTGCAGGCCTGTTATAGGGCAGCAGTGGGATGAAGTTTGAACAGTCACTGTGGAAAGACCCTAAAGGACTCGTTCTTAGGCTTAGTAAGAAGCTTAGAGGAAGGACTAGGCTAGTGAGGGGATAGTTGGGACTGTTAGGGTAACTAAGGGACTGGTTAGGGTTTGGATTTCGGTCAAATTTTTAGGTTTTTAGGATTTTTACAATTTTTAGGTTTTTTAGGGCTCCTAAATTTTTTGCCTAGGGTTTCTAGGGACAAAAAAGGCAGGCCGAATTTGTAGGAGGGAGGCCAAAATTGGGAAAAAAAATTATTTTTGAGAGTTCCAAACATAAAATTGCGGACCTAATTAAATGGTCTAATTTACCATGAGATGCAATATTTACACATGAAAATGCAACAGTAATTTGATAAAAGATGATAACTTAGGGTATTCGTGGATGATACCCTTAAACCCTAGCCTAGAGGAGGGTGACCAGCCTTCCTCTTGGAGTATTTCTCCTTGTCTACTAAACTAGGGCTTCTTGTAACAATCTCTAGGGTTCGTCATAAGACCCTAATCTACGGTAAAAATTGGAGATCCAAGGCTAAACTAGGGAAAACCTCCACTTGGGAGTGTTTTCCACCATGCAAAGAGGATAAAAAGTAGATAAAAGGTTCTATTCCAGCAAAATGCAACCTTAGGGCTACCATTCAGCCATTCAAGAGACAAAAGTTCACCTACCTTACACCAAGAAGACAAAAACCTTAACTTATTTGAGCTATGTGTTTTCCAACAAATCCAAGCATCCACCAAGCATGAGCATAACCAAAGAATTCATCCAACTTTCATCCACAACAGAAAAGAGAAAATACTCCAAGAGGTGTGCATCACTCCAAAAGGCTAATTAGGGTTAAAAAAGTAACATATTTGAGTTTTGTCCCATAATTTGTGATTTGAAAATGAAGTGAGGAGATCTATTTATATGTTCTCACACTCACTTTTACAATAAACCAAGCCGACATGCCTTTAAAATGTGCATATGAAATTATAACATGTCAACTTAAAATTGTAATATAAATAATATAAAATAATCAAATTTGTGGGTAACTTGGGGCATTTTCCCCAGAGTTTACCCAAAAATGACTAAAATATCAAAAAATGAGCAAATTACTCCGAATTGAATGCTAGAGCAAGCAGGGGGGGACATCATGCCCTATCTAACCCCAACAATGTTGATAGTCCCTCAACCCCCCTGTCGCCCCCCCCCCCAATCATGCAATACGACTTGGATGAAGAGATGACATCGTCACTGGAAAATGCTCAAGGAAGGAGGGTGCTATGCTAAAAGAGGACCAGGAAGGGTGTGTCAGGTGACCGAAAGAGGAGGCAACAACCTCATAGCTTAAGGAACTGTGACCATAGTAGAAAACAAGTGGGGGGTCATGTGACCTAGTGACTCACCCCTAGGACCCCCGGGCACCAACCTCAGGGTTAAAAAATCCCAACAAAGGGTAGTCAACAATGCCACTAAGCCATAGTACTCCTAAAGGAAGGACCAAAGGGTCCGGCCATAACCACCTCTCAAAAAGTGTTGGTAACACCCGTCATGGTCCTGAAAAAATGATTCTCTTCCTGGGCACATATCTGAAGGTGCGTTGGTACTTGTACCATGTAACACTGGCTCCAACTGCGAGACGAGTGCTCTTCCCTGAATTGCTCAAGAACTTGTGAATCTTCTGGGTACCTATAGACCTACACACACATCAAATATCCAAGGGCATCAACAGCATCATGAGGCAGACACTTCCGTCCTTCCTTGCTCAGTATAATGAAATGTAAATAACTAAACATGAGGAACAACAAATGCAATGCAAGAGTAACAATATAAGGCTAACTCAAATGAAACTAATCCTACCTATGTTGAACATGGTAATCAAAATGGTTTAAGTGAAATCATACCACCAATGTAGCCAGTTGAGTAAGCAATTCATACTTGATCCCTTTCCTTTATCTTTAGAGACAATCCATGATAAGATCTCATTGATGATATGTTGAGTGCATACCAAGAGCTTCATCCAGATGAGGAAGGAAAGTTAAACCACTGTAGAAACCTGGAAGTATTGAAATTGCTACAAGAGAGAAAGATTGCTTTCACAGGCTTTCATTTATCCATGCCTCTATTGGGATTGTGTATGGGCTATCTCCAACATACATTTCCATTCAGAAAAACATTTGCCTGAAACTTGTCCACAAATCTTGAACTTGGGAAACCATTTGAAAAGGTGAATCTTGTCGATCTTTATAGGCTAGTTGCAATCTATCCCTGCACCTGCTTACACATTTCTTTGGACACACAAGAACATGTTTCATCTTTGTAGTAACCATGTTAGTATCCCTAACAATCCTTGAAATTTTGAAATTGTCAACCACACAATTTATGCCTTCACATTTCAAGCGAAAAGATAAACAATAGAAATCTTGACAATGTGAAATGAATATCATACATGTCTACATACCTGTATTGGTTTTCTTGAAATACATTGCAGGAAACTTACTGATAATGGACATAAATGGTTGAACACTTCTTGAACAATTTTGTTGCTTAGGGCATACCATGGATTGATAAACTTTTGTACAACTTGTCGCAAGATAGTGCTGAAAATACTAGTCTGGAGACATCATCGGCTGCATATGGAAATCAGCAATAGGGACCACAACTTGCACTACCCCATCATTAAGCAAAGCAGCAAAAGGGTTGATCCATTCTTCATTGTTGGAAAAGAAGACTTCTTCCTCCAAACCTGTGCGAGGCAGAGGTTCCACTATGATGCTACAAGGTCTTGAAGAATCGTATACCGATGGACCAAGGAACTTCCAATAGTTGTTGTCTTCTATAAACCTGTTATTTTCTTCCAAGAGAGCCAAAATATCATGAGAAATTGTAACCTGAGGATAAGGAGAACTCACCAATTCTTCAATTTCTTCAACTAGGGCTTCTTGGCCTTCATTTTCTAGAGGAATTTAACTTCTGTCTTCAGGAATCCCTTCATCTTCGAAAATAAAGGCCATGATGTCAATGACCAAGTCTTCAACAATGGCTTCTTCAAGCAAACCTTCCTAATGTTGATCTTCATCATCAAGGAGTGCTTCATGCTCTTCTAAGAGCTGTTTGTCAATATCTGTATGCTCGTCCTTTATAATCTTCAGGATTTCTTTCTTAGTATTGGGATCCCACTGATTGCAGAATGCTTCAACCAGTTGTAGATAGGATGATATTCCCTTAGGAGGGAGCCCATCATACCAAATGTCCACATCCCGGTTCCCTCCCAGACCGAAGGACATTACAAATAGCTGCATCATGGTATCCTCGTCTGTGATATCCAATGCCACGATAACTTCTTTGAACTTCGCAATGTGTGATGTAACAATATCTTCACCCTTGTGTAATGTCGGAATAGATTTAAAACAACGATGTTTGTCGAACTTATTCAAGTATCCTAAAATGTTTGAGAAGTCAAACGGATCGAAAATCCCCATATCTTCTACCCGAGAATGCTTGCTTTGAACTTATTTATCTTTTCTTCAGTGGAGTCGCCTTCAAAGCTAGCCTTTAGACAAATTTTATGAAACAACAAAGCAAAGCATACATCTTGGTCTTGTTCTTGCAAAGCATTTGTTTTGATTTTCTTCAGTGGAGTCGCAAGGAGAGACCTATTAGGTTAAACAAATCTCACCAAAGTACGTAACAAGAAGCATACCTAATTGATGGGCTGAGTTCTTTGTGGAGTCGTTAAATAAGCCTGCAACATTAGTCCTTCCTAGAAAAATATATGCAATCATGTAAACACGGACTTAAGACTTACCAACAATGTCGATCTTGCCCAAATAAGTCACCTCAACAAATTTGAGGTCCCCGACAACGGCACCAAAAAGCTTACTGGACAAAAAAGTAGGGGTTGTGCCTAGTAAGCATATGCACAAAGTTGTGACCCAATGTCACCTCGATCACAAATCCTTAGCTTCTTCATAGTGTCTTGACCTCTAAGGCGACAACCCTTGTTACTGTGCCTATCAACAAGTAAGCTAGATACCTTCCACAATTTTATAGCAAGATCAGTGCCTTTATGGAGTCATGTAGAGAGTGAAAAAGACATATCATGGCACAATTATAACTAAGCACTAGATTGGTACAAACACTATGTCGAGGACATAATAAGCAGCATTCAAGTGTATATTATCAGCCTTTAATATGCACTAGTTAATTTGTTAACAATATGATTCCAAGCTTATGATGTATAGTGCATTAGTATAGGTGAATAGTCCACAATTATATCAGCAAATCATTGGAAAGGTACTAAGTGTTGATTTTTCCTGTGCAGCATCGAGAGCCATTCTCTTAGAAGAATGGGACATCTGGTTAAGGACTAAGATGTGGAACCAGTCTTGCACTAGGGGAACTCAACCTTGTGTTGAGTAGCCATTCTTCGGAATGGAACATCTGGTCAGGGACCAGGATGTGGAACCAGTCTTGCACTAGGGGAACTCAGCCTTGTGCTGAGTAGCCATTCTTCGAAATGGAACATCTGGTTAGGGACCAGGATGTGGAACCAGTCTTGCACTAGGGGAACTCAGCCTTGTGTTGAGTAGCCATTCTTCGGAGTGAAATTTTTGGTCAGGGACCAAGATGTGGAACCAGTCCAACACTGGGGGACTCAACCTTGAGTTGAGTAGTCATTAGGTTGAATGGAGAAATATGGTTAGGGACCAGGATGTGGAACCAGTCCAGCACTAAGGGGACTCATCCTAGAGCTAAGTGGCCATTCTTTGAATGGACGCACTTGGTCAGTTACCAAGAAGATGAACCAGTCTAGTATTGGGGGACTCAGCCTAGGGCTAAGGGCCATTATCCAAGAGAATGGAGGCGCTTGGTCTGTTACCAAGTATTTGACCTCGAGTCAAATTATGCAGCCTATGACTGAGGCACTTGGTCTGGTACCAGGATATCACTATAAGTCTTAGACCAGGTCTACGCATGTGAGGCACTCCGACCCTCGATCTGTGGGCTTTGCGATCTTCTCCAAGGATTAGCTACCCTTGGTTAAGACACCTAGTACCCGATCTTGGTGCCACATGGAGTGTGAAATAAAAGCATTAGTAATTCTCCCTATTTATGATGATGTACTTTGAGTGGGTATGAAGGACCCCTATGACCACTTGCATTGACCACAGGGCACTTGAAGAAGGCTAAAGGTAAAAATACATAAGGACCATTGGACCACATGAAGGCTGAAAGATAAAAGTCAAATACATAAGGACCCTTGGACCACCAAGGAGTCAAAAAGAAAATACATAAAAGGTCATTAGTACCTTAAAATACAAGTCAAAAGGTAAAAGAATAAAATTCATATTATTTTATTCTTTTGAGTCTTGGTCCACTTCCAAGTGACTTAAAGGATATAAAAGAAGATCATGTCAAGTTCATTATACACACTTGCTTATCATTATTCAGCTGCTCCAAAAGAAGATTTTTTTCGCTGGTTCTTGAAGAAAGAGAGAAGGTTCTTGATGTCAGTTTATGCCCTAGCATGGAGGCTTCTAGCTAGGGCTTCTCCACCTTCACACTTCTATTACAGTCACATTCTCTGCAGCTAGGGCATCTCCACCTTTTTGTTGACAACCAACATCTAACCCTAACTTTGTTAGGGTTTCTTTCTTTTCCTTCACAGCCAGCTCAGGATAGGGTTAGGGCATCATCCTAACTCCCATGGCAACACTACCTAGTGCACAGGAAGCCATTCTATACCCTCGGGCAGCCATTGTAGAGCTCGGGCAACCTATTAGGCTTCTGGGCAGCTCATAGCAGAGTTTGGGCATCTGCCTGCACCCTCGGGTAGGTAAACAGAAGTTGAGTTGGGTGTTTCCCAGTCACGGGCAGTCTTGTACTGGCCACGGGAAACCTCCTTCAAGGTTCGGGAAGGCAGCAGCAAGGTCCGAGTAGGCAACAAAAGATCCGGGCATGCAGCAGCAGGGTTCAGACAGGCAGAAAAAGGTCTGGGCAGCTCCGGGCAGCAAGAGAAATATTTTGGGCAGCAGATCTGGGCTGACTAGTGGAAATCTGGCAGCAGAGGAAGATCCGGGCAGTCTGATTAAATTTTGGGCAGCCCTAATCCAGGCAGCATACGTTGGATCTGGGCAACAGTACCAAGCTCACGTGTTGGTACAAGACAGACTCGGGCAGCAAGTAGAAGGTTTGGTAAGCCCTGTGGATACTTGGGAAGCCCCAAAACAAGATCTGGGCAATACTGAGCATGACACACAGACTTCTGGGCAGCAAAAGAAATCTGGGCTGTTAGTCCCAGATTTGCAAGATATGGTGGAAGTTGTCCTTGAGACAATTTTGGTCAAATTATACTAGGGTTTGTAAACCCCGTTCAAACCTTCTAGGGTTTGAAAGAATTTGTATAACATTCATCTCATAATTATGAGATTGAAGAAACTCAAGTCATCTCATTTAAGAGATGAATTACTAATGCTTTTGAGGTTTTTGTCCTTTAAAGGTTTCCCCAGTGAAAAACTCTTGTGTTCAGTGTGTCTGATGTTCTTGATGTGTTGATCTATCTACTGCACTTGTTATTGTTATCTATGCTACAGTCTGCAAAATTTTAAGAATTCATGCCAATGCTAAAATTCAACAATAAGTAAATTAATGGTCCTTTAACAAGTGTATCATCATCAAGTTGTGTATCAATTATTGCAAAATTGGCCAGTATGAGAATCATAGCAGTATGGCTAAACTATGACGTGTTTATAACATTTTCCCCAAAAGTACTTTATCAATAGCTTGACCATTCCAATGGCATTTACAACCACAAACAGCAGTACTCTATGCACATTAACTTGTAGATAAAATCACTTTGTAACCACTATTTAGTATAATTGCAGGAGCATATAATCAACAATAGTCTAAGTATCAATGTGTTTTAAGACAATAATCACCAATTAATAACCAGCATTGTCGTCAGTTAAATGTCTGTAATTACTATTGTACATTCACATGTAACTCTCAGGAAAATATTAGCAGTACAATAATGCAATCAATATCAGTCCTTGACAATCTGGTAGCATTCAATTCTGCAGTGGAATGTGAGTGACATAAGTACCTTTTATCAGCATTTATCAAGCAGTAGATACATAACGACTAACAATAGGTGATATCAGTCCTATTTAATGGCAGTCCTGTATCATTCAATTTAAGCTCCGAACAACAGTAACATGAGCCTAGTATGGCAGTCCTTTATTCAACGGAAGTTAGGTGTTTTCTTTCACAAGTTTGGCCCAATCATTTGCTAACCCTTGCTTTTTAGTGTTTTCCATTGTGTTTTGCAGGCCTGTTATAGGGCAGCAGTGGGGTGAAGTTTGAACAGTCACCGTCGAAAGACCCTAAAGGGATCGTTCTTAGGCTTGGGAAGAAGCTTAGAGGAAGGGCTAGGCTAGTTGGGGGGTAGTTGGAACTGTTAGGGTAACTAATGCACTGGTTAGGGTTTGGATTTATGTCAATTTTTAGGTTTTTAAGATTTTTACAAATTTAAGTTTTTCTAGGGTCTTTAACTTTTTCCCTAGGGTTTCTAGGGACAAAAAGGGCAGACCAAATTTGTAGGAGGGAGGGCCGAAATTTTAGGGAGGCCAAAATTGGAATTGCAGACCTAATTAAATGGCCTCATTTACCATGAAATGCAATATTTACACATGAAAATGCAAGAGTAATTTGATAAAAGATGATAACTTAGGGTTTTCATGGATGCTACCCTTAAACCCTATCCTAAAGAAGAGTGACCAACCTTCCTCTTGGAGTATTTCTCCTTGTCTACTAAAGTAGGGCTTCTTGTAACAACCTCTAAGGTTCGTCACAAGACCCTAATCTAGGGTAAAAATTGGAAATCCAAAGCTAAACTAGGGAATGTTAGAATATTGTGAACATATGAAATAATACCATAACACAATATAAAATATGGAAAGCATTACTAGTTTATCCTTCTATCTACCAAGCAACATAAAGCATTAAATAAAATTGATGAAAAGAGAACAACAAGAGAACACCGATATACGTGGTTCACCCAATATGGGCTACGTCCACGGGAAGGGTTGCATCTTCCATTATTTTGAAAATAGATCTCCAAGATTACATGGCATCCTCACATATGCATCACATCAAGCTTCATCACCCAATCATGTCACAATCATGTATGTACAAATGACATACACAACATGTGATGTGTGATAAACTACAATCAACACATACCCAAAAGGGTCTCATTCACCTCTCTTATATACCAATAGATTTGGATTACAATACATCCCATAACACGTGGGATAAATGAATTTCCACCTCTTTATATAGAGAATGGTTACAAAGGATATAATTACAATGATGCATGTGGCATAACTCTATTTTATAATATTAGAGTTATTTTATGCCTTTAAATGATATTTTACCAATATACCACATAAGTCATCATTACATATTCTAACAGAAAAAACCTCTTCTTGGGAGTGTTTTCCACCATGAAAAGAGGATAGAAGGTAGATAAACGATTCTATTCCAGCAAAACGCAACCTTAGGGTTACCATTCAACCATTCAAGAGACAAAAGTTCACCTACCTTAACCAAGAAGACAAAAACCTTGACTTACTTGAGCTCTATGTTGTCCAAGGAATCCGAGCATCTGCCAAGCATGAACATAACCAAAGAGTTCATCCAACTTTCATCCACATGAGCAAAGAGAAAAGACTCCAAGAGGTGTGCATCACTCCAAAAGGCTAATTAGAGTAAAAAAAGTAACATATTTGAGTTTTGTCCCATAAGTTGTGATTTGAAAATGAAGTGAGGAGACCTCTTTATATGTTCTCACACTCACTTTTACAAATAAACTAGGTCGACATGCCTTTAAAATGTCAATTTGAAATTATAACATGTCAACTTAAAATTATAACATAAATAATATAAAATAATCAAATTTGTGGATAACTTGGGGCATTTTCCCTAGAGTTTACCCAAAAATGACTAAAACAGCTAATAATGAGCAAATTACTTAGAACTGAAGGTTGAAGCAAGCAGAGGGGGACATCATGCCCCATCTAACCCCAACGTGTTGATAATCCGTCAACGCCCCCCCCCAAATCAAGCAATATGGCCTGGATGAAGAGATGATGTCATCACTAGAAAATGCCCAAGGAAAGAGGGCGTTATTCTGAAAGAGGATGAGGAAGGGTGTGTCAAGTGACCAAAAGAGGAGGCAATAGCCTCATAGCTGAAAGAACTGTCACCGGAGTAGAAAACAAGTGGGGGGTCATGTGACCCAGTGACCCACCGCCAGGAGCCCCGAACACCAACCCTAGGGTTAAAAAACCCCAACAAAGGGCAGACAACAATACCACTGAGCCATAGTGCTCCTAAAGGAAGGACCAAAGGGTCTGGCCTAAAATTGCAGACCTAATTAAATGGCCTCATTTACTATGAAATGCAGTATTTACACATGAAAATGCAAGAGTAATTTGATAAAAGCTAATAACTTAGGGTTTTCATAGATGATACCCTTAGACCCTAACCTAGAGAAGGGTGACCAACCTTCCTCTTGGAGTATTTCTCCTTGTCTACTAAACTAGGGCTTCTTGTAACAACCTCTCAGGTTCATCCCAAGACCCTAATCTAGGGAAAAAATTGGAAATCCAGAGGTAAACGAGGGAAAACCTCCTCTTGGGAGTGTTTTACCCCATGCAAAGAGGATAGAAGGTAGATAAAAGGATCTATTCCAGCAAAATGCAGCCTTATGGCTACCATTCAACCATTCAAGAGACAAAAGTTCACCTACCTTACACCAAGAAGACAAAAACCTTGACTTACTTGAGCTCTATGTTGTCCAATAAATCCGAGCATCTACCAAGCATGAGCATAACCAAAGAATTTATCCAACTTCCATCCACAAGAGCAAAGAGAAAAGACTCCAAGAGGTGTGCATCACTCCAAAAGGCTAATTAGGGTAAAAAAGTAACATATTTGAGTTTTGTCCCGTATGTTGTGATTTGAAAATGAAGTGAGGAGATCTCACACTTACTTTTACAAATAAACTAGGCCGACATGCCTTTAAAATGTCAATTTGAAATTATAACATGTCAACTTAAAATTATAACATAAATAATATAAAATAATCAAATTTGTGGGTAATTGTTGATGTATTTGTAACTTCAGAATGTATTCACTTGTATATTTCTTATTGTATTTCATTGTACCCCGACGGAGATGTTTGTTCTTCCGATCGAGAGAGTCATTAATATAATCAAGTCATGTAAAGTCATTGAGGTGAACCCTCCGTTGTAAGTCGGGGCAATAGTCCCCACAGTTGAGTTATATTAGGGTTATTAGACTCTCCTAGAAAAGTCGGCCTTGTAAAGTAAATGTCAAGTGGAAAACAAGTATAAATAAAGAGTGAGACTCTCTATTTGAAACACACACTCACTCAACAGTAGCGCATGAGTGAGAGAGAAGCAGCTCGCACAAGTGAGAGAGAACAACTGTCAGAGATCATCTTTGTACTCTAGGGATTTACTTTTGCAATTGGTGCTCATTCTATCTCTGAGGAAGTTGCGGGGTTTTCTCCTTTATGGTTTCCCTAAGGAAAAATCTTTGTGTCTCTTGTCTCTTGTGATTATTGTTGTGCATGTTATTCTCTCAGATAAGATCCAAGATCATATTGATTAAAAGATAAAAATCTAACATGGTATAAGAGCTAACCTGAGAAGAAGACACTACGCAGCTGCAGAAGCTAGGGCTTCTTAATTTTTAGGTTTCTCTCCATAGATCATCAACAAAAGGAGGCTAGGCTAACTCTCCATTGAAGGGTGCATCTTCCTGTAGAAGCAGAATCTAATTCCGGGCATTTTCAGCTTTTGACCTATCACTACAGTAGGAAATTAGGGCTTTTCACAAAAGTGAAATTTTTGAGTGAGCCCAGCATAGGATTGCTCTCCTCCTCAAAATCGAAATTTAGAGACCAAGATCGAAATTTTTGGTTGGGTAGAACTCCGGGAAAGTCAAACCCTAGTTTGACCTAGACCAGAAAATCAGCACTACAAAAGATCGGCTTCAGATCCAGTTTGGGCATCTCAAATTGGTAAGATCTAAATCTCTTGTATTTCCATTTGAGGTTCTCATTAAAGATGTCTCGTCACACAAAGCTTGATGAAAAGCTTGAAGGAGTTGATAACTTCCGAGCATGGAAGTCTAGGATTTCACTTGTTCTTGAAGAAAATGAATTGGATACCTACATAAGTAGAGAGGTTCCAGTTCCGGAGGGAGATGGGGCCAAGGCCTTACACAAGAAGAACTTGGTCAAGGCCAAGAGGATCATTGCTGATTCTATCAAGGATCACCTTATACCACATGTGTCTTCCCTAAAGACATCTAAAGAGATGTTTGATTCTTTGACCAAGCTATTTGAAGGGGAGAATATAAATCGGAAGATGACTTTATGAAATCAATTGAAGAATGTAAAGATCCAGAATGCAGAGACCATACAATCATACTTTACATGGGTCTCTCAAATCAAAGAACAACTTGAAGCTGTAGAAGAAGAAGTAGAGAATGGAGAAATTGTGATGACCACCTTGAATGGTCTCCCTAGGTCATGGGATTCCTTCATTCAAGGTATTTGTGCTAGAAGAAAGTTAATCACTTTCAGTAGGTTGTGGGAGGAATGCTCACAAGAAGAAGCTCGAATAGTAGCTTGAGAAGAAAAGATGGGAAATGAAGATCAATCTCTCACAACACACACCAAGAAAATTAGAAGGGACCACTATCATCCCAAGAAAGGTAAGCATTCACACCAGAATCAGAAAGATAACCCTAGAAGAGATCTATCTAGTGTCAGATGTTATACATGTGATGGGAAAGGACAAATCGCCAGAAATTGTCCCAGAAATAGAGGTGGCTCCCACAAGAAGAACAACAAAAGAAGACATCATGCTCACACTGCAGAGGATGATGAACCTCCAAGGAAGAGAGTCAAAGAAGAAAGTGAAGATTCTTTAAGCGATGAAGAGTATGTTTTGATTTCTAACCTCACAAAAATTGTTACACATGGAAGCAATGATTGGCTCATAGATAGTGGGGCTTCCAAGTATATGACAGGATTCAAAGAATCCTTTATGAATCTATCTAAACATGAGTCACCCCACAAAGTGAAACTTGGGGATGACTACCAGTATCCCATAAAAGAAAGTGGTGAAGCTTCCTATAAGCTAGACTCTGGAAAATCTATGAAGATGAAGGATGTCTTGTTTGTACCAGGACTAAAGAAGAATTTTCTCTCCATATCTGCATTGGATGCAAAAGGTATGAGGGTTGCATTTGTAGATGGCCAAGTCCTTATGTGGTCAAAGGAAAAGACCATAGATGATGCAGTAGTGATTGGAGTGCAAGAGGGAGGCTTATATAAATTAAAGGGCCAACCAAAACAAGATTTGGTCCATGACTCAGTAGAACCAAGTTAACTTTGGCATAGAAGGCTTGCACATGTGCACTATAGGGCACTACCACTTGTAAGAAAAGCTGTTGAAGGTCTTCCAAAAATACAGGCAAAGCATGAAGGCGTTTGCAAAGGATGTGCGAAGGGAAAGAACACAAAGAAGACATTTCCAAGTAGAGAGAGCAAGGCAAAAGGAATCTTGGAAATCATCCACTCCGATGTATGCGGTCCGATATCATCCAATTCATTGAGTGGGTATGTATATTATGTTTCTTTCATTGATGACTTTTCTAGGAAGACATGGATATATTTCTTGAAAAGCAAGGATGAAGTATTCAGTAAGTTCAAGGAATTCAAACCTTGATCGAGAACCACACAGAAAAGAAAATCAAGACCTTTCGATCAAACAATGGTGGAGAATTCACATCAGATGAATTCAAGGAATTATGCAAAGAGTCAGGGATTAAGAGAGAGTTGGCTACTCCATCTAATCCACAACAGAATGGAGTTGCAGAAAGGAAGAATAGAACGATTATGGAAGCAGCAAAGGTAATGCTTCATGATCAGGATCTTCCTATGCATCTATGGGCAGAAGCTGCTAGGACAGCTGTGTATGTACAAAATCGTACTTCGCATAAATCAGCTAAGAACAAGACACCAGAAGAAGTCTTCTTTGGCATGGAACCAGAAGCTAGCCATCTCAGAATATTTGGTTGTCCGGTGTACATACACATTCCCATATAAAAGAGGACAAAGTTAGATCCTTCAAGAAAGAAGGGTATATTTGTGGAATATAGTCAAAGCTCAAAGGCTTACAGAATATATTTCCCAGGATTCAAGAAGATCGACATCAGCAGGGACGTGACATTTGACGAAGACTCAGCTTATAACAAATCCAGAAAGAGACCTGTTGAAGATCTTGAAGAAACAGAAGTACCCAGGATCCGAGATACAACAATGATTGAAGCAACTCCAGAAGAAGATCGAGAAATGGAAGAACCTCAAGAACCAATAGATCCACCCCGTGAGAAGAATTCTTACAAGAGAAAACTAGCATGGATACGTGAGGCTATCCAAGGTACAAAAAGATATGGCGCTCCAGAAGAAATGCATAGAGAAAGGAAGAGAACTGGGTCCTACTCCAATTATGTAGCCCTACTGTGTGACATCATTGATAAAGAACCTTCCAACATGAAGAAGTGGCAGAAAAGAAAGAATGGAAGGATGCGATGATTGAGGAGTACCAGTCGATCATGAAGAATGATGTCTGGGATGTGGTCCCAAGACCAGAAGGGAAGTCTGTTGTGACTTCCAAGTAGATCTACAAGATCAAGCATGCTGCAGATGGCAGCATAGAGAAATATAAAGCGAGATTTGTGGCACGTGGCTTCTCCCAGAAGGAAGGGATAGATTATGAAGAAACTTTTGCACCTGTAGCCAAATAGACTTCCATCAAATCAATACTTGCTCTGGTTGCAGTGATGAAATGGAAGATACACCAAATGGATGTCAAGACCGCGTTCTTGAATGGTGTAGTGGAAGAGGAAGTGTATGTGGAGCAGCCACTCGGATTTGAGACACATGATAGGGAGACTCATGTGTGCAAATTGAAGAAGGCCTTGTACGGTTTGAAACAGGCACCCAGGACGTGGTACGACAAGATTGA
Organism: Pseudotsuga menziesii; assembly: GCA_001517045.1. NCBI lineage: Eukaryota > Viridiplantae > Streptophyta > Pinopsida > Pinales > Pinaceae > Pseudotsuga > Pseudotsuga menziesii. The sequence goes on along the minus strand of LPNX010975389.1, from coordinate 141,859 downwards.
CAGCTTCCTAACTAGTTTGAGCTTTACCAAGAGTAAAGCGGATTCCAACCTTTACTACAAGGTTAAGGAAGGGAACCCAGTGATACTCCTATTGTATGTAGATGACCTGTTTGTGACAGGTGAGGATGGGTTGGTCAATGACACGAAGAGGAAGCTTGCTGCCAAGTTCGAGATGAGGACTTGTGTATGATGCACTACTTTATAGGCATGGAGGTGTGGCAGAGTGCGGATGGAATCTCCCTCGGACAAGGGAAGTATGCAGTGGAGATCCTGAAGAGTTTCAGAATGATGGACTGCAAGGCCATGGCCACACCTATGGCATCAAACCTGAAGCTATTGAGTGATGCTTCATCAGAGTTGGTTGATACCACGATTTATCGTCAGACGATTGGGTCCTTGATGTACCTGACGAATATGAGACCAGATATTTGCTTTGTCGTGAACACATTGAGCCAGTTCCTGACAGATTCGAGACATGTTCACCTGATTGTTGCAAAGCATATTCTGAGGTACCTGAAGGGTATAGTGGATTATGGACTCAAGTATGAGGCGAATCAGAAGATTAACCTGGAGGGTTATGTGGATTCGGATTGGGAAGGAAATGCCATTGATAGGAAGAGCACTTCGGGGTGCTGCTTCAGTATGGGATCAGGTGTGATCTCTTGGTTTAGCAAGAAGCAGTTCTGCGTGGCACTGAGTACAATCGAAGCAAAGTATGCCGCAGCTTGTTCAGCTAGTTGCGAGGCAGTGTGGCTGAGGAAGCTACTATCTTACCTGTTTGATCTCCAGTTGGATGCTACTTGTATATATTGCAACAACCAGAGTTGTGTGAAGTTGTCGGAGAACCCTGTGTTCCATGACAAGTCGAAGCATATCGAGATCAAGTATCACTATATCAGGGATCTGGTGCAAAGAGGAGCAATGAAGCTCCAATATGTTGCGACGAAGAAGCAAATAGTTGATGTATTGACCAAGCCGTTAGCCAAAGTGAAGTTTGAGTACTTCAGAGAGAAGCTTGGTGTTCTTCAGATCAAGGTTCCCTCCAAGGGGAAGTGATACACATGATCCCTTCCCGGATGGTAATAGGTGTGTCCTACCATGCCGGTGGATGTAAGTGCTGAAGCCTTTCTCGAATGGTAGTAGGTGTGTCCTACAATGTCGGTGAATGTGAATGTTGTGTTATGTGTATCTGGGTTGTGCTCCGTGTGACAATGAGATGATCTGAAGATAAAGACCTTGCAAAGGGTGAGGCCTACATCCAGCATGAAAAAGGGTTGGCTCTGTAGATAAAGACCTTGCAGAGGGCAAGGCCTACATCCAGCATGAAAAAGGGTTGGCTCTATAGATAAAGACCTTGCAGAGCACGAAGGCTACATCCAGCATGAAAAAGGGTTGGCACTGTAGACCTACATCCAGCATGAAAAAGGGTTGGCTCTGTAGATGGAGACCTACATCCAGCATGAAAAAGGGTTGGCACTATAGACCTACATTTAGCATGAAAAAGGGTTGGCTCTGTAGATGGAGACCTACATCCAGCATGAAAAAGGGTTAGCTCTGTACATGGAGACCTACATCCAGCATGAAAAAGGGTTGGCACTGTAGACCTACATCCAGCATGAAAAAGGGTTGGGTTTGTACATGGAGACCTACATCCAGCATAAAAAATGGCTGGCACTGTAGACTTACATCCAACATGAAAAAGGGCTGGCTCTATCGATGAAGACCTACATGGAGGCTAGGCCTACATCCAGCATGGAAAAGGGCTGGCTCTATAGAAATTCCTATGACAAGTAGATTTGAGAGATAGCACCATTGCTCGAGATAGCAGCAGCAGTGATGTTAATGATGATCCAGTGACGAAGACTTGTGCTAATCAACTGTGTCAAGAGAATACCTTCCTAGTTAAGAGGGAGTGTTGATGTATTTGCAACTTCGGAATGTATTCACTTGTGTATTTCTTATTGTATTTCATTGTACCCCAACGGAGATGTTTGTTCCTCCGATCAAGAGAGTCATTAATATAATTAAGTCATGTAAATTCATTGAGGTTAACCCTCTGCTGTTAGTCGGAGCAATAGTCCCCACAGTTGAGTTGTATTAGGGTTATTAGACTCTCTTAGAGAAGTAGGCCCTGTAGAGGAAATGTCAAGTGGAAAACAAGTATAAATAGAGAGTGAGACTCTCTATTTGAAACACACACTCACTCAACAGTAGCGCATGAGTGAGAGAGAAGTAGCTCGCACAAGTGAGAGAGAGAACAGTTGTCAGAGATCATCTTTGTACTCTTGGGTTTTACTTTTGCTATTGGTGCTCATTCTATCTCTAAGGAAGTGGGTTTTCTCCTTTATGGTTTCCCTCAAGGAAAAATCTTTGTGTCTCTTGTCTCTTGTGATTATTGTTGGGCATGTTATTCTCTCAGATAAGATCCTAGATCATATTGATTAAACGATAAAAACCTAACAATAATAATCAAATTTGTGGGTAACTTGGGGCATTTTCCCCAGAGTTTACCAAAAAATGACTAAAATAGCTAAAAATGAGCAAATTTCTCAGAACTAAAGGTTGGAGCAATCAGGGGGAATGTCATGCCCCTTCTAACCCCAACATGTTGATAATCCCTCAACGCCCCCCTAAAGAAAGCAATACGGCCTGAATGAAGAGATGACGTCATCACTGGAAAATGCCCAAGGAAAGAGGGCGCTATGTTGAAAGAGGACCAAGAAGAGTGTGTCAAGTGACCAAAAGAGGAAGCAATAGCCTCATAGTTGAAAGAACTATCACCAAAGTAGGAAACAAGTGGGGGTGATGTGACCCAGTGACCCATTGCTAGTAGCCCAGACACCTACCTTTAAAAAATCCAACAAAGGGCAAACAACAATGCCACTAAGCCATAGTACTCTTAAAGGAAGGACCAAGGGTCTGGCCATAAGCACCTCTCAGAAAGTGTTGGTAACACCCGTCATGGTCCCTAAAAAGTGATCGTCTCTTCCTGGGCACATATCTGAAGGTGCGCTGGTACTGGTATCACGTAACACCTGTACACATATTATGGTTTTACAAATGTGACTTACAGCCTGCAAATGAAATGATAAACGTTTGCATGGATAAAATTGACACCAGGGTAAAAAAAATGGAATCCACTTCCCTAAAGAGGCAACATTAAAGGAAAGTCGCCAGCACCTCTCTCAAATCAATTGGTGAGTCCACTCTCAGGACAGCCACCGACACCTCTCTCAAACTGTTGGTGGGTCCACTCTTAGGGTATCCACCAGGACCTCTCTCAATTGGTGAGTCCATTCTCATCCTAACACATGTCCTCTCTCCCACTAAACAATGACCAACATTGCTAACAACTAAACCATAATGGAAAAACACTGACAGGCAAAGGTGCTCGCCCAATTCCAGCCATGGTGAGCCCAAATATGAGAAATTCATGTCTAAAATGCATTCCAATCTAAATAAATCACCCACATGGATTTCAGCTATAATACATGATTATATGATTTGCATGCAAGATAATTGTCATATAGTTTACATTATAAATGCCACATAATCATCATCATTGGGCTGAGAGGCACTTTCTACAACCCAGTACAAAGGGAATGTACACCAATAAATGAACCATAACACCATGCAATGAGTAAAAGAATAAGAATAATTATATGACACCCTTTAAAAGGGTTAAATTGTTCTCATCCCTCACAAATACGACCTTATGATTCTAGTCTGCAATCAATGGTCCATGTTGGGTAGCAATCCAAAATTCCAATTTCATGCAAAGCCACAAAAGTCCAGAAAAATACAATGAATTTCCAAAAATGCGATGCAAATTGCATCTTATGTTTGTAGAAAGTTTGTTACACAGTTATCATGTAAGTTCCTAAAAATTAAAAACCCCTTCACAAACCTATGACCTGGTGTGTATATCATTTCCCTCTAATGCTCTACAAAATACTCTAAATGCAAATCCCCTCTCTTGCACAGAATTTCACCCAAAACAAAACTCATAATAGTTAAAACGACAATCCCTTCCTATAATATATTTTTGTTAATTAAATGCATCAAATGTTACCTTTAAGTTCAATCTCATTTTATTCATATGCATTACCATCATTTAAGATGCACAACAAATCATAGATGGTATAATAAATTCTCTCACATGGGACATAAACGAAGGATAAATCATGAAATGAAGTAGTATGGTTGTGTTACTACAAACTTGAAGCATTTTGGACACAATCTTGGTTGATATACTAGTGTATGTTGAACTTCCCTCTTATGGGACCTACAAACTATGAGCTAGAATAACCTCAACCATCCACTCATTAATCATGGGTAACCTCAAATTAATGGTATGCTCAAGGAATCTGTCAAGAGGCCTCACTAGAGGAAATACTCCAAAGCTCCATTGTACACCACTATGTTTCTGTGTACCCTCTTGTATACTGTTGCATACCACTATATCATCCTGTACCATCCTGTACCCTGTAAGTGCTACTGTATCCATCCCTCTACTGATGTCAACTGAACTTGTATCCTCATGTGTGTCCATATTGGACATATACCTATCCACCCAATCTATGGATGCATACATTTCCTTGCGGCTTGGTCCCCAAGGAAAGTGCTCAACTATTTCCTCCGTAGCTAAGCCTTGCGCTTTTAGTGGCCTCTCCAACAAAGGTGGCTCATGATGCCCACAATGTAAAACACGTGCATAATCAAAACCCATGGATTTATAGACTTCCGCAAGTGCTTGAAAATCAAAAAGAGGCTCCTCCATCACACGAGGCTTATCCATCAAACCAAACGTGTCACTAACATCTTCCTACAATATAGTTGTCATGTATGACTAACTGTCTGATGTGGAGGATGAAGGATGTACCCAACAAAGATGCTCAACTTGTATCTCTGATTCTTGAAGGGCCTTTTGCATGCTCTTCAAGGAATCCTGGGTAATCTCAAGCTCATGAGTAAGCCTGACAACTTCCTCTTACTTCCCTTGTAGCGCACCATGGTGCATCTCATCAAGCATGAGAAGATGGTCTCTGTCGAAAAGCAGGTGTAGGTAGTTATCTTTCATCACTACCACTATTTCTCTAAGTGCTTGCAAATCTGCAAGGGAAGCTTCTCCTCTCAAACTACCATCTGTCCCAAAGGCCTTCAAGGAATCCTGGGTAATCTCAAGCTCATGAGTAAGCCTGACAACTTCCTCTTACTTCCCTTGTAGCGCACCATGGTACATCTCATCAAGCATGAGAAGATGGTCTCTGTCGAAAAGCAGGTGTAGGTATTTATCTTTCATCACTACCACTATTTCTCTAAGTGCCTGCAAATCTGCAAGGGAAGCTTCTCCTCTCAAACTACCATCTATCCGAAAGGCTCTCCAGCAGCAATTTGTCACCAATGCATGTATATCATCAAAATGTTTCATGGCTTCCATAATTGTTTCTTTATTTACCTTCAATTGCCCTGTCAAATGATGTGGCTTGTGGAAACAATCATATACCAAGTTTTCTGATTTGTTTCCGTCCTCGCACTTTCCTAATTCAACTTCTTCCATGTCTTCCTCCTAAGAAATGAAATCAACCTCAAAAGGTTGCTCGTCCTGCACTAAGTCCTCATCATACTTAGGTGCACCCACACCCAATTCATAATAAGCATCATAGAAAAAATAAGATATTGACTCCTCAACATGAGTTGATCGAAACGCTGCATCACGCATGCTATCGATGTCTCCAACATATGTGTTGGAGTCATTAGCCTCATCTAATGGTGTGTTTATGGATGTTGTTTCATCTTCCTTCATCCACAAGTCCTCAATATGGCTAGATGCATGCTCCTTCACCTTTCTTTCACGCTTATCTCTCTTCCATTTATGCCTTGTTCTTTTGAATCAATCCTCATCCTCTTCATACCACTCAAGATGTTTGATGGTGCAACATTCCTTGAATCATATAACTGCATGGAACTCTTTTCCCAATGCCACGTACTCCCCGATGCAGGCAGTAATATCATCATCCTAACCCTACTGCCCCTATGCTCTATGGGTTGCTCCTCTAGAAATGTTGTTAACCATTGCCTAGGTGTCCTATTGTTCCCAGACTACAAGAAACTTTGTCTATGAACAACCCGGTTCCCCATCTCGCACTCTGACCATCAATGTCTCATTTGATCACAAACTGGCAAGACCACCAACTCTGATACCACTGTAATATCCCCAATGCAATTATAGGAAAAATTGTTGTAGTTTTGGTCATGTGTTTTTGTCAAACAATTTGCATTACATTGATTTACAACTTTCTTAAGCAATTTACATTCTCATAAACATTTTTTCAAACATTTTGAGACGATTCCAATTACACAAAAAGTAAAGGGAACAATATTGGCATCTTTTATTATGGAAAGTAGGTGGTTACAACACTATTAACTAATGGTTGCTATAGCAACTACCATGTAACAAGAACCTAGAGATAGTGCCAATGTCTGCAAAAGTTGTGTTTTTCTACAATGACTCACCCCCCTAGAATGCATTCATACCCCATAAAGACTTGTCTTTCCTCAATTGCTACTTGGCCTCCCGAGAAGCCTACAACCCCTCAAAACCCTCTATTCGACCCTCCTTCAGCAATTGGGTCTCTGATGAATGAGAAAGGGTTGGCCCCTCCTCTACTCGACCTCTCTTCACATGATTTGACAAGGGAAGAGAACACTCCCCTCCACGATTGCCACAACTCCCTCTAGATGCTCGACCTCTTCAACGAAATGCCCAATAGACAATGCATTCGACCCTCCTGTGATAGATTCAGTTCCTTCCAAAGAGAATTGAGCCTCAACAACAATTCCACCTCCACAATGGTTGACACCCCAACGAATCAAAATGGCCTTCAACAAGTTCGGCCTCCACAAGAGATGATGCCTAGACAATGGAATTCAACCTTCATCAGTAAATATGACACTTTCCCAAGCAAAAACGGCTTCCCTTGTTGTAACTTGGCCCTGTATGAATCCACCCTACCCAAGTTGCGAGACCACAAGGCCCTCTCCACATTAAAATCAACCCTCTATAATTGAAATTCGACCCCTTCTAATAAATTATGCTTCTACTAAAGAATTCAACCCTCCAATATGATTCGATCTCCAAGATAAATTGGTCCAAGCAAGTTGCAAATTCACAAGATGAAGAATCAATCGCTCAATTGGAAACCCCAGGTGGATTTCCCCCTTGATTAACTAGGGTGGATATCTCACCACTAAAACTAAACCACAATGAAGAATGACATTCTTATTTATTCTAAGAATGAAGAAGAGCATGAAAAACATTTCATAATGGCACTGCAATTGCTAAGGGAGCATAAGTTGTATGCAAAGTTGAGCAAATGTGACTTTTATAAAGATAAAATTCATTATTTGGGTCACACTATCTTAGACGAAGGAATATCTGTGAACCCTGAGAAGATTGAGGCCATTATGAATTGGCCAACTCCAAGAAATGTGACAGATATGAGATCCTTTATGGGACTTGCCAGGTACTACAGGAGGTTCATTGAAGGATTCTCCAAGGTCACACATTCAATCACTTCTTTGCAAAAGAAGAGGATGAAGTTTGAATGAACACCAAGATGTGAGGAGAGCTTCCAACGGTTGAAGAATCTTCTTACAAGTGCACCAATTTTGAAAATTGCAAACCCAAAAGGAGACTTTGTGGTGTGTACTGATGCATGCAATCAAGGACTTGGAGGAGTTCTTATGCAAGACAACCACGTGGTATGCTATGAGTCAAAAAAGTTGAAGGAGCGTGAGAAGAACTATGTTGCTCATGATTTAGAACTTGCAAGCATAGTACATGCTCTAAAGATGTGGAGGCATTACTTAATGGGAAGGAAATTTGAGCTAAGGACAGACCATTGTGGTCTGAAATACTTGTTTGATCAACTAACTTTAAATGCTAGGCAAGCGAGATGGTTGGAATTTTTGTGCGAATTTGATTTTGAAATCAAACACATAAAAGGAAAAGAAAACAAGGCGGTTGCTGCACTAAGCAGGAAGGTACATGAAATGCATGTGGCATCTCTTAGTACTTGCCAACCAGATTTGAGGCAGTAGATTATTAACCATGTTGTCGAGGATGAAGTGTACGTGCAGATAGACAAGTTGCAGCAGCAAAACGTTGAAAGGAAGTACGAAGGATATCAATTGGAAAGAGATGAACTTCTTACTTATAAGAATAGAATTTATATTCCAAATGTGGCAGATTTGAGGAGGATTGTTATGGATGAAATCCATCAAGCTCCATATTCTGGTCACCCAGGATATCAAAAAACAATTGCTACAGCCAGAAAGTAGTATTTTTCGCTGAGAATGAAAAAAGACATTGCTGAGTATATTTCTAAGTGCATGAAATGTCAGCAGGTGAAGGTTAAAATCAACACCCAGCAAGTTTATTGCAACCTTTGCCTATCCAGGAATGGAAATGGGAGGTCATTTCCATGGATTTTATTACAAGGTTGCCAATGACTATGAGACAACATGATTCCATCATGGTTGTGGTGGACAAGTTAACAAAGGCATCACATTTTATACTAGTCAAGTCCACGTATAAAGTCGATGCCATTGAAAAGATTTTCATGAAGGAAATCTTCAGATTGCATGGATTGCCTAAAACAATAATTTCTGACAAGGATACCAAGTTTACTTCAAATTTTTGGAAGGGTCTTTTTGCAGATTTGGGTACAAAGTTGAACTTTAGCACCGCCTACCATCCTCAAACCAATGGACAAACAGAGAGAGTAAATCAGGTGCTTGAAGACATGCTTCGCATGTATGTAATGGACAAACCATCCAAGTGGGAGGATTATTTACACTTGGTAAAGTTTGCATATAATAACGGACAACAAGCATCACTGGGAATGAGTTCATATCAGGATTTATATGGAAGAAGGTGTAGGACACCAGTGACTTGGGATAATCCAGTGAATAGAATTGTGCTTGGTCCAGAATTGCTTAACGAAATGGAACAAGAGGTTGCAAAGATCAAGCAAAACTTGAAAGCAGCCCAAGATAGACAGAAGAGTTATGTAGATAAGCATAAAGTGCATAAAGAGTTCAGTGTTGGGGATCATGTTTATCTTAGAGTGAGGTCAAGGAAGAGTTCCTTGAAGCTCAGAAGTTGTGCCAAACTATCACCTAGATATTGTGGGCCATTTGAAGTGCTTGAAAGAATAGGGCTAGTTGCATATAGACTTGCATTGCTTACTAGCACTAGAGCTCATAATGTTTTTCATGTCTCTTTGCTTAAGAAATATGTACATGATCATAACCATGTGATTAATTGGGATGTGATCCAGGTGGAACCCGAGGGAGAGTTCCAAACCGAGCCATTGCGCATCCTAGACAAGAAGGTCACAGTGCTCCAGAACCGAGCCGTTGGACAGGTAAAGGTGCAATGGAAGCACTACGGTCTCGATGAGGCTACATGGGAGCTGTAGGATGCCATGAGAGTGGTACATCTGTTTTTGTTCAATTTAGAAGAGCAGTGAGGACAGTGCTAATGTAAGGGGGAGGGGAATGTAATATCCCGATTTTGACCCCAAATTGCATTAAAATTGTATATAATGTAAATACCATTATTAAATCATGGTGAGGAGCTAAAGGCCAAGGCCCCGCCATCGATTTAGCATTTTATGTATCGGCAGTTAAAATCGATACCTATGGTTCTTGTGCTAGCCATGTACATTATAAATTGCGAAATCATGTAAATATGCAATTTAATAAAATACCCACAACTAGCTATGCTATGCAACAAAGAGATGGGGGCATGATTTCATAAGGAATAGGGAGGGAAATTATTCAAACCCTTGAGCCAAATGTCAATGAGAGAATCCATAAAGCTCTCAACTACCCATTTTGTCTTTTGTGGTTATGTGCACCCTTGTTTTGGTATGTAAGACTTAGGAGTGGAAGAGGCCCAAAATTGACTTGATAAACCTAGTGAAGAGAGGAACCTCACAGAGAGATCAAGAGGGGCTAGCTAATCTTCTATGCACACCCTGAAGAGCACTAGAAAGGAAGGTATGGCATGAGGGACTGTGCAGCAGTGAAGAGAATACTTCCTTGTGTTGGGTGTGTAGGTATTGTGGATGCCAAGCTAGATAGATCTTGTGCAGGTGTCCATAGCTCTGTGGTTGACCTCACTAACTTAGCAATTCTACCTTTCCACTGCCTTAGCAGCCTGATAAACCCAACTGTAGATTGGCTTGGCTGAACCTTGGTGTATATTTGGCTATGTGTGAGCCTGTTGTTCCCTAGTTCCTTGTGGAAATCATGCCCAACTCGGGGGTGGCAATTGTGCTGAGAGATTGATGAGCACACCTGACCTATGGTTGGGTGGTACATTGCAGCGACATAACTAATTGCAGGACAACACATTTACAAGATAAGTGGTCTCTTGTATTTTCTGTATTAAATCCTACAATGTATTGTTTTAATAAATATTATGAACATGTTGAATGCTTGCAATGTATTTGCTTCCACTGTATTTTTTTGCATTTTACATATGCATGTGTCTTTTACTGCAATGCATTTCTGTTTATGTTCATGGGGCTAGATGCCCGGTTTGATAGACAGAGCAGTTGAGTCGCGTCCTCTCCTCGTCGAGAGAGGAGGGGAGGGGACGTGACAATATGTGTGCAAGGTCAGTGACCAGTACCTAATGGAGTCAATCAAAAAGTGGAATAGATGTACTATGAGCATGCATATGAATTGTGCAAGTTCATCCAAGGATAAGCCAATTGCGTATCTAATGAATATTGATGTGCTAATAGTATGATATGTAGATATTAACCAAGTACAAGTAATTTATCGAACAATCAGAAATGCACATGTATAACAGTATAAGTAACATCTATTAGTCATCTATTCAAGTATTTATGGCAGCAGTAGTTATACATAAATATATCAATTATGAGGACAACAGTATAGTATCAGTTATCAACAGTATTCCACATTGAGTACAAGTATGTTTATTTAATCCAACAACATTTAATAATAGCTAACAACAATCTAAAGTTTCATGTATGTTTAGTAGCATTGTGATTTTGTGTTAATGTGCTAGTGCAGACTGCGTTGTGAAGGTAAAAGATGCCAAAACAATCAACTTTCAGATTTAATCTGAACTAGCAGTTTATATCAGCATATACTAACCCCATTAACCATTGGTGTTCCCTTGTGTACAGGGGTTGAAGGAAAGAAATAGGGAGGAATCCCACTATAAGGGCAGCCCTAAAGGTGGGTAGTGATATGGGTAGCTAGGAAGTAGAGGGGAGAGGGGCAACCGAAATTTCAGGCCGAGATTTTAGAGACTAAAAATATCGGATGCCGAAATTTTAGGGCCGAGTTTTTAGGGAGGACCCAAACTTTTTGGGTGCGAAATTTTAGGGCCCGAAATTTTAGGGGCGGAAATTTTTAGGTTCAAAATTTTAAAGCCCAAAATTTTGGGCCCCAAAATTTTAGGAGTCGAAAATTCCGTGAGGTCCTAAATTTACCAAAAATTTAATCTTTATGAAAGCTATAAATTTGAAGGCTCTTTTTTAGATGCAAAATGCATACTTAAAACTAACCTAGAACTCAGTATTGAAGAAAGAAAGTGAGGTGAAGACAAAGAGAATAAACCCTAGCAAAATCCTAACCTAACCTAGGGTATCTAGGAGTGACTAACCTACCTTTCGAGAGAGTGACGAAGAGTTTGGCCAAGAAAAAATACAACCCTACAGCTACCATTTAGTCCATCAGCAGAATCATTCATCAACCAATAACAAAGAGACATAAAAAAAGCATGGATACCTCCTTGTGCACGTGTTTCACCAACAAATCATAGCATCACCCTTAAAGAAAGAGCCAAAACCAAGATACTTCAAGAACTCGTCATCAAACCCAAAAAATAACCTTCCTAAAGGGGGGTGCATCACTCTAAAGAGCCCTAGGTAGGGTAAAATAAGTGCATAGTGCTTTTATCCCACGAGTCTTATGTTAAAATGAAGTGAAGAGATCTAATTATATGATCTCACACTCACTTTTTATAAAAGTATGTATGTCGACATACCTTTAAAATGTCAATTTGAGATTATAAAATGTCAACTTAAAATTAATAAAAAATAATAATAAAATAGAGCCATAATGTAGGCTCAAGGTAGGCTACTTGGGGTATTTTTCTTCGAGGTGCCAAAATTTGCTAAATTAAGCAAATCACTACAAAAGAAAGTTTGGAGTGAGTTGGAGGGAGGGCGTTATACCCCATCTAACCCCTAGAATGTTGTAAAATCCCTCAACGCCCTCCTCAAAGCAACAAGAAGTCCTGGCATGGAGGATATCTTCCTCTAAGGAAATGAGGCCAGGGAGAGAAGGCAGCAGCTAGTTGAAGGGACAGAAGGGTGTCCTAAGTGGCAATGAAGGGATACGAATGTCTCGCAACTGAAGCAAAGGCCACCAGAGCAAGCAAACAAAATATGCGGCAATATGACCTAGCTTTCAAAGGAAGATGAAGTACCTCCACTAGAGTTTTCAGTTTCAAAAACTCAGAGGGAGGAAGAGGAATTTGAGGATCAAATTCCAAATGTTCCAGAGGACATTAAAAGTCCACCAAAAGAACTATTTGAAGTTCCTCTTTACAAAAGGAGACCAGCTCGGTACCAAGAAATGGTACAAGAAGGTGAGAAGCATAAAGCTCCTCTCGGGACTTTCAGAGAAAGACCACAGAAGTACTCAGGTCTTATGAGTCAACTTGACAATGTAGAACCTTCCAAAGAAACAAGAAGTAAACAGGTATGGGTTGATGCCATGATCGAAGAGTATAGTTCAATCATGAAGAATGATGTGTGGGAAGTTATTCCCAGATCAACAAGAAAGTCAGTAGTGACACTTGCTCCTATTCCCAAGTATACTACCTTTAGCACCATCATTTCACTTGTTGCATTATTTGGATGGAAGTTACATCAGATAGATGTAAAGACAGTCTTCCTCAATGGTAAGTGTCAAAACCCCAAATTTTCACAAAAATTTAAAATTTTGAGATAACATAAAGATAACATAAAATGTTATAGTTGCAGTTAAATAACCACTAGCAGCAAATAGAAGAACTGAAACAGATAATAAAAGTGTTCGTTAATTTTAACACATATAGATTAATGTTGTTTTAAAAATTGATATGTGATGTGAGTAATCTGCATTTAAATATTTAGTTGTACTGATGGTTTGAATGTCAAGTAGGTGAGGAGTCATTTTCTAGCTGGGGCTTACTTAGCGATTGCTAACGTATCTGGATTTTCTGAATCTTTATAGGCTTGACAGGTAATTTTTGACCCAGTAAAAGTTTATTAAGGTGATATCTCAGATATAGTTTCTCTTAGCGTAAAATATTCTGCTAGAGTAAAAGTTCTGTTTAGAAGACTCAAGAATCTGCAAGGTAAAGTAATGTTCCTTTTATTTGTAAAATCATATTATTTTACTTCATCCTTGTTTCGTAGAGGTTATTAATGTCGCACTACTGTTTGTCTATTATCAGTAAGATCTTTATGAAAGATAAAAACTTTCCTTTTAACTTTATTCTAATTAAATTCCAGTTTTAGAAGAGCTTAAGATAATATTTCATAACTCTTTCTTAGATAAAGAGTCTATTGCTATTACCATCATAATAAATTAAGCACTGCTTATCTTTATATAAATGGACCTAAGTCCTTCGAAACATAAGCCTAAGGTATTCTTCCTAATTTTGTTTCAGTTAGGACTCAACATGGTTAAATTATCAGCTTAACATCGCTTGTAGTTTATGAGATATCCTCAACATGTAAATCGTCAAGATCGTGGTTGGAAATCCCATTGTCGTCATGAACGACATAATGTGACAAATTCACACTACCCTAATATTTGTTTATATGTGAATAAGATGCAATACAATCCTAAAGAGTTTACTATTCTAACTCCAAATTTTAACTCCATCTTGTTTCGGTTCATCTTAGAACTTGACAAATATTATGGAGTTCCAAGATCAAGTACTTATAGGTTTCTATCCTACATCTAGTACTGTAAATTCCTTTTTTGAGTGAAGGAGCTATTCTTGTGTATAAGTGTTAGTATATCTTTATACACCATATTAGTTTTAATTCTATTATTATAATATAACCATTCATATTTCATGAATATAATACCAAGTTACTTAAAGCATTTTTAACTTGTTCAAGCTTATACTAACCTCTTAATCGTTTTCTTATAAGTTTGATTAAAAAGGTTATAAAATCCTCACAATACTAGGCATCAAAATCATAAATGTAACTTTTGAAAAACAAGTGCATCGAATCCATATGCACTTAGGTTCTTTACCAAGGCCAATTATATGGTTAAATATTATGTTTAAACGTTGTTGTAACACTTTGTTCAACGTCGAGGCTTGACTTTGGTTGGCAATGATATGATTTGGACTTTAAGTGAGAACACATTATTATTTCAAGCTTAAAGTAATTGATTTACAAATAATTGGGTTCGAATGATTTGCAGTGGAGACTATACGAAAAACCCACCGTTACAAGAAAAGATTTGAGAACACGTGGAACTCTCCTCACCATGCAATACGTGATTGAAAAGCCTTACCTTTCAACCCTAAACTTCATTGTTCAGCGAGGGTTTCGGTCTCTGCAATGTTGGGGTTCACTGCGGCCATTGAGGGCTCGCAGTTACTTGCCTCCAGCTCCACTGTCTATGCCTTTTCTTTGAAGAGCCACTGCTTAGAGTGAGGGTTATAAGCCGTAGCTTGTGAATGAAGAGTTTTCTGCAACACCTTGTTGTGCACGAGGGTTAATTTACACAGTTGTTAGTTACAGTGTTGAAGTCGTGGTTTTGCCACTGCCTTGGTTTGCCCTTGCTCCAGTTGTCGTTGTAGTTGAAAACTCAAACTCAGCTGCCCCTTCTCAGGTGAACGTGAAGGTTGTTGAGCTCGTGGCATTGGTCTGCCTTCTTCTTGACCTCGTTCTCCAACTTACAGGTATGCATCGCCTTAAGAAGTTGAACACTATACATATATTCAGTTTCAGTTCTATTTACATGTTTTTAATTATAATTTGATTACCATTTGTGCAGGTGACAGTTCGCATCACCTTGGGAAGGAACCCCTTCACAAAAGAACCGACGTTCATTTCACAGGTAAGCCCCGGTTACGAAATGGTTCCTCCTGCTTGTTCAGACCTTAGGAAAAAGAAGAAGTTACAGCATGGTGTTTTCCCGGTCTCGGGTTACTGTTCTTCAGTTTATTAGTTTAGTTTTTGTTTAAACCCTCGCTTACAGCAGGGTAACTCCGATTCAAGCCGTGACTTGTAAATGCTTAGTCCTCATGCTTTTACCCAAGTTGATACTTGGTCTAATGTCTTATGTTTTTAAAACCCCATATTTCATTATGGGTGCGTCGACTTTAACTTGGTTTGTAAACTCTGTTTAAGTTAAGCCTTCTCGGCCTGTTAAGTAATATACAGATTCATTTTAAAGGCATAAGGGTTTTCCTTGAGCTCAGACTCAATTTATCTTTAAGCTATTAATATGACTCTGTGAACTTAGGGTTTGTACTCTAATCGACTGTGTAATAATAATTTTACTGTTTAACATATCTCGTAATTAGTTTATTGTTAATATTTACTGACTGTCACTCAGTCTTGGTTTATTTATAGATTTTACTTATTCACTCAAATATATGAGCTAGGGTTTTCCTGTGGGGAACCTTTGTTTTAAAACAATTTATTCCATTTATTTTTAACAAGTTCTGTTACTTTATTAATTTGGTTCTTAACTAGAATTACAAATGTGTTGTGGAAATTTCCAGTCTATAATTTTACTAATGTCTTTTTTGTTTGTCCTTAAAGGACTGTAATTAATTTATAATAACCTAGTTTATTAATTAAATAATCCAAATAATTTGGATTAGAACTTCAATGCTTGTCATTTGTAATTGTGATATATATTTAAGGTCTCGACCCTGTTATTTGCTTTTACAGGTATATCCTGTTTGTAAAAGTTAAATGAAACAGTTCCTTTTTTTTATAAATATACATTTATGTATATGTTGGTTTTTATCGTTTTCTTGTTGTTTTATCTATTGAAATAAATAAAGGGAAAATGATAGAAGAACTTAGATATTTTGAATAAGTTTCTTCTTAGTACCATGATTATTTTTCATATTACTTTCCTTAGTTAATAGTAACTGTTAGTCTTAAATTATTATGATTAGAATTTGAACTATATACTTATTAGTGTATACCTTTATTGAACTGAATATAAACTAATAGTTTAGCTGTAATTCTTCTACTGCATAAGCAACAGGTTAATAAATAAAATACAAAGAAAATATATATGAACCTAACATAGTTTACCATCCTGCATGTTTTAAATTCAATAAGAAAACAATGTACTTATTAAGATATTTATTTATAAAAAGATCCTTCTACCTGTGTTGAGTTATTACTATTCCTTTTCCAATGAATTTGCATACATAAACTAATTAACAATAAACATATATGAACAGGTTATTGTTCTTTTCTGATAATAATCTACATACAGAAAATAAGTTACTCTGATATTATGAAATGCATAATACATCCTATTCATTTCCATTCCTATCATATTCTTCATCTATTTTAAATACACTACCTGTGCTGGAGTACGTTTTGGTCCTTCCAGATGTGGAAAAACACAGGTTAGTATTATTTTTACATCTATTTAAATTCATTCCTTCGAATATCTATAAGATTACTAACTCTAATATTTGCAACTAAACATTTAACATTTAGATAACAATCAGATTCACTTTTATCATTTAACACAGTAAAACAAAAAAGATTGTAGAACCTGATTAAGCTGGACAACAACAGCATTAGGAGGTCATTCCTCCCTACCAACTCCTGGAGAGCGCTCAAACAACGTCTCCTCAGGACCCTCGAGCCTGTTCTTGGTCTCCTTGGCTGAGAACTGGTGGAGCAAGCAACAACAGACTAGTCCAATGACTCAGTAATGATTCTGCACTTAGCAGTAAGATCCTTCAGCTGAAAAGCTACACTAGATCACTCAGCAGTTTAACCCCTCAAACTCTTTCCACAAATTCCCTTGCCATTGAATTCTCTGAAGTTCATTCACCTGAATGATCACTTCTCTAGAATGAGCAGCCTCAGCTCTCTTCAATGGGAATTTTTATAAGATTGCCTAGGTCTTTTGGGTCAGTTTGTCATTAATTGAGCCACCTGCTCTGATCCCACTTTCTTGGGGGATCATGACCCCAAATGTAGGGAGGTTGCCACCTGCAACAATTGGAAGTGTTTGAGGGTGCTGCCACATGTCTGTTTGCTCTCCACCCAGTCTCCTCCACCAACTTGACCAGTAAACACTCTTTTAACAACTCTCCTAAGCTGTTGTCTCCATTTTTATTTATTTATAATTAAAATATTCAGAATTACATTCAACATCCTTGACTCTGCTGAGTCATCAATTACAACTTAGCATAAAATTTAACATAATGTCTTTAAATAAAATCAAATAAGATAATATTAATTTTGCAAAATTGGGGCATGTGACAGTAAGATTGAGGACGAAGCTTATATTGAACAACCTGAAGGCTTTATGAAGAAAAGCTTGTATGCTCCGAGAGTCTGGTACGCAAGGATGGATGGATTGCTCCATAACTTGGGGTTCTCCAAAAGTGCAGCTAAGTCTAACGTGTATTTTGAGGTTGTTCATAATCATGTCTTGATACTTGTTCTATATGCAGATGACTTGTTCCTTACAGGTGCTGAACAATTGATAGAACAGTGTAAGAGGGAGCTTACCTCTGAATTCGAGATGAAAGATCTCGGATTGATGCATTACTTCCATGTCTTAGAGTTCTGGCAAAAGCCAGGAGAGTTTTCTTGACACAAGGAAAGTATGCAGTGGATATCTTGCAGATATTTGGGATGCAGGATTGCAAGTCTATGGGCATACCCATGACTACCAACTTCACAAAGTCGGATGACTCAGCTACCAATTCACAAGGTATAGACTCTACTCTGTATAGACAGCTTTTTGGATTTTGGATATATCTCGTACATACAAGGCCAGACACAGAGAATGCTCTGAGTCAGTTCATGTCCAACACTTATGGACTAAGGGCTACTTCCAGCAGTGGAGTAATGTTATCTGGATATGCTGATTCGGAGTGGGATGGCAGTGTAGTTGACCGAAAAAGTACCTCTGGCTATTGCTTCAGTATGGGATCAACAACGATCTCTTGGGCGAGCAGGAAGCAGGATTCCATAGCTCAGAGTACAGCTGAGGCAGAGTATATTGTTGCAAGTGATGCCTGCAAGGAAGCAGGTTGGCTCAAAAAACTGATATCTGAAAATTAGTTAAACTGCAGATAAACTTTGCGTCAAAAGTTATTAATCTATATGCCCTTTTTGTCATGACCTAATTGTTGATTTTTCTTAGCAGCATCGAGAATCTTAGGAGAATGAGGCCACCTAGTCCGGGACCACGGCAAAGACTCAACCCAGTGTTGAGTGAACATTCTATTAAATGGCAGATATCTAGTCTGGGGCCATGATATAGACCCAGCTCTGCCTTGGGTAGATTCAACCCAGTGTTGAGTGACCATTATGTTTGAATGGTAGACATTTGGTCTGGGGCCACGATGTGGACCAGTCTAGTACTGGTAGACTCAGCTTAGTTCTGAGTAGCCATTCTCTTGGAGAATGGAGGCACCTGGTCTATTACCAGGAAGGCACTATAAGCCCTAGACTGGGTCTAGGCATGTGTGGCACTATGACCCTTGATCTATGGGCTTTGTGTACTTCTCCAAGGATTAGCTACCCTTGGTTAAGTTACCCTAATACCAAATCTAGGTGTCACACAGAGTGTGAGATAAATGCATTAGTAACTCTCTTGGTTTATGATGATGTACTTTCAGAATCAAAAAGACCACAGGTAATGATCACAGAGGCACTTGGAAAAAGGCTAAATATAAAAATAAGTATTTTTGGACCACAAGAAAAAGGACCACAGGCAAAAGTAAAAAATACATAAGTATTTTTTGACCACAGGAAAAGGACCACAAGTAAAAGTCAAAAATACATAAGTACTTTTTGACCACAGGAAAAGGACCACAAGTAAAAGATAAAAATACATAAGTATTTTTGGACCACAGGTGAAAGTCAAAGTTACATAAGGACTTTTGGTAAAAGTCAAAAATACATAAATGACCTTTTAGACTACTGAAATGTAAAAAGGTGAAAGTGAAATTAGGACAAGAATAAAATATTATTATTTTATCTTTCCTAATTTTGGCCCACTTACAGTTGAATGAAGATTATAAAAGAAGATCAAGTCTTCTCATTATCACACACACTCTCTTGCTCTCACAGGTGAAGCTGCTCTTACTGAAGAATTTGCTGAAGGTCGTCTTTATGGTTTTTGCCCTATCTAGGGCATCCATCTATTTTCTGTTTTACCCTCAGCTAGGGTTTGTCTCCGTCAACCACAAACAGCAGCAGCTTCTCTCTCTTTCTTTTATGAGATAGGGTTTCACCAAAACCCTCATGTCTTCTTCAGATCTCCGCGAAAGTCCACGGATGCTCAAACTATTTCTGGGCAGTGATTATTTTGTTTCCGGGCAGCCTGTAAATTCCGGACAGACATGTTATAACTTTCTGGGCAGATCTGATATATTTCTAGGCAGTAATTATTTTGTTTCCGGGCAGCCTATAAATTCCGGACATACCTGTCATAACTTTCTGGGCAGATCTGATATATTTCTGGGCAGTGATTATTTTGTTTCCAGGCAGCCTGTAAATTCCAGACAGATCTGTCATAACTTTCTGGGCAGATCTGATATATTTCTGGGCAGTGATTATTTTGTTTCTGGGCAGCCTGTAAATTTCGGGAAGACCTGTCATAACTTTCTGGGCAGATCTTATATATTTCTGGGCAGTGATTTTTTGTTTCCAGGCAGGCCCTAACTTTCTGGGCAGATCTGATATATTCTGGGCAGACTGTCATAAATTTGGACAGACTATTTTTTTGGACAGTTTTTTATTATCTCTGAGCAGATCTGAAAATTTGGGGATCTAGGGTTTGAAACCCTTGTTCTGATTTTCACTGAGAAAAATTTACTATAACTGTGGATAAACCCAGATTTGGGTTTGAGAAGCTTTTTGATGAATTTCCTAAGTCATCTCATTTACGAGATGAGCTACTAATGCTTTTTGGGGTTTTTGTCCTTTGAAGATTTCCCCAGTGAAAAACTCTTTTGTCCATTGTGCTGATGTGGTGCATATTATTTTACTGCACTTGTTATCTGTTTAAGTCAATCTTCTAATTTTTAGGTATTTCTGCTAATGCTAAAAATCAACACTAATTAGTAGCTATGGTAGGATGGAAGCTATAAGCCTAACAATGAAGTAGCACAAAGGTAAGATACGTGTCAATGAGAGCACACTAGCAAGCTATTCCTAACACTACAAAATCTATGAATAATTAACAAATGTCAGTAGCTAATACTTTAACATTTACATTTAAAGACAAGCTATATTATCAATTTATAACCCTTCTCCAAATGCTCTCTAAAACTAATTATATGTTTCCCCACAATACTGAGAGTGATCATTAAAGCTGAGAAATTCTTGGCCTTGCAAACTCAGAACATAGATAGGCAGCAAAGGGCATGATGATGGACAAACTGCCTTTTATCTGACAAATTTGCAGTGAGAAATGAGAACATTTTTTAAGAAGATAGAAGTTATGAGCAAATGCCACAGGATAACCATTGTCTCAGACCTAGTTTGTTGAAGCAATATGCAATATGACTGACAAAAGCTACCTTGTTTTTAGAATTAAATTGTTACTTGGTTTCTGGAATTAAATTGTACAGAATGCCACATTGTAAAGGAATAAATTTTTAGATAATGCTAATATCTGAAGAGCCCTCTTACTACATGAGGAGTGAGACTGCATTCGACCCAACTTGATAGCATACAATAAAGTTTTCGACTATAAAGAATATAGAACCCATCCGTTAAAAACTAAGTAAATATGGCTGCAGTGCGACAGGCATACCTCTTTCTCTTCGGCCAGGTATGCAATCACACGAAATCTTCTGACCCTGGAACCCAATGATGCTGTGTAGTTGAATATATAGGGATCAAACTGAGGTACTAGTTTTGCTCCATTTGAAATAGTCAAATTTGCAAGCTTTATCATTTGTGGTGGAATAGGGGCTGGTGATGGGACTGGAGAAGGACTTCGTGTTGGGCTTGGTTGAGGTAGGGATTGGGGAGAAGGAGTCGGAGATGAGATGGGGGAGAGGGAGGTTGGTGCTTGTGGAAAGAAAGGAGAAGGGGCAGGTGAAGGTGATTCTATAGGGGAGGGGAATTGAGAGGGAGGAAAGATAGGATAAGGGGTGGGCGAAGGTGATACAGAGGAAGATGGGGATGAAGATGTTGAAGGTGACACAGAGGAAGAGGGGGTTGGAGAGGGTGGAAAGATCGGAGAAGGTCTAGAAGAAGGTGATACAGAGGGAGAAGGATAAGGAAGAGATGGAGATAGGGGAGGGGAGGTTGGTCTAGGTGGAAAGACTGGAGAAGGGGCAGGTGAAGGTGATTTCATAGGGGAGGGGTATGGAGAGGGACAAAAGATAGGATAAGGTGTGGATGAAGGTGATACAGGGGAGAATGGGGATGGAGAGCGTGGAGGTGACGCAAAAGGTGAGGGTGTTGGAGAGGGTGGAGGTGACACAAAAGGTGAGGGGATTGGAGAGGGTGGAAACATCGAAGAAGGGCTAGAGGAAGGTGACAAGGAGGGATAAGAGGAGGTTGGTGCAGGTGGAGAGAATGGAGAAGGGCTGGGTGAAGTTGATTCAGAAGGTGGGGGGGATGGGGAAGGTGTAAAGATGGGATAAGGGGTGGGCGTGGGCAATGTAGAGGATGACGGAGCTGGAGAGAATGGAAAGACTGGAGAAGGTGACAAACAAGGGGTAAAGATCTGACAAGGTGATACAAAAGGAGAGGGGGCTGAAGAGGATGAAGGAGAGGCTGGTGTTGGTGAGATTACAGGTGCACTGGGTGAGGTTGAAGGAGCAATGGGAGAAGGGGAAGGGGAGATAGATGGTGGTGAGATTGGATGAGTGGGAGAAGGGAATACCGGGAAGGGAGACTGGGAAGGTGTGGTGGAGGGAAATGGCGAAACTGGTGCCGGGGTTGGCAATGGAGGTGGGAATGGTGCAGAAGGATTGAGTACGGGGGAAAGAGAAGAACTTGGTATTGGCAATGGTGGTGGCATTGGAGGAGGAAATGAAGGAGAGGAGGATGGGGCGAACCAAGGACTTAGTTCACGTGATAAAGATGAGGCCTCTCCTGCATTCAATCTTTGGCTAGGCAATTGCAGATCAACATGCCCATCTCCTTCACCAAACATCCGGATCACTGAATCTTTGGGAGGCCTGCTTTCTACATCAGCAGCCTCCCCTGAACTCCAAAGTGGGTTGAAAAGCCACGTGGAATAAAGTTCCAGGAAATGAGAGACTTCATCAAAACCAGACCCAACTGTGAAAAATGCCCCAGGCCTCTGTGGGTTGACTGATACACAGAGGCTTATACACAAATAAGTAAAACCCAACAAGGAAAACACCTTAGCTCTCTTAATCTCCATGTTTGGCGTCGAGACTAAAAGAAAACGAGCTCAACTACCAACTATCCGATAAAGAAACTCAAATACAGAGGCTTCCGAGAGTATTTATGAATGATATGTCGTTTCAAACACTCGTTTATCCAGGCATGGTTGCCGTTGAATATCGCCAGCATTAGTGAAAACTTTGAAAATTGCGTGAGAAGTTTACGAAAGCAGTAAAGCAAAAGGCAGAGGGAATACTCGTGAAAATCATAAATGAAAAAGGTTGGCGCTGGTAGCATCCAAATGATCCAACAGGTCGACATGGCATTTTTCTGCACTTTCCGCCAACTTTAACGAGAGCACTGTTCACGTTATCCCTCGTTCTCGACGCTGGTCTTAATATTTTATATTATTCGTTGTTGCCAAAGGCCTAACGAGGAGAAGGCAATCACGACTTTAGATTTCATTTTTAGCATTTGCGAAGGAAATTGTTGTATTCTCTATAAGCACTCGAAAATGTATAAAAATTGGTAAAATTTTTATTATTAAATAATTTGATATTTTCCTAGAAAGAAATATTATGTTATGATGGATTATTCGCTATAAGGACTTGAAAATGTAGAGTTTGGTAAGATTTTATTATTATTATTCCCGGTCCTAAGTAACATTATAAATCATTAATTTATTTATTTATTTATTTATTTTCACTTGTTGATGAGAGGAGAGGCAACACTAGCTCAAAGATTGGCATGAGGGTTATGCTAGCTAGGTGTTTGGGCTACATCATCGTTGATTAATGGCGATGTTTTGAATCTTGATTTTGATGGATTGAAAGCTACATGAATTGATTAGTTGTACACTGCAAGTTGGATGTGCATTCACTGCGTTCTGACTCATTTATCGGTGCATTTACTGCATTTTGTCATCCACGTTTCATTAATATGCAGCCATCGCACTTGAATGAAACCTCATGTTCACAGACTTGTATTTTAGTAAAGAAGACCTGAAACTGAGGTTTTGTTGAGGAGCAAATCATAGCACGGAGGATTGGAGCCATCCTGACGATCGTCGCGGAACTTTTACAACGATCTCAGTCATCACAGAGATTTCAACACATTCTATGCGTTCGACTTTCTCGTGTAGGATTGTTGGGGTAAGATTATCACTCTCTCTCTGATTTTTTCCTCGAAGCTGTCAACTTTTAACATATTTGACCTTGCGATTTATCCCATTGAATTTTATTCTTATTTTTATGATATGCATGCCTTTACTTTTGCCTCTGACTTTAGTTTTTTTTTTCAAACACAATGGTTATGGTTTCATTTTTGTTGAGACCAAACTTTAGATGATTTTTGCAAACTATGTACAATTGAGACCCCATAAATAGTAATTGTAATCTAATAAATTTTCATATTTTTGAAGAAGTAACAAAAGATAAAAGAGAAATCATTCCTTAAACTTCGCTTTGAAGATGACAACTTACCATGAAGAAGGTTTGAAGATGACAACTTACCATGAAGAAGGTCATCTAAGTTGTCTTTCTCTAGATAATCATATACAAGAATCTTCTCTCTAGCTCCTTCATAAAATGCTTTGAGAGGGACTTTATTTTCATGTTGAAGCTGACCCAAAACCTTTATTATGGGTAGGAATTATTTTCAGTCCTTGCAAGTGCCTTCCTTGAGAAGCCTCGAAGCAATAGTTCCTCCTTGGCTAAGCTTGTCCTTGCAGACAGTATCATAGTTGGTCTTACCCAATACTTGACCTATTGCGTCCAATACATTGCCTATTGTGAGATGCCTCCCACTTTCAAAAAGCACCAATCTTCCCTCCCTTGTTTCTTCATCTTCAAATTCATTATAAGAATGGTTCCCTCTCCCTCTCGACATTTTCCTATTGTGAGCACTTCCGATTCCTATCAATAAAGACACATTGATAACAATAGAGACTCTTTGGATTCCTCTAGGAATACTATTTTTAGTTTTGTTATTTTGTTTGCAAACCACATAATGATATCTTGTTAATTGTAGATAAAATTCATCAATTGTATATGCAGAAAAACTTGAGAAATCGTATACATTTTCAATTCACTTTGGGTTCAAAAATTTACTTTTCTAAACTATGTATCCCACTATGAAAAGGTTGCATGTTTGATTCAATGCCAAGGATGCTTAAACTATAAGTACTCATTTCTATTGTGCATCCTTCTTATTTACTTATTGGAAGTGGGAAGTTTTAGTTAATAGAGGCATAGACAAGCTATAAAAATATGAACTTAAAAAAATTAAAATTTAAAACATTAAAAATTGGTGAAATTAAAATCAATAATTTATCTACAAAGTCAACAACTATATGCTTAAATGTTTTGTATTTTAATTAAAAAAACCAAATTATATGCTTACTATATACTTAAATGTTTTTATTGGTTGAACATTAATGTTTAGCTTCCAAATTGGTGGAGAACTAATTGGTCTTCCAAGTCCTTAATTTGAAGTTAATAATGACTTCTATAAAAGTAGTATCACTAAATTTAGAAAATCAAATTTGTTTTTAGAATATTGCTCTATTTTTTACACCTTCTTTTAAATTTCTTCTAATTTCTTATTTGGTGGTTTACTTTTCTTTCTACTTCTCCAAATTTAATAGAAATTTTGATTTTACTTTCATAAAGAAAAGAGAGCTTTATATTATATAATGTTGTGTCAAAAGAGAGCAAGTTCATACAGTTGATTCATATATAACAACTCCATCAAGTCTTCCATGATACTAACAAGTCATACCCAATATCCAAAAAGGTGACAGATCTTAACAAAATAGACATGTCAGGCCAGACATCTATAGTGTGTTCGTCAGGAAAAAGGAAAGATATCGCGTCCTTCAAGATATTGTATCTCCAAGTCGACTAGTGATCAAACAAGCCAAAAAAGATCAGATACCAAAGCAAATCACTACCTCCAAGAGAACAAGCAAAGATATCAGTAGTTTAATGAACCTGAAATATACCATCAGCAGCAATTCTACCATTAATATATTGTTTCCAATAAATCTGACCCGGCTCCACGCACAATCCTTGTTTAGATAAGATATCATCCTCAACATTGTATTCTTGGTAGATGTGTCTAAATTGCAAGAGAGGAAAAGTATCAATAAGCTTCCTCATCCTCCCAATCTAGTATGAGAGGCATAAGGAATGCAGCTGGTGCAAATTTTGCACCCAGTCTATGATGGCCTTTGAATCACCTAGCACACACTGAAGATCGATGTGACAAAACTTCACAAATTGTAAGAGTCCTCATAGAGCTAATAATTCAGCGCGTGTATTGGTTCCTTTACCTACATGCATGCATAACCAGAAAGCATGCGAAGACTCCAACTGGATAACCATACCAGCACCGTAATCACCATTTTGTTCAGCACCGTCAAAGAACCCAACCATCTTAGAAAATGACAGCTCCAGGTAACGTGGGAGTCGTTGTTTGGGATACGAAACTGATGCAACAACGCGAGCAAAACCAGACATAATCAAACGAGTAATGCCAACTCAGGTCCAAAACAGTCGAATGAAATATGATGTGATTCATGGAAACCCAGAGCTCCCAAATGCAAAGTAATGCCAACTCAAGCCTGAGAATATAGTGATCTTCGACTTTATATAGGAAATCTGAAAAATTGTCAGAATCCCAGGTCCATAAAACATCCACAAGATCACACAGATGTGGCCACAGACCACGAAAAGTCAAACGGAGAAAGAAAATGTGTTCTACAGTCTCAAATTCAGCTAGACAAAAAGAGCATCTCCCATGACCCTGGAAACCACGCCTCCTAAGCATGTCCCATGTCAATATCTTATGCTTAAGTGCAAGCCAGGCGAAACATTTCACCTTGGACGGGACGTGTTTCTTCCATAATGTACAATTCCACCATGCAGGCCTAGCACTCAAATGGGACTTGATAATAGATAAATAGGCAAAACCGGTCGTCACTAATCCATTTCTAGGATTTCCAGACCAAACCAGGTGATCCGAGTCCGCAGACAGAAAAATGTTAGCCTCCCGCAACCTTAAAGTGAAATCCTCCCATTCTTCAGCAACTGCACCAACCAAACCCAAAGAACTAGCAAATAACCATGCATAAGAAAGATACAGGCAACCTATGAAAGCTTGCTTCAGTACCGAGATTCCCTTATCATGTAAATTCCTCAGCAAAGGTGGAGAAAACTTAATATTGTCAATGCCAACAATGGAGTCTATTCCCAGAGAGATGTCGATTCCTCTACCCACCATCCAGTAGATATCCTTTAAAATACAAGGTAGAGTCGAGCATAAGCTACACCAGACAACCGATGCATGCATAGTAGAGAAATTTGAATTGAAAATCCAAGTAGCAGATGGTAATAACTTCAAATATTTGAAGTTTATAATCCTGCACCAAATATTAGTAGA
The DNA here is from genome assembly GCA_001517045.1 of Pseudotsuga menziesii. Lineage (NCBI taxonomy): Eukaryota > Viridiplantae > Streptophyta > Pinopsida > Pinales > Pinaceae > Pseudotsuga > Pseudotsuga menziesii. Next base: position 114,755 of record LPNX010975389.1, on the reverse strand, counting down.
AAACAAACCACACCATAGGCTCTTGGCACAGAGAGCCAAATTAAAACAACCCAAGTGTATAAAACCCCAACCACCCCAAGGCTTGGGAAAAGATATAGACTCCTAGTCAACCAGATGAAACTTGAACTTCTCATGTGTGCCTCGCCATAAGAATCGAAAGAAAATACCACGTAGAGCACCCAACACACTAGCAGGAACACAAAACAAACCAAACCAATAAACATGCCGAGATTGTAAGACAGAGGTGATAAGAGTCATGCGACCCCCCAAAGTGAGCCACTTCGAAGATCAACGACTCAGACGATAATGGAATTTCTTAATAAGCCAATCCCAATCAGAAAACTGGTAAGAATTTGGTCTAAGAAAAAAACCCAGGTATGTTAAACCAACATCCAGCTCCTTGCTTTTGATAGAGAAGAGATTGGTAATTTCCTGCAAGGATGTGACGTTTACACGGCAATGACTGAAAGCAGATTTAGTGATACTAAAAGTCATGCCAGATGCAAGACAAAAGAGGTCAAATAACTCCTTAATGATAAGCCATTCAACAATAGATCCAGACCCAAAAATAATAACATCATCAACAAAAAGAGTATTTGAAATATGAATGGTTCCATAAACTTTCACCCCAAATATCTTCTTATCCTTCATAGCCTGGTTAAGTAAAATACTGAGGCCTTCAATAATGAGCAGGAATAAATAAGGGGAGAGTGTACATCCCCAACGAATCCTGTGTGACCCTTTAAAGTAGGAAGATGGGGAGCCATTAACGAGTACAACAAAAGATGTCAAATTGACACATGACATAATCCACCGAGTGATAGCCACATGTAAGCCGATCTGAATAAGTATCAAGTGGAGGAAGGAGCGATCAACTTTGTCATATGCTTTCTCCAGACCAAGTTTAAGAACCATCATCGATAACTTATTCTATTTGATTGAGTGCAGAGTTTCTTGAACTATACCAGCCGCATCCAAGATCTGATGATCCGGGAGAAAGCCAAATTGTTCAGTAGTGATGGCCTTCCCCAAGGCCACCTTCATATGCCCAACAATAATCTTAGTGATGATCTTATACAAAAGGTTACACAGAGCAATGGGACGGTAATCCGCAAAGGAAGATGATCTATCAAGATTTGGGATCAAAGTCAAATATGTAGTATTTAGACCATCCAGGATCTGCCCATAAATTCTCGTTTCCTCAATAGCCGCCACAAGCTCGGGTCCAATCAGTTCAAAAAAATGCAAGTAGAATTCCATGGTCTATCCATCAGGACCCAGGATTTTGTACCGAGAAAAATCCTTTAAGGTGTGTTCCACCTCCAGTAAGCTAATAGGACAACCCAGCTGATCACCATCCGTCGCAGAGAACATAGTAGGATACAGACTTAGAACCTTCAATTGCTCAGAAATATTATGTAACTTCATATCCATATAAAGATTAGAATAAAAAGAGACAACATGATCTTTAATGGAAGCCATATCCGCGACCACATTACTAGACCCATCCACAAATTCCCAGATAGAATTTGAGATTCTCCTACAGTTAGCATAATTGTGAAAAAAATTGGTATTTTCATCACCCGCTTGAAGCCAAATTGCACAGATTTTCTGTCGAAGGGTCTTATCTTTGTCGTCAAGTATATTATGTTTCTTCTGGAAGAGCTCTTTAATATGATCAAAGTGATCAGAACAGGAAAAATACACCCCAATATTCTTTTCCAAAAATCCAATTTCATTTTCAATGGAGCAAAGGGATAGGTTTTCTAGCCTTCTCACCTCTTTTTCCCAAGTTCTAACTAGAGTGCAAAGTTTAGATAGCTTGAAGAGAAAATCTTGAATCACATAATAATGTGCAGGTATTTCCAAAGACAGGGGCCACCCAACTAGAATGAACAAAGGATTTGAAACCTTCCACGGAGAGCCAAGTAGGGTTGAACTTGAATGGATAAAAATTCTTACACTAAGAAAATTCCAGCTGAAGGATAATCGCCTTATGGTTCGAACAGCCAGAGGATAGATTCCAACTTCTGTACCGGCCCATAAGACTACATAAGGAGTTAGACATAAAAAATGGTCAAGTCGTTTAGCAATACCTGCAGCACCACATCTTCCATTAGACCATGTAGGGGTCAAAATACCCGGCATGATGTCCACCAAACAAGCATCCTCAAAAATGTTGTGAAAATAATCAACCAAGGGATCAACAGCCCGTCCAGAACCCCATACCTCCTCAATAGACCAGGTAAAGTTTAGGTCACCTGCTAAGATAAGGTTAGGAAGAGAGAGGATACCCCTGGCTTGAATATAATCCCAAAACGACACCCTTTGTGAGTAGGGGCATAGACATTCAGCAAGTGAACCTGAGCATCAAGACCACACAAGTAGTAAAATCCTGAAGATCCGCCATAATAGGGTTCCAACCCACAAGAGTACCCCTAGAGTTACCACAAGCATCAATAGCACTGACAAACCATCCAAGACGCAACTTAAGGAAAAAATCACAAGAAGCCTCCCCAGACGACATTGTTTCTTGCAAAAACACAATCATAGGACATGAAGAATCCATAATGCATTTAAAAGCAGAGCATTTCACCCCCCGTCAAGCCCTCAAATATTGAAGGAGAGAAAATTCATTGAGTAACCTTAGGGGTGGCCGTGTTTGCTTTAAGGGACAAGGAGGATGTAAGCATCGTGCTGTCAGTAAACCTTTGAAAGGAGAGAGGAACCAACTTAGGGTTGATAAATAATTTCTCTCTGATAGCATCCTTTAGACCTTTCAATCCTTTTGACAGTTTTTTATGTTTCTGGACAGTGACAAAACCCCGATCCACAAATGGTAAGGGTAGGACATCCACACAGGGTGATTTAACCAAAGCATAGATAGGGTTGGGATCAAAGGGGAGACAGGTAGAAGGGTAAGGAGGGAGATAACACAATTTTAAGTTCGCTCTGGGAGGGGAGAGGCGGAAACTCCACGGGACAAGTGAGATCCCCAACCGAACCCCCATCTTTTCAAAGCAATGAGAATTCCCCAAAGTCCCCAATGGAGTAACATCGTCGGCTAGAGAGTTTAGATCCGTAGGGGTTTGCCCCGCAAGCAAAGAAGAAGGAGTACAAAGAACCTAATCACCCAACGAAAGTGAACCTAGTATGTCAACAGGATCAATAAAATTGAGGAGTGGAACGTTCTGAGTAAAATTACCAACAAATTCCATAGTTGATGACTTGTCAAGTGGAAGTGGAAAAGAAATATCCTTTAGTCCATAGTCCAACGCATCCATCCCACAACGATCCTTGTCCAGAAACTTGTCAAATGAGGGACAAGAAAACTTTGAGTGTCCTGTCATACGGCAATGGTGGCATCAGAACGCAACTTTCCAATAGTCAAGCTTCTGAAAAAAGTGCCTTCATCCCAGATAATTTCCATATCAGCAGGCAAACCCTCGGTAAGATCCATATCCACCATAATCCAAGGTGCAGTACGTTCAAAACCCAACAAGCGCTACTCCTCCATAATATTAAAAGTCCCAATGGAGTTGGCAGTCACCATGAACCCCTGGATGTTCCAGCATTGTATGGGGAAGTATGGAAAGATCACCCAAAGATGGCGTCAATTCACCCGTGTAGAGCTAGGGTCGAAACCCATAAACCAATGATTCAACACCAAAGAACCAATACCCAGAATCCAGTATTGAGATTCAATAGTGGTTTTGTCTTCAGCACTGAGAAACTGAAAAAGAACCCAATCGTTAATCAACATAACCACTTTGCGGATGGTTTTGAGGATCGGTTTCCAGACCTCCCTGACCTAGGCCAAGATGTCTGAGTGAGAAAGCTTGATATACTCAAACCTGCTAACAAGAGCATGTTGAGACAGAGCTGACACCATGTCGATCGTAACATCACGACCAAGAACACACAGGGCGCCCAGGTTTGACCTTCTTAAAGATTAGGATAGCAGGTACATGAGGACCATGAGCACTCACACGTCGACCAACCTTCACCTGCGTGGAAGACCCTAGCACAACGGGGGATGTGCAAGCCATTAAAGCAGGCTGAGTACCTGGGTCAAAATTTCCATGAGACCCATCAACAATCTCTGCATTGGGCTCGCAAGAAGAAACCGATAGTTTTGAGCAGTGCACCCTCACACTAGGGTTAGCACGAAACCCAAAAGCCTTCGCCGGAGGAAGGGCCATCTCTGGGAGCCGAAAGTCAGAAAGCCTTCAGTACGAAAACCATCAATAGGAGAAAAGAAAATACCCCAGTAAATAATTCCCAGGCTGCTAATATTTAGAGAAAACCAGTCCAAATAACCAAAACCAGAGAAACCATAAAATAATGAAAAAATTCCCACTTTTTTACCCAGGTTGGTACTAGGTCTGCTGTGAGAGCAAACTGGACTCCTGTAGACAAAAAAGCTACATAGACAGGTGCGTCCCGAAAGAGATGGAGAACAAATGAGTTAATGTCTTGATAAAACAGAGAAAAAAACACAATTGATAAACCTTCACAGTCCCCAGAAAGAGGCAAAAGTCTGGGAGTCTCGCCCGTAAAAAACCAGAAAAACTATAAACATGACACAAAAAAATAGAGCAGTCCAAAGGAATGTTAGATTTTTAACATTAAGCTAGCATTACATTAGGATGTTTAACTGAGAGAATAACAAGCACAACAATCAAACAAAAGAGATAATGAACACAGTGTTTTTCCTCAGGGAAACCATAAATGGAGAAACCCCACAACTTCCTCAGAGATAGAATCAACACCAAAAGTAAGACCCCAAAACAGTAAGATGATCTCCCGACAGTAGTAACCTCTTTCTTCCTAGCCCCTGTGTCTTCTTCTTCCTCAGCTATGCGCTATAACTGAGTGTGAGTGTGTGTGTGTGTTAAATAGAGAGGCTAGCTCTCTATTTATACTAATTCCTGACTTGACCAAACCCTATTAGGGTTGACTTCTCTAGGAGAGTCTAAGAACCCTAGTGCCCCAGAACTGCGGGGACTTTAACCCTTGATCAATAGGAGGGTTACCCAGAATGACTTGACATGACTTGTTTACATTATAGAACCTCTCGATAGGAACATCGAGGCATGACATGACTCAAGTACATCCTAAAATAAACATCGGGTTACAATACATAAGAAATACAAGTGAATACATTCCGAAGTTACAATTACATCAACACTCCCTCTTAACTAGGAAGGTATTCTCTCGACACAATTTATCAGCAGAAGTCTTCTTCTTTGTATCGTTTGGATCATCCTCGAGTCCTCGACATCTTCAAGTCATCTTCATCTTGGGATCTGGATCATCATCAATGGATCTTGATCATCATCACTGGATCTGGATCATCACTTGATCTGGATCATCACTAGAGCATCATCTCTGGATCTGGATCATCACTCGATCTTGATCATCATCACTAGAGCATCATCTCTAGATCTGGATCATCACTCGATCTCAATCATCACTACTGGATCATCATCACAGGTGCTATCTCATGATTCTTCTCATCACAGGAAGTTCTACAAAGCCAACCCTTTTTCATGTTGGTTGTAGGCCTGGCCTCCATGGAGGTCTTCTTCAGCGCTTATATCTGACACCAAGTCAGAATGGCCTACCCAACACTTATATATGACCATGAGAGGAAAACATCTAACACCATGTCAGAAAGGCATGCCCAACACTCACATCTGATCATGTAGGAACCAATCCTATCATCACATTAGAAAGGCTCTGCATTTACATCTAACTATGGGGGGAACACATCCCGCAACCATGTCAGAAGGGCTCTGCACTTACATCTGACCATGGGGGGAACACATCCTGCAACCATGTCAAAAGGGCTCTACACTTACATCTGACCATGGGGGGAACACATCTCGCAACCATGTCAGAAGGGATCTGCACTTACATCTGACCATGGGGGGAACACATCCTGCAACAATGTCAGAAGGGCTCTGCACTTACATCTGACCATGGGGGGAACACATCCCACAACCATGTCAGAAGGGCTCTACACTTACATCTGACCATGGGAGGAACACATCCCACAACCATGTCAGAAGGGCTCTTATCCCCAAGTTGAGGGTTCTTGGTAACTGACCAGGTGCCTCCATTCTCCTAGAGAATGGCATCAGCCCTTATATCTGATCAAGTGGGAACACATCCCTCAATCACATCAGAATGACCATGCACTCATATCTAATCATGTGGGAACACATCCCACAATCATATCAGAATGGCCCTCAGTCCTAGACCGAGTATTCCTGGTAACTGACCAGGCACCTCCATTCCAAGAATGGCAATAGGCCTTATATATGATCATGTAGGAACCAATCCTACAGTCATATCAGAATGGCTCAGCACTCACATCTAACATGGAAGGAACCAATCCTCTCACCATGACAGAATGGCTCAGCCCTTACATCTGATCATGGAAGGAACCAATCCTCTCACCATGTCAGAATGGCTCATGGACTCATCACTTCCCCTTGGAAGGAACCTTGAACTGGAGAACACCAAGCTTCTCCCTGAAGTACTCAAACTTCACTCTGGCTAATGGTTTTGTCAACACATCAGCAATCTATTCGTCCGTCGCAACATACTGGAGCTTCACTGCTCCTCTCTGCACCATATCCCTGATATAGTGATACTTGATCTCAATATGCTTCGACTTGTCATGGAACACTGGGTTCTCCGACAACTTCACACAACTCTGGTTGTCGCAATATATACAAGTAGCATCCAATTGGAGATCAAATAAATCAAACAGTAGCTTCCTTAGCCATATTGCCTCACAACTAGTTGAACAAGATGCGACATACTCTATTTCAGCTGTACTCAGTGCCACACAGGATTGCTTCCTGCTAAACCGAGAGATCACACCTGATCCCATACTGAAGCAACACCATGAAGTGCTCTTCCTATCAATGGCACTGTCTGCCCAATATGAATCAACATAACCCTCCAGGTTAATCTTCTGATTTGCCTCATACTTGAGTTCATAATCAACTGTACCCCTCAGGTACCTCAGGATATGCTTTGCAGCAATCAAGTGAACATGTCTTGGATCTGTTAGGAACTGGCTCAAGGTGTTCACAGCAAAGCAAATATATGGTCTCGTGTTCGTCAGGTACATCAAGGACCCAATCATTTGATGATACGCCGTAACATCAACCGCTTTTGATGAAGCATCACTCAATAGCTTCAGGTTCGATGCCATAGGTGTGGTCATGGATTTGCAGTCCGTCATCCCGAACCTCTTCAGGATCTCTACTGTATATTTCCCTTGTCCTAGGGAAATTCCATCTGCATTCTACCACACCTCCATGCCTAAAAAATAATGCATCATACCCAAGTCCTTCATTTCGAACTCGGCAACAAGCTTCCTCTTTGTATCAGCAATCAACCCATCCATACCTGTTACAAACAGATCATCTACATACAGTAGGAGCATCACTGGGTTGCCATCTTCAACCTTGTAGTAAAGGTTGGAATCTACTTTAATCTGGGTAAAGCCTAAACTGGATAGAAAGTTGTCAATTCTGTCGTACCATGTCTTGGGTGCCTATTTCAAACCGTACAGGGATTTCTTCAATCTACACACATGATACTCCTTGTCATGTGTCTCAAAACCGAGTGGCTTCTCCACATACACTTCCTCTTCTACTACACCATTTAAGAAATTAGTCTTGACATCCATTTGGTGTATCTTCCATTTCATCACTGTAGCCAGAGCAAGTACTAATCTGATGGAAGTGTATCTAGCTACAGGTGCAAAAGTTTCTTCATAATCTATTCCTTCTTTCTGGGAGAAACCACGAGCAACAAATCTTGCTTTATATTTTTCTATGCTACCATCTGTAGCATGATTGATCTTGTAGATCCGTTTGGAGGTTACAACTGACTTCCCTTCTGGTCTTGGGACAACATCCCAAACATCATTCTTCATGATTGATTGATACTCTTCGATCATAGCATCCTTCCATTCTTTCTGTTCTGCCTCTTCTTCATAATTGGAAGGTTCTTTATCGATGAAATCACATAATAATGCTACATACCCAGAGCAAGATCTGGTCCTCTTTCTTTCTCTATGATTCTTTTCTGGAGCACCATATCTTTCTGCACCTTGGATAGCTTCTCCTACCAAGTAGGTTTCCTCTTATGAGGATTCTTCTCCTGAGGTGGATCTACAGGTTCTTGTGGTTCTTCAAATTCTCGATCTTCTTCTTGTGTTTCTTCATTCATGGTTGTGTCATGAATTCTGGGTGCTTCCAATTCTTTAGGAACTTCAGTAGGCTTCTTTCTGGATTTGTTGTAAGCTGTGTCTTCATCAAATGTCACATCCCTGCTGATGTCAATCTTCTTGAATCCTGGGAAGTATATTTTGTAAGCCTTCCATCTTTCAGAGTATCCCACAAATATACCCTTCTTTCCTGAAGGATATAATTTTGTCCTCTTCTCTTTTGGAATGTGTATGTACACTGGACAACTGAATATTCTGAGATGGCTGACTTCTGGTTTCTTACCGGAAAAGACTTCTTCAGGTGTCTTGTTCTCGAGTACTCTGTGTGGAGTACGGTTCTGTACATACACTGCTATTCTGGCAGCTTCTGCCCATAGATTCATAGGAAGATATTGATCATGAAGCATTGCTCTTGCAGCTTCCATGATAGTTCTACTCTTCCTTTTTGTAATCCCATTCTGTTGTGAATTATATGGAGTGGACAACTCCCTCTTAATCCATGATTTTTTGCATGACTCTTTGAATTCATTTGATGTGAATTCTCTGCCATTATCTGATTGAAAGGCCTTGATCTTCTTTTCAGTGTGGTTCTCGATCAAGGCTTTGAATTCCTTGAACTTGCTAAAAACTTTATCTTTGTTCTTCATGAATTAAATCCATGTCTTCATAGAAAAGTCATCAATGAAAGAAACATAGTATACATACCCACTTAGTGAACTTGATGACATTGGACCGCATACATCGGAGTGGATGATTTCCAAGATTCCTTTTGCTTTGATCTCGCTACTTGGAAATGTCTTCTTTGTGTTCTTTCCTTTTGCACATCCTTTGCAGACTCCGTCATGTTTTGCTTGAATTTCTGGAAGACCTTCAACAACTTTGCTTGCAAGTGGTAGTGCTCTGTAATGCACATGTGCAAGCCTTCTATGCCAAAGTTCATTTGGCTCTACTGTGTCATGGACCAAGGCTTGTTCTGGATGGCCCTTCAATTTGTATAAACCTCCTTCTTGTTCCCCAATCACAACTGCATCATCAATAGTCTTTCCTTTTGGCCACATGATGACTTGATCATCTATAAATGCAACCCTCATTCCTTTTGCATCTAATGTAGATATGGAGAGGAGATTCTTCTTTAGTCTTGGTACAAACAATACTTCTTTCATTATCATAGACTTTCCAAAGTCTAGCTTATAAGAGGATTCCCCACTACCTTTTCTTGGATACTGGTAGTCATCTCTGAGCTTCACCTTGTGAGGTGATTCATGTTCTGATAGTTTCACAAAGGATTCCTTGAATCCTGTCATATGCTTGGAAGACCCACTGTCTATAAGCCAATCATTGCTTCCATGAGTAATGTTTCCCGTGAGAGCGGAAATCAAAACATATTCTTCATCACTTGAAGAATCTTCACCTTCATATCTGGTTCTCTTTGTAGAAGGTTCAACATCCTCTGCAGCATGAGCATGATGTCTTCTCTTGTTTCCCTTCTTCTTATGGGAGTTAATTTGGTTTATAGGACAGTCTTTGGCAAAGTGTCCTCTTTCATCACATGTATAGCATCTTAATTTGGATAAGTCTTTTCTAGTGATATCTCTTTGATGAGAATGCTTACCTCTGGGGTGATGAGAACTTCTTCTGGTTTTCTTGGAGTGTACGGTGACAGCTTGATCTTCACTTCCCATCTTCTCTTCTCGAGCTGCTATCCGAGCTTCTTCTTGAGAGCATTCTTCCCATAGTTTGTTGAACTTGACTAACTTCTTTCTGGCACAGATTCCTTGAATAAAGGAGTACCATGATCTAGGGAGACCATTCAAGGTGGTCATTACAATCTTTGCATTTTCCACTTCTTCATCTACTACTTCCACCTGTTCCTTGATTTGAGAGACCCTTGTAAAGTAAGACTGGATGGTCTCTGCATTCTGGATCTTTACATTCTTCAATTGGTTTCTTAGAGTCATCTTCCAGTTTATGTTCTTCCCTTCAAACAATTTGGTTAGGGCATCAAACATAGCTTTAGGTGTCTTTAGGGAGGACACCTATGGTATAAGGTGATCCTTTATTGAATAAACAATAATCCTCTTTGCCATAACCGACTTCTTCTTGTGTAAGGCCTTAGCCTCATCTCCCTCTGGAACTGGAACCTCCTCACTGATATAGGAGTCCAACTCATTTTCTTCCAGAACCAGGGAGATCCTATACTTCCAGGCTCGGAAGTTATCAGCTTCCTCAAGCTTTTCATCAAGCTTGGTATGATGAGACATCTTAACTGAGAACCTCAAATGGAAATACAAAAGATTTAGATCTTACCAGGTCAAGATGTCGGATCTGGATTTGGAGCTGAAATTCCGTAGTGCTGGTTCAAGAGCATATTAGGGTTTTGCTTTTCCAGAGTTCTGTCCAACCAAATGCTTTGATCTTGATCCCTAACTTCGATTTTGAGGAGGAGATCAATCCAGGCATGAGCTCACTGAAAAATTCCACTTCTGTGGAAAGCCCTAATTTCCAGCAGCAGTGTCGGGTCCAAAACTGAAAAACCTCAGAATTGGATTCTGCTTCGATAGAAAGATGCACCCTAGGGAGGAGAGTTATTTCAACCTTCTTTTGCTGAAAATATGTGGAGAGAGATCCACAAATTAAGAAGCCCTAGTTCTCACAGCTGCATAGTGTCTTCTTCTCAATTTAGCTCTGATACCATGTTAGATTTTTTACATTAAGCTAGCATTACATTAGGATCTTTAACTGAGAGAATAACAAGCACAACAATCAAACACAAGAGACAACGAAAACAATGTTTTTCCTTGGGGAAACCATAAATGGTGAAAACCCCGCAACTTCCTCAGAGATAGAATCAACACCAAAAGTAAGACCCCAAAACAGTAATATGATCTCCCGACAGTAGTAACCTCTTTCTTCCTAGCCCCGGTGTCTTCTTCTTCCTCAGTTATGCGCTACAACTAAGTGTGAGTGAGTGTGTGTTAAATAGAGAGGCTAGCTCTCTATTTATACTAATTCCCGACTTGACTAAACCCTACCAGGGACGACTTCCCTAGGAGAGTCTAATAACCCTAGTGCCCTGGAACTGCAGGGACTTTAACCCTTGATCAATAGGAGGGTTACCCACAATGACTTGACATGACTTGTTTACATTATACAACCTCCGGATAGGAACATCCAGGCATGACATGACTCAAGTACATCCCAGAATAAACATCGGGTTACAATACATAAGAAATACAGGTGAATACATTCCGAAGTTACAATTACATCAACAAGGAAATAAAGAAAAATCAGTCAACCTGATAAAACAGTGAAAAAGACACGACCGATATACCTCCACAGTCCCCAGAAGGAGACAATAGACCAAGAATGTCGCCCGTTGTAACCTAGAAAATAGTAAACAGGAACACAACCGACAATGATGAAAAGGACGTAGAAGTCACGTGACTGAAATCAAACAACACCCCAATAGCATAATAAAGCACCGAAAACATAGATAAAATGCACATTTCCATTGTAAACAAACCTGATAGCGGGCCGTGGGAAGCATAGACACCAGAGGGAAGAAAAAAAAACGCCAGCGTACCCAAGATAAACAGAAGAAAAAACAACCCATGGGCACGATCAAAAGAGCCAGGAAAACCATAAAAACACCAGTCGCCAAGGTTTAGAGGAAAAACATACCTCCTTCTAGAGCTCCACCTCCAAAGGACATTCCTAAAAAAAACATTTTGGTTGTACATTGTGCATGCAATTATGGATATTAAATATTCAATGTGCATGCAATTATGGATATTACTTGAGCCAACACATGTTCTTTTAAAAGATACAATCATTTTCTCTTATGTTTATTTTTTTATATAATTGGATTGATTTTGAAACCTTTTTTTATTTTTATATAATTGTATTGATTTTGAAACCTAAATAATAACAAAGAGATTAAGAGTTAATTTAAAAAGTGTTTTTATTTTAAAATCTAAATGCATATAACTCATATTCATCTTAACCCAGAAATTGGAAAAAAATAACAAATATAACTTAAGAAGAAAAAGACCAACAAAGAACTTTGCAAACAAAATGCTTGAAATGGACTTGTTCATAGATGGTAGTTTTAACCATGTTCCATATTGTTCTATTTTTTTTAATAATAATGGAGTGATGTTTTTATTTCATATTATACATTCTTTTCTAAGATAATATTAATCTAGGTGAGTAACTTAATAAGTTGTTTTTAATATTTTAAGTATTTGATATCATATCATCATATTAAAGTGTAATAAAGGTGGTGTTTTTAATATTTTAAGTATATGATATTAACTGGAAAATTGGGAAAAAACAACAAATATAACTTAAGAAGAAAAAGACCAGCAAAGAACTTTGCAAATCTCAAAGCCCCAAAATGTTTGAAATGGACTTGTTCAATATGAAATTGAGATGGCAGTTTTTTTTATAACTAAAATGGATAATTTTTATTTTTTATTTTTTATGGAGGGATATCGGTCTGTTTTGACAAATGCCAAACAACCAATTACACAATCAAAAGAAATACTTTAAGAAGGTTAGAGTTTGTACAAATTCTTACCGTTTAAGAGTGAATTTCCTAGATTCGGCAAATTATAGCTTATTGGATAACAAATTACAAAATTGGATGAAAATAGTTGGATTCTCCGATGATGCAAAGGGTCCCTTGAGACAACAAGCATGCTTTATTAGCCAAGGCATCTGCAAGATTATTTAGATCCCGAAGAATGTGAAAAGTTACAACCCCATCAAATTCTTTCAAAATATTCAGGATTCTCTGCAAAGTTTTATTCAAGCCAGAATTGTTGAAATGATCAACTGAATTTAAAACTTTGATCAACAACTCTAAATTGCTGAAAATTTGAATTGACTTGTATCCTTTCTCCTTTGCAATCTGGGATGCCATGAGAAGGCTATAACATTTAGCCTGGTTATTCGACATGATTCCAAGTCCCCAGCTAAAACTTGATTCAGTTAGTTTATCTGGAGAGAAAACCAAACCCCCAGCTCCTAAGATTCAAGGATTTCCCTTGGATGTACCATCAAAGAAAATTGTCGTTGAAGAGGAACTCATCGAAAATGACTTAAAAGCATCAACATTTCTACAAAAACGCTAGGGAGAGGAGCTGAGAGATTTAACACAGACCGATTTTCTCATTCCTGTTGAAGTGGAGCCCAACCACGATGAAATCACAGAAGGCAGAGATGAAGGGGTCTTCAGACATCCCGCGGATTCGAGTTGTTTATGGCGATCCACATCTTCCACCACGTGTATTTTGGAATTAAGTGCCAAAGGTTGAACTAGTTAGATGATTTATCATTTTTATGAGGAAAATGATCATTCCGGGAAAGGAAGGAGATGAAAGGAGAATGGCATAGGGAAGAAATATAAGAGCCATGGAGAACAAGATCCCACACTGATTTAGCAAAGACATACTCGATCAGGAGATGGTCAATCGTTTTAGAGGATGAATTACAAAAACAACACCGAAAGGGTCCATAAAATCCACATTTTAGCAAGTTTTCCCTAGTCAGCACCTTATTCTGCATGAGAAAAAATGAGAAAAAAAATCACATTGGGAAGACAGAGAGAGGACCAAACATTTTTCTAAATCGCAGGGGAAAAACTTGAGGAATGTGTAGCTTGTAATTCAATGAATCCTTTTGCAGTTGAGTAAATTACAGACTTCCCCAACCCTATTTGTCTTTATAGGAGCAATGAATTGGAGCAAGGCCTGAAAGAGAGGAGAACAACAGATTTTTTTGGGAGCTGAGATGGTCTGGGATCTCAGGTAGAGACCAACCTACCCAGTTTCCAGCGTTGTCCCAAGAACACATATCAGCCAAACGGATCAAGCCTTTGTTTGTTAACCAATTCTTCATCTCTTCTAACAAGATGACAAAGGAAAGAGAAGGATTTATTGAGATTTTATCCTCCCATAGAAGGATCCTCTTCCCATTTCCAGGGATCCTATAGAGCAGTTGATTGAATTTATTGATTCCTCTTCTGCATGAATTCTAGATAGTTGTGTCTTTGGGAGTGCTCGAAGTTGTTAAATTTCTCAAAGAGCCACCCTTTAGGTATTTCATCCTAAATATCTTACTAACAGGGTGATTTTTATCCACATATAGCTGCCAAATGAGTTTACCTCCCATTGCCAAATTATCCAATTCAGGTTCACAGAGATGGGAAGTGCTGAAAGTACTGCCTTTATCAGAATAAATTTTCCAGCCTTGGTTAACCACTGAACACCCCAAGAAGCAATTTTGGATTTTAACTTAGCTATTACTTCGAGCTAGAGAGAAGGAGGGATTGATACAAGAGTTAAAGGCAACCCCAAATATTTAATCTTCCCCAATTTATGTTCTACATTCCAACCATAAACAACACTTTTTTTTTATTGATCAAGGCTCCTGAAATAAGACAGAAATTTTGAAGAATTTCATTGAAGGCACGAGCAATCTTCAATGAGGCCCCTCTTAGCAGGAGAGAATCACCCGCAAAGAGGGCATGGTTTATTGGGTCCACACCCCTAGCTATCTTAATGCCCGGAATGTAACCAGCTTCCTTTTCAACTAAAAGTTTTCTGCTAAGTGTTTCTACCATTAAGATGTATAGAAAGGGTGACATCAGACATCTTTGGCGAAGACCTCTTGAAGCGCAGAAAAAATCTGTAGGTCTACCAGTAATGAGGGGTGCAATCCAAGGCCTATCTGTGCAAGCTTTGATCGAATTCACAAACTCAGGGATAAATCCAAAAGAAAGAAGGACTTGATAGAGAAAGGGGAGATTTACTCAATCAAAGGCATTTTTCATATCCAACTTGATTATCATTCCTTTCTCCTTCCTTTGGAAACTTGAATGGAGGGCTTCTTAGACTTGTATTAGATTATCAACTAAGTGCCTACCTTTTACAAAACCCCCCTAAAGAGGACATATCAACTTATCTAACAAGAGCTTGAATTTGTTGGCTAGGATATTGTAAGAGGCATTACACAACGAAATAGGACAAAATCTGTCAAAAGAAGAATGATTGACTTCCTTTGGAATAAGAGCAAGAAATGTAGAATTAGTGCACCCTCCCACTTTAGTTTTTTTTTGGAAGGCAGTCACCATGCAGATCAGATCTGGTTTGATGATGTTCCAGTAGACTCTATAGAAATGGAAGGAAAACCCATCCAACATAGGATCTTTATCTGGCTCCATTTCCCAAATGACATCCAAAATTTCATGTTTAGTGAAGGGTTTTATTAGATCATCATTATCCTCTGTACTGACAAGAGAAGGAACATTATCCAAAAATTCCACAGACACTACACCATCATAGATTCCATCCTCTTGAAACAAAAGCTGAAAGTGCATGCTTGCAACCTGTTTAGATGGTCTTGACCTTTAATAATTCCCCCCTCCCCAATGGAGATTTCCAAAATATGATTTCTAGACAATCCATCTCTACATTGGCGATGGAAGTAGGCGGTGTTTTTATCCCTTGCTTACAACCAAAGACTTCAAGACTTCAGTCGAAGCTATTCCTCCTCTTGGCGAAAAGATTGAATGGTTTTAGATTGAGAAAAATGTTCCAAGGCTAGCTGTGATTTGGTGATTTCTCTTTCTTCCATTCCTAATTGGATCTCTGATAGCTGGAGCACTCTCTCTTTCCTGTTGTTAGTAGGAGTATTAAGAGGTTTTTTTACCAAGTTTTTCAAAGCAAATTTAGTGTTCTTTAATTTCTGTTCCCAAACGAAACAAGGGGATCCAACCACGTACTGAGACCAAGATTGGACACAATGTCCCAAAAGTGGTCTCTCTCAATCCAAAGGGGACTAAAGCGGAACAAGATGAAACCGAGATCATCTTTTTTTTCAAAATTCAGAGATATGGGGTGGCAATATGAAGAGAGTTTGGGCAGAAATTTACTTGTGATAATGAATTTCCCATCCATCAATGAACTATGGACCAGAAACCTGTCAAGACGAGCTGTGATGTTGATAGAACCCACTCTATTATTTGACCAAGTGTATCGTCCTTTTTTGGGTTTAAAGTCGTTCATATTGCAGACTTGAATCAACTCCTCCACCGTGTCTTGAAAATGGTCCTTTCCACAGACACCACCTTTTTTCTCATTCGAAGCTAAAGAAATGTTGAGATCTCCAACGGCTATTGTATTTGTAGGAGAATTGGTTTCTATGAAGTCTGTAACATAAGTAAGTGTTTTCTAGCATTCTTTTTTTTTTCGATTAAAATAACTGGAACATAAAGATTAAAGAGGGCCAACTAGGAGATCTTACTGAAGATATGATAGAGATCAATAAAAATCCAGTGCTGGGTGGCGAACCAACAATTTAGATGAAATTTTTCATCACACCATATAGTTGCAATGCCCTTAGAGGTACCTCTCACACTGACATCTTTGCCAGCATTCAATTTCCATTTAGTTTTACTTAAGAGGAGAAGAGCTTCCTCCTCTATCTTAGTCTCTTGGAGTTAGAGAATGTCAACATAAACCATTTTCAATAAATCTTTGACTGCTTCTGCTTTGATTGGGTTCCCCAATCCCCTGCAATTCCAAGAGACGGTCTGCATTATTTACCCGAGAGGGAGGTAGTAATGACTCCCTTAGGGGGCCGAGTCCTCTTGCTTCTACCAAATGACATTTCAATGGTGGAATGACTGTCTTGCATCTTTAGTCTATCAGCCTCTTCTTCTCGAGCCTCCTTTCGAGATTTCTTACCTGCCTTTTTTAGAAAGTTGTTCAAAGGAATCTTCATCACGGGAGCCAGAGCTATCAGTTGGCTTCTTTTTAGTTATTTTCACATAAGAAGGAGGAGTCTTAGCTGTATTTGGAGAAGGATGATATTCCTACAGGGATTCACCTACACTAGGTAGTTTCGAGTTAGTTGCTCTAGCTTGTTCCATAGATCCCGTATTAACTTCAGGGTCATCATCTTGCACTCTGAATTGTTGTAGTTCACCCTCTTCAAGAATAGGGGCTTCAGGAGAACTTGAGACAACAAAATGATTGGAGGATTCTTTGGGATCTTCTATAGCCTGAAGTTTAGGAAGGTTCTTCTCAACAACATATTCTCCTTTCAAAATCTTTCCTTATTTACCTTTCTTTCTAGTGTCCTGATTAGAATTTCCCGATTTTTGAACTTGAGTCCATTGATCATCGTTCTCTTTTTCAAGCTCCTCTTTTGATTTTTTCTTGCAATTTCGGGAAAAGTGTCCATAACCATGGCAGAACCGACACTTGAAAGAATTTGCTAATAGTCCAACTCCTGAATGTAAGACCATTCGGCTACTATTATCTTGATCGCCTCTGGAAGTCCAATCTCCAAATCAACTTCAATGCATATTCTGGCACATGAATATTGATCTTTTCTTTCTGCCCTATATATGTATTTTCTAAGCTTGTTCCCAATGGCTTCCAGAGAATCTGAGTTCCAGCATTGTAAAGGTAAGTGGGGGAGCCTTACCCAGATAGGAACCGTGGATGGAACATCTTGGGTAGGATCAAAATATGGGGTCCACTTGTTCAGATAGAGTCCCTGAGGCCCCATGAAGTATGGTCCATTTCGAAAACTGAGGTCACGATCTTCAATTGAATCAAACACAAAGACGTAGTATCCTCTACCTAGAAAGTTATTTTGAATGCCTTTAGTTACTAATGGCCTCCAATTTCTCTGGACCCAGCCATCAATAGGCTCAGGAGAAGGCCAGAGGCCTGTAAATTTCCCAATAAGCCCATGCTCAACAATATTTAAAGTCGTTCAGCATATCCATTCAACGGACAGTTCAACAAAGGGGATCCACCTTCTTCACAAATCTCTGTGGACCGCGTTTCCTCTTGACATAGGTAGCAACCAATGGCTTGAATGCATCCAACTCAAGTGGAAGAGGAGGAGGAGGGTCCCCACCAGCATCCATTAAAGAGAAGGCTCAGATTTCTAGAGACTCAGGTGGAAGAGGAGGAGGAGGGTCCCCACCAGCATCCATCAAAGAGAAGGCTCAGATTTCCAGAGCAAGAAAATAGAAACAAACAAAAATATGAATACCTACAAGAACAGGCCAATAGAGTTCAAAATGAAGGACACAACCTAGGATCTCACAAAGAATAGTGGCCTGCAAGGAAAAGAAAAACAAGCAACTTTAGGGAGCCGAATGAGAGGGAAACCACCCAATGCAGAGCAGACCAAGGATCCTCACGATCTGCAGAAAAGAACAAGGCCATAACATGCACCACAGAGGCTGGCACGCAGATGGTGCATCAGATTGTAAAATCCCACTGAAGCAGAGGCAATAGATTCAGATCACACCGTATATCCCTCAGACCTGCAATTAAAAGGGCCTATAACCCTGCGTGGAATTGATACCCTGAACAGATCTCCAATCCGATGAGTGGACACAACAATGATCATACAGGAAGATAACCAAGGAGAATTGCTGGAATGCCACAACATACTCCAATAATCGAAGCAAGCCAGGCATGTGGAGCTGGAAGGAGTCCAGACACCACAAGCAGCAGAGAACCAGGTCGATAGCCTCATAGATAAAATCTTGGAGAGTTCAAAAAAAAATTTGGAGTGAAAAAATTTCAAACTCAATCACAATTACTACTATTAAGATGGCACTTTTAATCATGTTCCATATTGTTCTATTTTTTATTAATAACAAGTGATATTTTTTTCATATTATACATTATTTTCTAAGATAATATTAATCTAGGTGATTAACTTAGTAAGTTGTTTTAAATATTTTTAATATTTGATATCATATCATCATGTTGAAGTATAATAAAGGTGATGTTTTTAATATTTTAAGTATATGATATCATATCATCATGTTGAAGTGTAATAAAGGTGGTGTTTTTAATATTTTAAGTATATGATATCATATGATCATGTTGAAGTGTAATAAAGATGGTAGAAATGAAGACATGGTGATTACTTTCAAATTTAAGTTTATTAAAATAAATATTCATGTAACATTCATAGGAAATTCATCATTTTGATTCAGAGAGACTACAATGACTCCACATGTTAATTCAACCAAGATTGAAAAAGTCTTCAAGTGGATGAAAGTTCAATTGTTGTGAAAATATTACCGAGTTTTAAAGGATATTGCAAAGTTGTTATCTATAACAAAAGGTTTTTTAACAGGAGAGAATTTAATTCAATCAAGATTGAAAAAGTCTTCAAGTGGATGAAAGTTCAATTGTTGTGAAAATATTACCGAGTTTTAAAGGATATTGCAAAGTTGTTATCTATAACAAAAGGCTTTTTAACAGGAGAGAATTGATGGGAGGAGAGGTATTTTCAATTTGCATTAACGTATAAATACAAAATAAATATGCAATTTAATAAGTAAAAATCTAAATAATATTGTCTTGTAATTTCAAATAACAAAATAAATAATATTGTCTTATAATTTCAAATAACAAAATAAATAATATTGTCTTATAATTTCAAATAACAAAATAATTTGTTTAATGACAACAAGGTGTATTTTTTTATTCACTTTGATTTTAAAAGGAGTAGTTTCTTAGCAAAGCTCGGTTCCTTAATATGTAGGGGTTCTAGGTCTAAATACATTTAAGAATTGATTGGATTAAATTTTGATAGGGGATTTTGAAAGTTACTCAATATATTTAATTGGAAATATATTTAAAGTTAATTTAAAAAAAAAATGATATTTGGTCTATTAATAATTTAACATTGAATAAATATGAGACAAAAAAATGAGAAAGATCTGCAACATGATTTCTTTAGTATAATTTGAATTGTTAAATCTCTTGCGATTTTCTCAAATTAAGAAAACAAAAATTCAAAAAATCACAAACCAACATTGATAAATATTTCCTCTCTAAGTGGAAAGTCAAATGCTTAATACTCAAGAAGGATGTATACAGGCATCATGATAATCCCATATTGCAATTTTTGTACAAAGATTGAATGCAATTCAAGAATAATATGACCTTTACCATATAAATATTGATCTCAATTCATGAGACTCGATCAATTGTAAAGCTATCTGAAGACACTAGTAAACATCCAATTGCTACAAGCGATTGTTACCTTTCAATCACAAGTTATTCTGCTAGAAATATTCGTCGGCAATACAATAATCCAATTGTTACCTTTCAATGACAAGTTATTCTGCTAGAAATATTCACTGACAATACTACAAATATAGATTTATATTTTTGTTATATCCAAATCCTGTCACCACCATGTGATAAGACCTTTGACTTACATGTTTGCCCTTAATCCCAACACTTAGAGTGGAAACCTACTATGTTTGTCAATTCTACATGAAAAAACTTAGCACCGCGCTTTCCCCGTGAACCATGAGCGATACCTTGCTCGCACCGCCTACATCCTGTTTTCCATAAGCGGTGCCACCACCTGTGGTCTTTAGTCCATAAGCGTTTCTCATATAAACCGCTCTATCATAAGAGAAGAAAAGCGGTACCCTGGGTAAAATGGGAAAAAGAGAAGTTTCTCGAGGCTTCTAAATCATGAGCCTCGTGTCCTCCCTTATCCCTATCATTGTGGGTCAGTTGATCTCTAGATCCCCCATCATAGGATCTTAGAGGCCACCTCATCCACAAATCTCTCAACTATTCCTATCCATTGAGCCTTATAAATACAAGCTCATGTCCATGGTTAAGGGGGAGAACTATAGAGGTATTGTTATGTTGTTGGATTGACCACTTGGCCCAAGCCATTGGAAAGCATAGAGAGCAAAGTTGGAGCTTACGGGGATGAAGTGTTTGTCTCGTCGAGATGCTTGTCGACACTAAGGTGATGGTTGTAAAATTCTCCATACATCTTTAATGCAAAGCTGATTTCCGTCCCACATTACTGTTGTTTTGATTTCGCATGTACATGTTGTTAGATTCCTTAGTCACTAACATGGATAAGTAGATGATTTTCTGGTAGCTTTGATGTGTTTGCATGTTTGATCTGTTTGCAGGTACACAGGTTCACTATCGAAGTAACATTCCAGGTGTCTACGACATCTAGGGAAGGTATTCATCCTTTGTTGTTCACTCATTTGTTCTGGATCTGAACCATTCATACTAGAGGAACAACTTCTGTCCGCAGAAGGTGAAATATTCTTGGTTACAAATCTGGCGACTCCGCTGGGGAATAGATACATATATTAGTTGATCTAATCTTCCTCATTTCTTGAACTCTTGTCTGAATCCAGGCTCCATCTCCAACTCTCTTCAGTCAGATCTGCTATCTAACTCAGTGAATTTTGGTTTAAAACTTTCAGATCTATTCATATCTGAAGTATTTCAACCTTTTATGCTCTTTTTTTACTGTTAATCCATCAATTTTTACCTTGAACTGATCTTTTTCTAACTGGATCTATTGTTCTCCTTTGTGTTTTGGATCTATACAGGGAACCGCTCTTATGATGTTGGCAAGAAGCAGTGCCACCGCCTGAAATCTGTTAGCAGCACGCGGTGGCACCACCTGAGTCCTGTTATCCAGAAGTGGTGCTCATCCAGAACCGCTCTGTCAAGACCCCTCCAGCGCGGTTCCAGGTAGACCTTATTCCAAGACTACTTCTTTCTCATTTTTTGCAAAAAAAATAAGTTGATTTTCTTTCAGCCCTACACTGTTAGGCTTGTGTGTTAGAATCTGATGCTTATGGTTTGAAATTTTGTGGGAAAAGATCGGTTTGATTGAAGAATTCAAAAGCTAGATTAAGCTTGTTGATTGTCCATTTTCTTCCGTGCTTGTTGGTTGTCTTTGTTAAAGGATTTATTTTTCGAAAGCTTAGGTGTTAGAGAGCTCTCTTTTTATTTTTGTTATATAGACTGAAAGAAAAACGTTTAATTAGTATCTTGATTTCATTTTTTGTTCCCACATAAGACTTCTTTTTGCTTGTTTAAAAAGAATTTTTTTGACTGATATTAGGTCATTATCATTAGTGAGCATAAGACATTGGATCTCTGATTGGCCTTACAAGCTTTCAGGTTCTTTATGTTATTTTGTCTCTTTTGCATTTATACTATCTCATCAAAATAAAAAAAATATTATAGTTTTAAGTTAGATCTATCTATGCTCTAAGAAAAATAAAAAAATAGAGTGCATATGCATATAGTGTGGTTCTTGTTTTTCTTTTAAGAAAAGAGACTCCTCCCCTTTTGATTGCTTTCAGAAAAGAGAAATGATTTTGGAAAGTGCTGCTTGTCTTTGATTTTGTGTTCAATATTCTTGTTTGGAAATTTTTGGTGTTGAAGCAAAAGAAAACACTCTCTTTCCCTCCTGTAGGTAGGCATACCACGAACGGTAAAGTGAAATATTTGCATATGCATATTGCATGGTTTTACTTTTTCTGTCAGAACTCCATGCATTCACCTAACCGTCCACTTTAAAATTAACGGTAGTTATAGGTTAAGATTTACATAGCAATTTGAGTGATAGGTTAGAGACATGTTCGGGCGTCGTTAAGCGTAGGAGCTGTCGTTACTTGTCCACATTACATCCCGGGACTCACGCGGTTCTTCCACGTACCTATCGGTATATCGAACGGCCTTTCATGTACCCTTGAGGTATATAGAAAGGTACTTCACGTACTTGATTGTATATCGGAAGGCCCCTTGTGTACGGTTATGCATTAGATAGCACTACTACCGATTTGAGCTCCCACGTACCTTGTGTATATTGGGAGACCCCACTAGGATACCTTATCCATTTGAGGAAAGCCCTTTGGTCGTCTTGCTTGGAGCCATACACTGAAAACAACATTCAGGGAGATTACCACGCACGTACCCTTGAGGTATATCGCAAGTGGCACCTTCTTGACAATCCTAGTGAGAGACCTGACTATTTGAACCCCTCCTATCATTTTAAGTTTGCTTATTTGACCTATAGCTTGAGTAGGGAAATTTTTGGTGTGTTTTCTAGTTTTTGAGACCCTAGGTTAGATAGGAGTTGTACAAACTGGCTGAGCTAAGACAGTCCAGAAGAGTACGGGGCTTGCCACCCGATTTTATTCCCGTTTCAGGAGAAAATCCAATGGAATCTATCGACCAAGGAGCTGCTACCACCTCCCAAGTGGGAGATAATGTGGTTGTAGAAAGCGGAGGACCATATCCTTCACACTCGCCTCCCTTGGTCCAACAACCTTCTCGGGGTAACACTTCGTTCCATTCTCCCATAGAAGGCCATGTTGATGATACTACCCATCCGGATTATGGTCCCAATGCTCCATTTTGGGATACCTCCATAGGACAGACCATTGCCTCATTTGGCACCCGTTTAAACTTTTCTGAAGAAATTTCTCCAGATGAAGAAGAACGTAGACAATACCACGTAGCCATTCTCCGTGCACAGGAGATTGAAAAGAAAATAGATGACATATTGGGCACACCACCATCACGTTCCACAACTATTCCTATGGGATATCGTTCACTTGCCGATTCTATGAGACCCATTGAACCGATTATAGATTGCACAGTAACTCCATACAACCCAAGTCAAACTACCAACCCCACCACCTCCCATATTATGTCTGTTCGCAATCTTCCCAGGTCTTTCGCACCTGGGGCTCAACCTTCAATTCTTGTTTCGTCATTACCTTCTAGTGTCGGGGGGCAATCCCTGACACAACCTACGTTATCTGGCACCAGAATTGTATCTAGTCAAGGACATACCTTTGGTATAGAGCAATCTACAGTTTATGTCCCTCCCACCCACACTAATGTGGTTAATCCCCCATCTAGTTCAGGTCAGCCCTTGGGGGCACAACCTGTAACCAATCAAACCTCTTGGGGTTATGGTTATACAGCAAATCAAATACCTGTAGGAAACATTAATTATCCACCCAATCCTACAGGAATGCCTTATGCTGGAATTCCATATCCTAGTAATACTTTCACGCCATGGGGGCAACCTAACTGGTCCTACATGCTAGCTATGGGGGGGATACCTATACATACTGCGAGAGGTGCCGGAGGACTGCCTTATGGAGGTCCTCCCCTTGGGGGGCCTAATGGTCCTGAAGGGCTTGGTGGCTTTCCTCCTTATGGTCCTAATGGTCCTGGTGGTCCTGGGGGGCCTGGTGGCTTTCCTCCTAATGGCCCTGGAGGGTCTGGTGGCCCTCCTCCTAGTGGTTTTGGAGGCTCTAGAGGTTTACCTCCTAGAGGCCCTGGAGGGTCTGGTGTTCCACCTCCTAGTGGTCTAGGTGGTCCTGGTAGTCCTCCTCTCGGAGGCCCTGGTAGTCCTCCTCCCCGGAAATCAACCCCTTGCGGGCGGATTTTTTGGTAGTTCTTCGTCACAACAACCTGTCTATCAGTTTACTTACGGTTCTACTGGTAACTATATGCCATATCAATATTACCAGTATCTGAAACCTAACCGTCAGTTACCTTTCCTAGCAACTTTGGACTTGCCTGATTTGTCCAAGTTGATTAATGACCCCATTCAACATAACCCCTCATGGCCTCCCATTCCGGTAAAGTTACCATCGGACATTCCAAAGTTCAATGGGCAGTAGGGAGACGATCCAAAAAACCATGTCATGACATTCCATCTGTGGTGTTCTTCAAACTCCCTTATGGATGATTCAGTTCGTTTAAGACTCTTTCGACGAACTTTAACCGGTACAGCCGCGAAATGGTATATTGAACTTCCGCAACACTCATTTGTGGATTTTGGCTCATTGGCAATTGTATTTCTTACACACTTTCAGCTTCCTATTCGTTATGAAACGGGTACTGATCTCTTAACTTCTCTGTGACAGAACACATCCACCCACATATTCGATCATATACATGAGTGGAGAAGGCAGAGAAGACTTATTAAGGCTCCTATTCTGGATCAGTTATTAGCTGATTGGTTTACCAAATCTTTGTTGCCTCCGATTGCCCAAGATGTGGCTATGGGCGGTGTTGTTACTGAAGAGCAAGCCATTAGTTGAGCCCAGTATCTGGACTTGGTCTATTCCCAGTCCAGAACTTTGTATGACTTGATTCCTCAATCTTCTCTCCCAAGCACCGACCCTGCAAAGCCACCAGCAGAAGTCCTTGTTGATGGGATTGTTGGTTCAATCTAGTCCCCGTCAGCAGCAAAACCTGCCAAGCAACCCCAGACTACCACCCCTACTCCTTCGACTCCCAAGGTTTCCGCCGAGGTTAATTCTATTCAGAGTATTCAAACCTCTGACAATAATAAAAAAGAAAGGTAAAAGTAAAAATAAAAAAACCTGGAAACCAACAGGAGAACCCAAAACCAACCAACAATGATAACGATAAAGGGAAAAGAAAAGCAAAATATCCATGTCTGCTATGTGGAGGTGACCATTTCACAAAAGAGTGTCCCTGCCGGGACGAAATCACCTAATTTTTGAAAACAAATCTTGCACCTCCAGTTGTCACGGATCCTTTTCGCTCTCAACAACAACTGATAGACCACATGTCTAATCAAAGAAACTCTAGTTCGTCAGAGGAAATTCGTATGATGTCCTCGGATACCATTAGTCTGCAAACTCAAAGTCAGAATTATGACAAACCCACAGACAAGAAAGAAGACCATACTTCTTCAGGGAAAGCTCCCTCTACTGGTTCTCCCGAATCCTCGTCTATTGTACCCCTAACCATTGAGAAGCCCACTCTTGATATGATTTTGCATCCACCCAAGAGTACTCTTAGGAAGGCTGTTTTTAACCCTAATGCCTGAGCTGCTCAATTTTATAATGTAGTTGAAGATCTCGCTCAGGCACCATGTGTAATGTCTACCTTGGAAGTGCTCCAAAGTTGTCCTACACAACGCAAAAACCTGTTAACTACGTTAGGAGATTTAGACTTGGATAATTCTAATTTGATTCATTTCAATGTCGAGATCTATAAGTCTAGACTACCTCACAAACTTGCTTTCCAAATCATCATGAAAGTAGTTGGAAAGAAAGTATTTAGGACTATCTTAGACGAAGGAGCTTCAACTTCGGTTTTGTCCCTGTCTTGTTGGAAAGCTATCGGCTCTCCTGAGCTTATAACATCACCTACGACTCTGAAGGCCTTTGATGGATGAGGTTTCCATCCCCACGGTCTCATATCATCCCTTGAAGTTGAGATTGGGGGCAAAACTATTTCTATTCAAGTAGAAGTAGTGGATACCCTGTTAGATTACAACCTCCTTCTAGGAAGAAATTGGTTTTACGCCATGACTGCTGTCGCTTCGATAGTATTTCGAATAGTCCAATTTCCACATCTAGGGAGAATTGTTACCATTGATTAGCTTGATTTATGTACGCCGGATGTTACGACCTCTACAACTAATAACATCCCTATGTTAGGCCAGTCCCCTCCTCCTTACCAGTCGATTGGTGTAGGCATGTTGAAGGATTCATCCATTATGGGGATTTTTCCATCCACTCCTCCTAACACAGATACAACGATAGTGAATATGATTGCATCATTTTATTGTGAGCCCAAGGGTAAACAAATTGTTGAGTCCACCTCATTAAGTCCACATGAAGAAATGTACAACACCATTCAAACCCTTTTCGATGATCACACCGATGACCTTCATCTGGTGGCTTCAGATCCTTACCACCTGCCTTACTGGTTAGAACCATCTCTTCTTGTTCTGGATTATCTATCTGGGACTTTTCCTTTTGACGAGTCCATTATGGAGATTATGATTACAAATGAGTCCATTTGGGAGGATCACCATCATAGATCCATGTTCCTCCCCAACACCAGTTCGGTTAACCATGACTTTGCGTCCTTGTTTTCCACTGATATTGTCAAAGCACCTCAAAGTCCTATATTGTTGCAAGACACATATTCTGAATTAGGAAACCTTTGCAACATTACTCAGACAAATTTGATTGACATATCCATCAAGCTTGGTACCATCGAGCATGTTCACATTGGGCAGAACTGCTCGGTAGACGAATCTGAAGCATACAAGGCACTTTTCAAAGAATTCTGTGATATTTTTGCCTGGTATTATGAAGAAATGTTGGGGATAGGCCCATCCATTGTGGTCCATGAAATTAAAACCTATCCCACGGCTAAACCTGTCAGGCAAAAACTAAGGCAAGTCCATCCACGGAAGGCCGTAGCTATTAAAGCTGAGATAGAGAAACTTCTCGAAGCTGGGTTTATTTATCCCGTACCCCTGACGGAATGGGTATCGAACATTGTCCCTGTCAATAAAAAGCATGGCACCATTAGAGTTTGTATCAATTTTAGAGACTTGAATAAAGCTTGTCCCAAGGACAACTTTCCTACTCCACATGTCGATCAGATTATTGACAACTGTGCTGGAAGTGTCATCTTCTCATTTATGGATGGCTTTTTGGGCTATAATCAGATTGAGATATTACTCACCGATCAACACAAGATGGCATTCATTTTCCCATGGGGAACATTTGCGTATAGGAAGTTACCTTTTGGCTTGAAAAATGCTGGAGCCACTTTCTAGCGTGCGATGTCCTACGCATTTCACGATATTAAACATATTGTTGAATTGTACCTTGACGACCTCCCTGCTCATTCACAGCAACGGGAGGATCGCCCTGGTCATCTTAGAGATATTTTCCTGAGATGCCATCATTATAATATACGGCTCAACCTATATAAATGTGTTTTTTGCGTTGATACGGGACGTCTATTAGGTTTTGTGGTCTCTAAGGATGGCATCCGGATAGACCCTTTGAAAATTGCCGTCATTTTAGCTCTACCAGCCCCAACTAATCTTCTCGAAATCCAAAGTTTGCAAGGGAAGGAAAACTTTCTCCGTCGTTTCATGTGTAATTTTGCAGAGAAAACACATAGTTATATGCGTCTCCTTAAGAAGGAAACTCCATTCTTCTGGGATGACCAACACCAATGCGAATTTGATGATCTCAAACATGCTCTGACTCATTCACTTGTGATACACCTCCCAAATTATTCAAAGGACTTTCTCTTGTATATTGTTGCCTCCGCTACTACCATCGCTATGGTTTTGGTGCAGGTAAATGCCAACGGTCAGGAGCACGTGATTTACTATGCTAGTCAGAATCTTATGGATTCCAAAACCTGATATTCACGCATGGAGAAGTTAGCATTGGCCATGGTCATTCCTGTACAAAAATTTCGTCACTACATTTTGCTCCGCACAACCACTGTATTGGAAAACCATAACCCTATGTATTACATCCTGACTAGTCAGGTGCTCGAGGGCAAGTAATCCCAATAGGAGTTTGATTTGGAATTTGCCAAAGCCACATCAAAGAAATCCTTGGTCTTTGCTGAGCTCATGTGTGATCTTCCTTGTGCTTTGATGGAATCTGAGCCTAGTGATTCATTTCTAGATGAATTCCTGTTCTTGATAAGAACTACTGAACCATGGTATGGAGATATTCTTATTTATCTCCAAACACAAAGATTCCAGCCAAATCTATCCTATGATGATCGCTGCCGTATATGTCACCACGCGAAATACTACCTCATCCTGAATGATACCTTATATAGACGTGGGATTGATTCTATTCTTTGGCGATGCCTCACCCATGAGGAAGCTAAACATGTGTTGAATGATTGCCACTCTGGAGCATGTGGCGGTTATTTATCTGGGATGGCTACAGCCCAAAAAATCCTTTGGGCTGGCTATTTCTGGCCTTCAGTCTTTAAAGACTGTCATAAGGCTGTTAAGAAATTCCCACCTTGTCAACATTTTTATCCCAAAAAGCTCTCACATCCTGCTCTGCTACACCCCGTCATTTCCATTGGCCCATTTGCCAAATGGGGGATTGATTATATGCATTGTAATCCTAGCTCAGCCGGGGGGCATGGTTACATCATCGTAGCCGTTGACTATTTTACAAAATGGGCTGAGGCCATGCCTACATATGCGGAAGATGGTAAGACTGTCGCTCTCTTATTGTTCAATCATATCATAGCTAGATTTGGAGTCCTGCAGTCCATTGTTACTGATCACAGATCAAATTTCCGTAATCAAATGATTGAGGAACTAAGTGCCAAGCTAGGTTTTCGCCATGAAAACTCTACACCATATTATACATAAGCTAATGGTCAGGTAGAGGCCATTAACAAAGTTTTGAAAACTATGCTTCGTCAGATGGTTGGATATCATAAATCCAACTGGCACCACATCCTTTTCTTCATTCTTTGGGCTTACAGGACTTCAGTGAAAACAACTACTGGTTTCACACCTTTCCAGCTTGTCTATGGACTCAAAGCTGTCTTACCGATTCAATGTCAAATTCCATCCTTAAAACTTGCCGTCAAACTTTTCCCAGACACTTCCACAGAGGAAGAGAGATTTTTGTACTTGAACAACCTTGACAAAACTCGGAGAGATGCTGCCTTGGATAATGAGGCACATAAGAAACGCGTCAAGGTACAGTATGATAAATCCGTCCGACCTCGTGCTTTTAATGAGGGTGACCTAGTTTTGACTTATGACCAGAGATATGACAAACTAGGGAAAGGAAAGTTCAAGTCCATGTGGTATGGTCCTTTCATCATTTCTAAAGTTTTAGAGAAAGGGGCCTACGAGCTCATTGACTACGATGGAATCCCTTTAGGGTAACCTCGCAATGGGTTGTACTTGAAGAGGTACTATGCCTAGGTATTACTTGGATAGTATCTTGTATACATGTATATTGGTTGACTTTCAATGTGCTTTTAGTATTTTCAATATGGTTTTGAGTTTAGTGTCCGCATCTGTTTATACCATGTTTTGGTCATGCAGAGAAGATGGCTTTCTACGACTTCGCTGATGGTGCTTGCCGCCACACCTTGAATCTTGCCTCAGCTGCTTAGGTCCTTTATTCCCCAGCTAAATATTTGGTCAGTTCAGGAGCTGTTTGTATTGGTCCCGCTACCAACAACATCGCTAAGTATTGAGCAGGCATAGGTCTTCTGACTGAAGCTGCCTCCCAAGATGTTCACAATCTAGTAGTCTTGATGGACTCACAACTCGTGGTTTGTCATCTAAACCATGTTTATGCCATTAGAAATCCTATGCTTCTCCACCTCTTCCAGAGGGTACGCTTGTTAGAAAGGTCATTCGAAACCATCACCTATAGGCATATCCCTAGGGAACATAATGTAGTTGCTGACTCATTAGCTAATTACATCCTAGATTGGCATATTGCCCATTCATGACATTAAAATCAAACATGGTTCACTGTAAATAAACAATCAAAGACACATAAAACTCATGTAAAATACATCCACCATTTGAGACATATAAACACCAGGTAAAAGTCTGTATATATATATATGAACATGTTTACAAAAAAAGGTCACGAGACCTCATCTGAAGCACGTAGGCTTTCAGGTAAAAATCACCATACAAAATCCTAAAGCTATCAACTTTCAGTAAATACATCATGCATACATCGTCTAGTGATGCTCATGGTAGCACATCATTGCCCGGGCTACTCTACGTAGCAGTCTACTAAACCGACCCGGTACTCCTGATGTAGGTCTCTGATACCTCAAAGGGAGGTCATCAATGGAAGTGTCAAGGATTTCTAGGGTCAACCTCTCTAGGTTTTCCTCTAACTCCCCGGTCACATCATCACCCTGCGGTACGAAGCGGGCTCTAGCCTGTCTATCCAATGGGGAAGCTCCCCCAGGTCGTGCTACTCCAACGTCTGCATGAAAATATTCAGGTCTCGTTACTTAACATAAAAAATATAAAACATAAAAAAACATAAAAACACTATTTCCATTTAGGGTTTCTTGCTTCTTACCGATGTCACCCCACTTTCCACCAGGTGGGAGCGGTAGGTCAGGGTCTTTGCTGAAGTCTGTACCTACATAAGCATAATCCTCCACCATGAGGATCTGATATCTCAGCCATTGAAAGAATGGGTCACCGAACTTCACCTTCCCCCTACCCACTCCAGTATGGGCCATAATTCGGACCCACCTCTGCATGCGAGGGTCCCACACTCTCAGCTCTGTAAAGACCACCTGGGGTCTCATATGTGGTACCCGCTCGAAGAAGAAGCATGCTAGAATGGAACCAAAACTGAACTGCTTCAGTTCCCCCTGTCGACACTTGGTCAGCTGATCCTTGAATATCGAAAGTTGGGCTTCCACCCAATTGAAGACTGTAGGTGCAATGGCCTCTATGGAATAGAGCATATGTGCCCTAGAAGCCTGGTGCACTCCTTGGCTTCCCGCCACTCTCAGCATCGTAAACAATACAGTCCATAGAGGTCCTTCCATCACTACCTTTATGGGGATTTTCTTCCTCGATGTCCTTGTCCCTGGAATACAGTGACGGTCTATTAACTCTTGTGTGGTAATATCCCCTATATATCCTCTCCCTCAACTGTCAGAATATGAGCCCCAACCTCAAAGTGTTGTTGCTCCGGATTCCACATCCAGAGTATATGCTCAAGCAATCGCTCATGTGATACCATACTGGGAGTCTGAAAGAATTTTAGGAGTCCACAGTCTCGTAATGCGACTATGCAACCTGCATTCCTTTCGACAAAAGCGTCATCGTTATCATGCTGTCTTTCCTTCCATATCACAATTTTTGATCAGCAAGAGCCTGCAAAAAAAACACAAGACCCATAAGAATCATTCTTAATCATTCAAATCCAAAGAAATGATCTAGTTTTTCTTATGTCAATAGTTTTATATCTTCACGGCTGGCACCGCCTGTGCACCGTTGAAGACATGCAGTGGCACTGCCCGTGCACTTTGTTTTCGACGCGGTTCTAGCGAGGTATCGCGTATCCCGCAAGGGATAAGTGCGGTGCCCTCTCCCACGATTTTAGGGCTTGCCATACAAGCCCAAAACACCATTCAAAATCAAAATTGAGACTATGAAAAGGAAGAGTAGGGTTTTAACTGTTACCTGGAACTGGCGGCGCTTGAATCCGATGGTGGAAACTCCCGATATCAACAATTGAAAATCTGACTACGAAAGTGCTCCAAATGCTCTCCACTATGGGTAAATAGTAAAATGATTTGATTTTTCACTATTTACATGACTTTTATACACATTTTTGAGTTTGACATGCTATAGTTTTGATTTAAGATTGCTTATTACTCAAAATTTATCAATCGTAATCCCTTAATGTTAGTTATTGGTGCATTTAGCACTTGTTTTGAGTCGTTGCAAGATAGAAAAACAGTAGCAGTAAGGTCTTGGGAGTTCATTTTTTACTTTTTTGTACTACCATAAAATGAAAAAATTCATTGAGCGTTATTACGACACTTTGGTCACGCTCTCGAAACCCAGTATCAAAGGTCCGAGTCCATTTTCGATTCTTTTCAGGCTCGTAAAATCTCTCATAGTGAAAAGAGACCTAATGGAGTCTTCTTTAAACTCTTTTCAGGATCCTTAAATACGAAAAGATTGTCGAGCGATATTTTCTTCTTCATGCTCGTTAAAGCATTTGAAGAGTCGTCTCTCCAATGGTAGGTTATCTCTTTTTCGGTTCGGATAGACTATTTACGAAAAAGGAACACTCTAGCCAACCATGACTGGAATAGTTCTCTAAGGTATGATTTTATACTTTTTCGGGCCTTAGGGACTAAATCATATGAAAGAGGACCTTTTGGAGTCTTCTTTCGTGGTCGTTCAGACTCTCTAAACATGAACGATACCGAGTTTTCTTTCATCGAACTCGTTAAATTAAACATTGAGAGACCCGTTTTTGGGAACAAACCCCTCCTCTCTCAGGTTCGTAAAACATATGAGTTTGGACTTGTCTTCGGATGAGCTATAACGAGTGTTTGTTACCCTCTTTGAACTCGTAAAACCGAAAAGAGGCACTCATCAATCATGATGGGGAAAATGGGAAGGGAATCATTTTGCAAATAATGGCAGTAGTTTGTCGTTACGTTTGAACATGGCACTTGTCTGCATATCATGTCAGTCAATTGGATATTCAGCTAATCTCTTTGACAATCCGCTTTCATAATTGATGCCACTCCTTTGAATCTTTCAAAAGAATGCATTGTCCACTGTCACACTGTGTTTGTCCCGTTTAGTCATGCTGCCAAGTCTTTTGTCATGTTGCTCGATGTTCAAAGGGAAGTTGAAGAAGTTTTTCCTCTGCAGTCAAAACGGTCTTTGTATCAGTACTTTTGAGTCAGTCCTATGGTTACTACATTCACATCATTCCATAACTATGTTTCGAGTTTCGTGTCGTCGATGTGGGACTCATCATGGCCCTCCTTTGACGAGACTATCCCCGTCGACATCAGCTCATCATCCAGGAACTAATCTTAGAAACAAAAACTTAGTACCTTGAGATCTGTATGCCTTAATGACAGATTCTCTCGCTCTCGACATAGGTTCACATCATTGACCTTTGATCGATAGAATCGACTAGGTGTTCGACATCAGGACATCTATTCACACTCATTAGATTGTACTAGGGTACCTTGGGAATCATTGACATCAATGGCGATCTCCCTTGCACTTGTTAACGGTTCACATCATTGGTCGGTAATCAAGTGGTTTCTACCATGTTCGACTTCAGATCATTGTAATCACATGGATAGAATCATACTTTGTGGAAGATGAGATGAAGACCCTATGTATTTGTTTAAAGCTCTCGTTTCTTTTCCCTAGGTTGTGATGGAGTTTTGTATATCTAGCATGGATCCACATTTGTATGGTCATGGCTATGCTCAAATTTGCATCTGTATCACATAGATCTACGTTGTATGTCTGGCAGCTATGTCCAAGTTTGAGTCCTTTATCACATGGATCTACGCTGTATTCTAGTAGCCATGCTTGTTTATTCCTCCCATGGATCTGCCTTGTATTGGTCTACATCCATGAGTTGGTTACTTATGTCTATGAGTCAGAAATATTGATATTCTACAGATGCCTACTTGACGACATGCTCCGATCGAGCTGACATTTTCACCTCGAAGTGACAACTTGTTCTCTCAAAGCTCTCGTTTATCATATCCCTCTAAGACTCACGCTTTGGGGGGCATTCTGTTATACCCAAACTCTGTGACCACCATGTGATAAGACCTTTGACTTACATGTTTGCCCTTAATCCTAGCACTTAGAGTGGAAACCTACTCTGTTTGTCAATTCTACATGAAAAAACTCAGCATCGCGCTTTCCCTGTGAACCATGAGCGGTACCTTGCTTGCACCACCTGCATCTTGTTTTCCATAAGCGGTGCCATTGCCTGTGGCCTTTAGTCCATAAGCGTTTCTCATCTAAACCGCTCTGTCATAAGAGAAGAAAAGCAGTACCCTGGGTAAAATGGGAAAAAGAGAAGTTTCTCGAGGCTTCTAAATCACGAGCCTCGTGTCCTCCCTTATCCCTATCATTGTGGGTCAGTTGAGCTTGAGATCCCCCATCATAGGATCTTAGAGGCCACCTCATCCACAAATCTCTAAACTATTCCTATCCATTGAGCCTTATAAATACAAGCTCATGTCCATGGTTGAGGGGGGGAACTATAGAGGTATTGTTATGCTGTTGGATTGACCACTTGGACCAAGCCATTGGAGAGAACAGAGAGAAAAGTTGGAGCTTATGGGGATGAAGTGTTTGTCTCATGGAGATGCTTATCGACACTAAGGTGATGGTTGTAAACTTCTCCATACATATTTAATGCAAAGCTGATTTCCGTCCCACATTACTGTTGTTTTGATTTCGCATGTACATGTTGTTAGATTCCTTAGTCACTAACATGGATAAGTAGATGATTTTCTGGTAGCTTTGATGTGTTTGCATGTTTGATCTATTTGCAGGTACACAGGTTCACTATCGAAGC
Organism: Pseudotsuga menziesii; assembly: GCA_001517045.1. NCBI lineage: Eukaryota > Viridiplantae > Streptophyta > Pinopsida > Pinales > Pinaceae > Pseudotsuga > Pseudotsuga menziesii. Next base: position 79,728 of record LPNX010975389.1, on the reverse strand, counting down.
AGCACTCAAGGTGTCTATGACATCCAGGGAAGGTCTTCATCCTTTGTCGTTCACTCATTTGTTCTGGATTTGAACCATTCAGACTAGAGGAACAACTTCTGTCTGTAGAAGGTGAAATATTCATGGTTACAATTTTAGTATAGTAGGAAAGTAAGCCCAACCAGTGATGGAATTTGACAGACAATGACTATCATGAGGCAATTTGACAGGCAGAGTGACAATCATGAGGCAATTTGTCAATGAAGCATTGTCATAAATTCTCCCTTATTTGTCAAAATTTAGTGAAATAATTGCCAAAACCGCAAATCTAAGGGGCTTCTTTGGCTTCAAATTCCTACCCTAGGCCAACAATATTCTAATATTCTATTCATATTCCAAAGTTTTAATTGACGAAGAATCACATCCATATAAAGTCGAGGATGATAACTAAATTTGTGAGGTGACAGATGACATGGAAATAACTCCATTTTTTGCACATGAACCCCCGTTAAAGCTGAGACTAAGAAAAGTAGGTTTTGTGGGATTCAGTTTGGCCGTTGAATTAGTGGTCAACATCAAAACAAACGAGTCTCTTTTTTTACCACATGCAAAAGCAAGATGCACACAATTGAAGATAGTTACTGCCGCAAAATTAGACCACAATTTGCATGTAAAACATCCAAAGTAGACACCACACACATAGCTTAAAACTCTATTATAGCGCTCAATCTAAAAATAGCTTCAAACACTCGGCCAAGGAAAACTAGAAGCAAACCAAGCTTGAATAGAACAAATTTCTGAAGTCACGAGAAAAATCAATCTCTCATTTACCTAACAATATCATAAAAAATCAAGCAGCTTACTGTCCCAAATATACACCCAGAGTTGTATTGAAAACACACAAAGTAGACACCATACACAACCCAAAACTATATTGTAGCACTCATGAAGTTAAAAATAGCTTCAAACACCCAACCAATGACACCTACGAGCAAACCATTCCTGAACACAACAACTTTGTACAATTACCTGAAAAATTGAAAGAAATTTATTTTTTAACAAATTGAAGACCAAAATCCACACAAATGAAATTATAGTAGTGCTAAAACACAAGCAATAACAACAATCTTGCACACGACTATATCCAAGCACAAATCTATAGCAATCAACAAATGTAACAATAGTGATATGCAAAAAAAATTATAGGGTAGTGGAAAGGGTTTGTTTCTAATAGTATATATGTGGGCTATCGGTGAAAGAAATGGGAACCGACAATGGAAAAACTAGCAGGAAAAACAAAAAATGTAGAGACCCCGACACACCAGCACAAACCAACAACAAAAAAAAAATAACACATTATCACAGTCAGAACAAAGAAGCACAAAGACTTGCACCAACACGAACAAAAACATCCATCGTACTGGAACATTGCTCGAAAACAACAGAAAAATGAACTACCCATCCAAGAAAAAGAGAACAAAATCCTCGACGCAGAGACCGCTACAATAGCACGGGCACAAAAAATAGAAGACCGACCCACTAAGACTACAGAGGGGACCACACGAAGAATAAAACTCTAGACACCGGCATTAAAATTTGACTTTCCCATCACCCTGGAAATAAAAATCAATCTCCATGGGCGCAATTAAGTCAGCATATAGGCCAAAAACCGTTACATAACGATAATCCAAATTTCCACAATAGTTGCAATTAAATTTATGCACAACCTAGTTTCATCACCAAGAAAAGTAGCAGGTACCAAGTGTACTACCATTAAATTCTTGAGCTATGAGTAGCCAGAAGTCTAACCTCTTGCTCCCGCCATGTAGGAACCCACCAAGAGAATCCAAGATAACCAAGGTGATGAAGCACCGTTATTACTGAAATGAACCAACAATGAACCTTTGCCAAAATACCACCCTTCACATGACTGCCCAACAAAATCAACTACCAAGTGCCAAGCATCCAACACAGTCCTGGAATCCAACATTGAAATCCTCATGATGCATACCCGTTGTTGATGCCTAGGGAGGGACTCCCAATGCAAGTGTCACCACCCCCTTGCCAAATAAAATTTGGCAGAATTTTAATAAATCTTCCACTTGTATCAATTAATGCAAAATAATGGATTAACAAGTATGAACAACCACCCATGAAAAAGAATTAATAGTGGATGGTGCACGCTCCATAGTCAAAATGGGAAGGCATTCCTGAGACAGACATCATCAATTCACTCCAATCAAAACATAACAAATTAGCATTATTTTAATTTTTTTTAAACTATACACATACCACACAAAACTATCGGATTGAAGAAAAATTTATAGACTCTATGAGCAAATCAATAGGGGGTGAACAATTTATATATATCCCTTGTCAGGGACATAACAAGGTGAGACATACATAATGTGGTATTGGTGTTCAGATTCAACACTATGGTTTTCTTCCAAAACAAGAGTGCTCATATATATTAATGTATTTTTCGTACTTTATAAGTCCCAATCTTACATTGGAAACACTAATTTGGACATTTTTATAAAGAAGTTTAAAGTGAAAAAATTATTCAATCAAAGTTCTTTAGTTGATTATCAACTTTGATAGAAAGTAATATAGACTAAATCTAGCACACTCCAAAGTAGCAAAAAAAAGGAGCATTTTGTCATTGAGAAAAAAACTTGAGAAAGTATCCAATATGTTTTGGGTATATTGCAAATTATGATATAAAGGCAAAAATTACTAGAAGAAAATTTAAAAGAATTTTATGGTCGGGTAAGTATAGTTTCAAAAAAATGCTAAAAACCTAGACATTTGCTAATAAAAAGCGCCATAAGATTATACTTAACTATGGTTTCTGGTGTTTCTAGGTCCATTGTAGTATTTTCTTGGCTAACGTCTTTAGTGTTGTTAGGTCCATGATAGTGTTTCCTTAGCTAGCGTCTCTAGTGTTGTTAGGTCCATGACACTTTTTGTCTATTCCCTTTGCAGTTAAACTTCTCAATTGGCATGAAACATGGAAACTAGAGAAGAGAAACAACAAATCCAAATACAAACTTTTTGACTCCAATGTTTTGAAGCAAATAAGCATGTATGCTATAGACAAATTGCTTAAATCACCCACCTGTTTGAATGGACACAATTTGGGCAAATGCTTGAGATTTGAGAGATTTCCATGTTCCTGGTAAATCATCCCCCGTTTGAGGCATAAGCAACCTCTTCTTCTAAACTATCCTGTCTTTGGATGCCAAATATAGGACCAACTCTCGCATTACATCACATTGAGAAAACTAGAGCTCAGAGGTAGCCAAAGCCAAAAATCTTGTTGCATCATGGTAGGAACAAAGTGAATGATTGTTTCACTCATTGGGCTTCCATCTATCTTCTTAGTCTATAGGTAAAAAGCAAGCAACCAACCAGTCTTCCTTCGTTCTTCTAGTATGTAGGTAAAAAGAAACCAACCAACAAATCCAAGGGAGAAAAAGAAGAAAATGAAGAATGTGTACAAGATAGAAAAGATCTTAATAATAATTAGTACTTTGTTCTTGTGCCACTCCTTCGCATACAAACTCAAGCATAGAATGGATTGTCGTTACTTTTGAAAGGTCAAGTGGTAGTTGATATACTATTTGGATGTGCATTGGCATTGAAGTGCATCATGTGTGGCAATGCTCATACATGGTAGGGAGTGTTTGTCCCACTGGTAGAATTTTCAAATGTAGCATGGAGAGTTGTTAACCACCACATCGTTTGTTGTATGCACATAAATAATGTTAAAATATTGCAAAGTCGTTGTGCAACCAATGAATGGGTGCATGCGTTCGACACTTGTACAATTATTTTATTCTTTCTGTAATGTTATTCGTGTCAATTTTCTTATGTGTCACACTATAGTATGGTATTTTTTGGGTAGCAATGGATGCGTGGTTTGAATAATATAGTGTGGTGCATGGCAACTATCCTTCCACATTCTATTCCATTTGTAAACTATACTTCTCTATGCATATATTTGTGTGACATATGCTCGTTGCTTTCATGGCTTCAGAATAATAAATGAGTCATCATAAATTAAAATTTCGAAAGATTGACTAAAAAACTTGGAATAATCCTATGAGATAGGCCAACTTGCTTGTTACATCAACAAGAGGGGTTGCATAGTAGCAAGTCCCTGTCTTTAGTGCTTGTTTCCTATTTGTTAAAGAAACAAAAATTTAGTTGGTTATTTGGAAAGCATAACCTAGGGCTAGGACAATAAGCCCAAAAGTATAGTAATTGTTCCTTTGGAATGTTTCCATATTATTATTAATCTATAGGTATGGAGACCATGCTTTGAAATTATTTGAAGCTTTTTTATTTTGTTTTGCTTCTATACATAACTTTCTTGAAACAAGTAATGAGTCAAATCTATCAGTCTATAAGATAGGATCTGCAGCCCTAGCTTCTAGCTTCATGGATATATTATTGATGGATCTATAGAAAAGAGTGGGTCTACATATAAATATGCTTATTTAGGTGTCATGGTTTTTCTTAACTAAAAATGATGTTTAACAATTGAGTTATTATAAGTTAAAAAAAATGAAATAAAATAATAAATATATTTATTTTAAAACTTGATTAAAATGATAACAATAGAAACATAAATGGAATAGATGGCTACTTTATTTACATGCCCTTGAAATGAAAAAACAATGTCCATTTCATTATGTTGTTGAAGGGAGAGTAATGAAGATTCATTTATGTTCACAAGGTAGTAAGGAAAATTAAAGTATGCTTGTTTATGTAACTAGTTTCTTTTCACAGAAGAAAAACTATACAATATATTAATAGTATATGAAAAAAGGGAGAGTTACAAGTTCATGTTCTAGACCAAAAAGTTGATCAATAAATAGGACTAAAGACAACAATCAGATCACTACTTTGTGGAATACAAAAGACAAATAGACCAGAGAAGTAAGCAGAATGAAGTAGTTGAGCCATTACATATGCCAAGGTTCAACCAACACAAAAGAAACCCCTACCTCTAACAAAAAAAAACCATACCCACAGCCTCAAAAAACTAAGACAGAGAGATTTGATAATTTCCCTCAGATGAGTGGGAATCATTCTCCCAAATCTCAAAGAAGTATAACCCTTCCTCCACCAGTAGATCCCTCTTAGAAAGGGAGTCAATCAACTGATTTTTCTTCATGTACACATGTGTAAATGGTATATCCTTGAAGTGGTAAATCAGTGATCTAGTTTATTTAATCCAGTCCAAAAGATGTAAGATATTGATGTCATGAACATATGAGGCCCAATATATAATGAATTTCGAATCATCATAACTCCTAATACCATCCAGGACGAGGAGCTAGGAGAAGTGCAGGAGGAGCTAGTATTTGTTCCTATACCCTATCACATCCATAGTTTGTACATTTTAGAGTGATCCAATGTAAGGACAACTCCAACACCATAGGAGTAGGAATCCTATTGTGAGGATCCATCAAAGAACCCAATGATTTTTTCTGATGAGATAAAAACCTATGGAGGTTCCTTGATGGATACCAAAGACACAATTTCCTTGACAAATGTATACTTTTTGAAGGCTGCCAATCCCCTTCAACTTATTGGTATTCCATCAAAAGTGGAATTTTCAAAAATTCCTTTATTCCTACCTTTCCATAATTCCCAAGAGATTAAACAAGGAAGAGACTACCAATCTAGTACACGCTCCTTCGAGGATAGAGAGCATTCATAAAGTGTGTTACCTTCTGTTGGTTGTGGAGCCTAATCCAGAGATATTATTCACCTGTGTTTGTACCCTAGGTTTACTGTACACTCGTTCCCCCACTTTGGGGTTCATAAATTTTTTTGGGATGCTTGTTGGCCAACAGTTTTGCGGACCCATGGTATTGGGTTAACCGTAGTATTTTCCCATGGTATTTCCCCTATAAAATAAAAGCATTGTAATATGGATGTGTATGGTATTGTATTGTATTGTAGCATTGTAAACAATCTATGTGACTTTGTGAGAGAGATTGTGAGAGCGTGAAGAGGAAGTGCAACCGTATTGTTGCAGGTTGTATCCCTTCATCTTTCTGGACGGTAATAAAAGAACTGGCAATTTCTGTGTGGACGTAGCCCATCGTTTGGGTGAACCACATTATATCTGTATCTCTCTGTAATGTGTTTAATGTGTTTTGCATCTTGTTTAATGATTTAACTGTATAATTATTATTGCTCCGCTGTCCTGTTTTGTAACACCTTCCCATTTGCCTAAATAATTGTTAGAATTGGATACATGCAACCATAAATATATGGAAAATTGACATGAGATGAGTGAATGAAAATTTGTTTTTTCCTCTAAGCCACAAAGGATACAAATGTTAGGGCCGTACAAACCTCTTTTAATGAGGTTATCCCAGGAAAGTAGGTGATTTTGTAGTGCAAGCCAGGAAAAGATAATAATTTTGTAGGGTGCATTCCATAGCCAGATCATTTTTTTGCCACCATTTCCCATCAACAACTATTCCATCAGACAACAGTTGATATGCAAGTTTTTTTGGAGTCATTATCCAACCCACACATAATTATTTGGCTTATTTGGCCTAATTTACCACTTATCCTAAGTTATTGGCTCGAATATGTGACTGCATCATCAACTGGATCATCCTCCTTCAATCAGGGAGCCTAACCGAGTCTTCTCCTTCAATCGAGGAGACTAACTGAGCCTCCTCCTTCAATCAAGGAGCAAATCTAGGTTGATTTGCATGACACAAGTGCCCCAAATCAGTTAACTGATGGTTGTTTCACCTACTTTAAGTTAAACTGAAGCTGTAAAGGCGTCTCCCTCATTATTTTTCCTATTTTTGGTAATTGCAGTTAACTGGAGTGATTAAAGGCACCTCCAACAACTTCTGGTGACTCACTTAAGTCCAGTTCAGTTGATCTCACCTAACTAAGGTCAGATATGTGCCCTCACATACTGATTGACATGCAGTTGAGTTCTATGCAGTTAGACTCAGTCTAAACTACCTCTGATTTAGTTAGAGTCAATTAAGGTTGTGTTAAGTGGTTAAATGATGTGCCGAGTGGTGTCTAACTGAAAATTAAGCCACTCTCATGTACTGAATTTGAATGACCTCTCTGGTATTCGAATTGTCTAGCTATTCATGCCATTGTATGACATTGTATCTCTACTTTTGATTAATGATAGATATTATACAGCTGCAACTGCTTATTGCATTGTTTTCATGTCATTTTTTGTGTAATTGATCTATGAAATCTTCTGTAAGTTCTGTCTTGGTCCTTAGATTACTGTGACTCAAATTTCATACGGTATCAAAGCCATGGCAGGACAAGGAAATTCTTCTACAGGTTTCTTGCTGGATCTATGATGCAATTTGAGCAAAAAAATAAAAAACAATTCCAACTCTGCACCAGAAGCGAAGAGTTTACCACATAATTCCTGGAAGCCCAACCTTGCTTGATTAACTAAGCCAGGTGTGAAGCAAACCCTAAAAGTGCAGGTTGTTCGACCTTATTGTGTCTTTTTTTTGTGTTTACAGGTTTCTAAAAGCATTTTCAATGCATTTGCTACAAGAACATAATGGCCTCTTCAAACAATATCCTCACTCCTTTCAACTACCATCAGTGGAAGTAGGACATTGAGATTCAATTGCGCTCCAAAGGACTCTATAGAGTCACCATGGGGACAGAGCAAGAGCCGAATGCACTAGTAGACATAACAAAATATTGGAATAAGCTTGATGAAGCATATGGATTTCTGGGCCTTTCAATCTCTAAGGATCTTCTTTTCCACCTCATTGGATTGAAGACTCCCAAAGAGACATGGGAACAACTTGCTACTCTATTTGATAATAAAGATGACTTGAGAATCTATCAGCTAGAGAATGAGATGATATATCTAAACTCGGGAAACTTTGAAACCATGAATGACTTCTTTACCAAGTTTAATCACCTAGTTCTCCAATTGAAGAAGTGTAAAGTTGGGAAGGAAGACGATCAACTCATCCTGCCATTCTTTCTAAACTTGGCCCAAATTACTCTGCTTTTGTGTCCACCTTTCATACCGGAAAGCTTACAATTCCGAATTGGAAGATGCCAACCCTCAATGCATTCATTGAGTCTCTCACCAATGAGCATGACAAGCTTGTCCAAATGGGAATCATCAGATCCTCTAAAGATCAAACCTTTTTTGTTGGAGGACCCAAAGCTACGAATGGAAATGGGAAGCAAAAGAACCAAAAGACAAAGTTTGACCCTCCCAAGCCAAAGGAGAAACACTAGAAACTAGATAAGCCCTCAGGCTCAAGAAAGAACAAGCAAAAAGGAAAATAAAGCAAAGAAAATATCAAATGTTCTTATTGTGGAAGGGGCTTTCATCCTGAAAGCTCTTGCATGAAGAGACAACTTGATCAAATGACTCTTCTCCCTGAGAAGAACACCATCAATCTTCCTGAAGGTGCAAGGAAAAATGATAATCAAGATCAGAACAATCAACCTGAAAGAGGACATGTCCTCATGGCTAATGTTTTGAAGCCTAGAGCTCTTCTCATTGACTCTGGTGCTTCAAACCATATGGTCGCAAGCAAATACTCCTTTTCATCCCTGGACTCCGAAAACAACATCTCCATCCACATGGGAGATGACTCTCAAATCACATCAAAGGGAAAAGGTACTGCCAAACTAAAACATGGAAGCTTCAAAAATGTTCTTTATGTGCCCTCTTTGGCTTCAAACTTGTTGTCTGTGTATCAAATGACACACACAGGTTTTCCCAAAAGATTTACTTTCAGCCCAATTGATGTGGAGATCTCAGAAATTGCATCGAGAAAACTCATTGCAACAAGTATAGCGAATCATTCTGCTAAGACCTATGAGTTCACCAAGTTTGTGCCTGATGCAAAGTCTACCGCCCTTATGACTCATGGGAATGAGATCAACCAGATGTGGCATGAAAGGTTTGGACATCTCAATTTCATGTACTTGTAGCAACTTCAAAATCATTCCATGGTGGAGGGCCTCCCTACAATCAAAACTTCCAAAGGAATATGCAAAGGACGCATTGTCGACAAGCATCCTGAGCATAAATTTGATCGGGGAAAGGCAAGCTAAGCTACATGTATTTTGGGGCTGATACATTATGATATCAGCGGCCCAATTCCTACAAACTCAATGAATGGATCAAGGTATGTGCTCACTTTCATTGATGACCTGTCTAGATTCACATGGGTTTATTTTCTCAAGAAAAAATCTGAAGTCCTTGAAAAGTTCATAGATTTTAAGGCTTCTGTTGAGAATGGTACTGGGAGAAAGATCAAGGCTCTCAGATCTGACAATGGAGGTGAATAAATCAAATCTAAACTACTGCAAATTTGTTCTAAAAGTGGAATCAATATTGAGCACACCATTCCCTACACACCTTGGGAGGAATGGTGTAGCTGAAAGGAAAAACTGGGCTCTAAAAGAGATGACAACCTGCATGCTTGAAGCTAAATATTTGGCTGCAAATATTTGCGCTGAAGCTATAAATGTTGCTTCCTACATTGAGAATAGGGTTCCTCATTAATCCATGAAAGGAAAAACACCTTTTGAAGCATACTTTGGTCACAAACCAGATGTGTCCAATTTCAAAGTTTTTGGGTCCACTGCTTGGGCTCGAATTCCACTAGATAAGAGAAAATATTTGCAACCGCAGAGTGTTGAGTGCATGTTCATTGGGTATCCAGAGGAATCAAAGGGATACAAACTCTTGAATATCAGAAGCAAAAATATATTCATAGAGAGAAGTGTATGCTTCAAAGAACCTTTCCAAGATGTGAAACTAGTAGAGGAAGAAACTGTTGAAATTCCATCTCGTTCTGCTGAAGATTCTGATGATGAAAATGAAACTGTGAGCTCTGATATTTCAGATCCGATGTATGATATCAGTGAGCATGATATATCAGGTTCTGAATCAAATCCTAATGTGCCCACTCATCTACCAAAATGGGTCAAAAAGACTCTCTCTTATGCCGGGTTAGATGTTGGAAATCTTGCTGATCTAAGGAGAGCTCGGTTAGATTTTCAAAGACCAGGTATTGATTTTTATTGCAATGATATTTTGTTGTTTGAGAAGTGCTACATGATGATTGGATATGATCCTAAGTCATATTATCATGCTTGGAATGATCCTCGACGACAAGTTGCAATGGATGAAGAGTTCAACTCTCTTCGAAAAAATGCAACTTGGGAGCTAGTTTTCCTTCCACCTAGGAGGAAACTTGTTCAATGAAAATGGGTCTATTGGAAAAAGGTTGCTGCATATGGATCAAATTGAAAATATAAAGCATGGCTGGTTTCAAAAGGATTCTCCTAAGTCTAAGGAGTGTACTGCACTGAGACCTTTGCACCGGTGGAAAAAATGGATTCTATACGACTAGTTTTGGCCATTTATGCATCCAAGCATTGGGAGGTGCACCATATGGATGTAAAAAGTGTTTTACTTCATGGAGACCTACAAAAAGAGATCCACATGAAGCATCCTAAAGGATACACATCAGATCCATCATTGGTTTGTAAGCTGCAGAAATCCTTGAATGGCTTAAAACAGGCCCCAAGATCTTGGTATGCCAAAATGGATTCTTTTCTATTCTCATAGAACTTTGAAATATGTAATTCTGATCAAAATGTGTACTTGCAGCAATATGAAGGTAATTTTATGATTATATTTTTGTATGTTGATGATATTTTAATCACAGGAAGCACCCTTGATTCAATTAGCTTTATAACAACTGTTTTACATGAAGCTTTTGAGATGAGTGATCTAGGCCTACTAAGGTAGTTCCTCGGGCTAGAAATAGCTCAAGATTTTGATGGCATTATGGTGACACAATACAAATATGATTCAGATTTGTTAATTAAGTTTAATATGGCTGATTTCAAGGCAACACCTTTCCCATTCATTCCAGGAACCAGTCTTGAAGAGAGAAAAACTACTCCATAGGTGGATTCTACTCTTTACTGTCAATTGATCGAAAGCCTTCTCTACTTGACACATTCAAGTCCTGATATTTGTTATGCCGTGAATGCTGTATCAAGGTATATGCAACAACCTCATGAGCTTCATTGGAGGGCAACCAAGAGGATTCTATAGTACATGAAGGGTACTAGATCCTATGGCATTCACTATGTTGCTGATTCTGAACTAGACTTGGTAGGATTTATAGATTTTGATTGGGAAGGATATATCATAGATCGAAAGTCCACTTCCAACTATGTTTTCATGTTTGGTGGTGGGCCTATTTGCTGGTGAAGCAAAAAGTAGGCTTTCATTTCCCTTTCTTCAGCAGAGGCAGAGTACAGGGGAGCAGTCAAGGTATTTTGTTCGAGTTTGATATTGGTAGTACTTCATATACTATGATTTTTTGTGACAACCAAAGTGCTATCAAGATCTCGACAGATCTGATTCAGAGATAGAGAACCAAAAACATCGAGATCCACATGCACTAAATCAGAGAACTTGTGCATGACAGAACAATTGTTCTGCAATATTTCTCCACATATGAGAAAATTGCAGACATTTTCACCAAGAACTTTACTAAGAAAAAGTTCACTTACCTTCGTTCACTATTGGGGGTGAGTTCCATGGTGAATTTAGATTGATTCTTTAGTGTTCTTTAGTTTGAGGGGTTTTTTTCCCCATAGGGTTTTCCTCTTTTCCTCACTTAGAATTTTTGAGCATTTTTAGAGTTATTTTTGTAAAGGGTGGCCTATGGCCTTTGTTGCCGAGGCCCTATATTTTTTTTACTCCACATGAGTTTAGCTTAAGGTGGGGTGTTGGAGTCATATCCAACCCACACATCATTATTTGGATTATTTGGCCTAATTTACCACTTATCCTAAGTTATTGGATCGAATATATGACTGCATCATTAACTGGATCATCCTCCTTCAACCAGGGAGCCTAACTGAGTCTTCTCCTTCAATCAGGGAGATTAATTGACCCTCCTCCTTCAATCAAGGAACAAATCTGGGTTGATTTGCATTACATACGCACCCCAAATCAGTTAACTGATGGTTGTTTCACCTACTTTCAGTTAAACTGAAGCTATAAAGGCACCTCCCTCATTATTTTGCCTATTTTTGGTAAATTACAGTTAACTGGAGTGATTAAAGGCGCCTCCAACAACTTCCGATGACTTAGTTCAATTTAGTTGATCTCACCTAACTGAAGTCAGATATGCGCCCTCACCTACTGATTGACACGTAGTTGAGTTCTATTCAGCTCGACTCAGTCTAAAATGCCTCCGATTCAGTTAGAGTCAATTAAGGTTGTGTTAAGTGGTTAACTGATGTGCCGAGTGGTGTTTAACTGACAGCTAATCCACTCTCATGTACTAAATTTGAATGACCTCTCTGGTATTCAAATTGTCTGGATATTCATGCCATTGTATGACATTGTATCTCTACTTTTGATTAATGATAGATATTATATAGTTGCAACTGCTTATTGCACCGTTTTCATGTCATTTTCTATGAAATATTTTGTAAGTTTTGTCTTGGTCCTCATATTATTGTGACTCAAATTTCATAAGTTTAGCTGTCAATTCACTCGACACTTGTTGTAGGACCATTTGAGGGAATTCCGCACTCCTTAGGCGAATAAAGCCTTTTTTTAGTCCCAAAATGTACTTAGTCTATTGTTTTCCCATGTTTCCTCTTAAACCCAAGTGCAAAGCAATTATCCAACCATGGAGTTAGAAAACTCTAGATGAACGCTTTGCAATATGATTCAAGAAAAAATATCCATTTACATGAAGGAACTACAATAGTAGACTTGATAACTTGAAGGTTAATGGCCCACCAATAATAGGGTCCTCCCTAATGCAGATGGATCGTCCATTCCCAGGAGCCCGAGCTATCCAATCTCCAAAAGAGCTAATGAGACCAGACCAAAATTTTGAGACTCCTTTCAATGGTTTATGGTTGTTGTGGATCCATTGCACAATAGCATAATTCTTGAAATATTTTGCTTGTAAAAATCTACTCCATGAGCTTTCCCCCAAAATAGCCAACCAAAGACTCCTTGCTTGCAAGGCCTCTAAAAACATACAAATGTTTTTCAAATCCCAACCACACTTGTCTTTCAGACAGGTTAGTATCTCCCACCTAACGAAATGAAATTTAGTCTTGGCTTGATTGCTCGTCCAGAGTAATTAAACAATCTTTTTTATTATCTCATTTAGATTTTGGGATTTTACTCAACTAAAGCCAATAAATAGCTAAGGTTTTCAGGACAGCTTAACCAATATCAACGTCCCACCTAGTGAGAGCCAGTGCCAACACCAATGCTTAATGTGTTTATCAAAACATTTCAGAATCAAGGGCCAATCTCCTGCCATGTATCCATTAGGCTTGATGAAATAAGCAAGGTATTTTGTACTTGATAATAGTGGAAACACTTAAACAAAGAGGGTTGTAATTTCTTAAATTCGGGCCAAGCCAACTCCATTTTCCTGTATAATTAATTTGTTTAGGTTTATAGACATATCTGAGACATTACATAATTGTCGAATCAAGGCATGGTAGCTATGCCATTTTTGAGATGAATCTATTCCAAAGACCATGATATCATCGACGAAGAGGAGATGGGATACATAATGATTATTACCAAACTTAATGCCTTTGATTTTGCCTTCAGAATTTGCTTTAGTGATTGTTATACCAAGTCCTTCTATTACAAGCAAGAAGACTAAAGGAGATAAGGGGCACCTCTGTCGGAGACCCCTAGATGTCGAGAAGAAGTATGTGGGACTTCCATTTAACAAGAACAATGCAGGAAACTGAAGTGAGACAAGCCATTATACATTTCATGGCCCTGTATGGGATACCAGTTTGAATGAGAACAAGCCTAAGAAATCCCCATTGTACTCTATCGTAAGATTTATTTAAATCTAGCTTGAGGGCTAATGTTTTTTGGTTCTTTTTCTTAATGTTGTGGAAGACTTCTTGAGCAACACTATTGCTTATGATATCTATCTTTTCTCTAGGAAGCCGAATTGTTCGAAGGATATGCAACTTGATAAAACGGGCTTAAGTCACATGGTAATTATCTTTGAAATTAGTTTATAAACGAATTTACATAATGAGATAGGATGAAAATCACCAAATTCCTCAGGGGAGGATTTCTTTGATATTAGAGCTATAAAAGTGGAATTTATTGCACCTGAAACCGATCCACTTGATATGGATTCTTCTACAACTTTAATAAATCATTCCCCATGAAGTCAAAGCATTCCAGGAAGAGTTCCATGGTCCAACCATCCGGACCAGGGCTTTGGGTCTCGCCAAAGACTATAATGCCACTTTTAGCTTCTCCATCGAGACAAGAAGGAATACATGATCTCCCTCTTCCTCTGAGAAAAATATGGGGTATTCTTTAATAACATTGTTTTGTTCCTGACTGAGAAGTTCCATGTATCTTTATATAATGATTAAAAATGTGTGTAGGCCAATTATTGTAGCTCACCTTGCTTCGAGACCAGTGAACCCAAATGGAATTGATATTTCAACGATGTTCAACAAACTTATGAAAGAACTTTGTATTTTTATCACCTGCCTCCAACCAGGTTATCCTACTTTTTAAGCACCATTTTTCTTCATATATCTTTAGGATATTTAGTTTTTCTTGTTCAAGGTGAACCAAAGATTCCATCCCCAGTTGCTGAAAAATACCTATGCCAGACGCGAGAGTTATTTTATCAATTTGATCCTCTATGTTAATGAGATCTTTTCTTGCCAAAGCCCATCTCTCTTTTTCCCATTTGATTATTCCATCTTTAAGAGTTCAATTTCTTAGTAAGTATTTCCATAGGCACCAACTTATCTCGATCAACATATGAAGTCAATACCTATTTCACCAAATCGATGAAATAAGAATCAATCCAAGGTAATAAGGATTTGAGTAATGTGAAATGTTTTTTTGTTGCTTAAGGGTCTGTCCTGCGTGTGTTTGGTTAGTTGGATAGGTGTATTGCGTGTTTTGATAGGGGTTCTATTAATTGGGTTTCGATGCCTTCTTATTACCTCCGTTTGCTGTTTGAGGGTCGGTCTTGCGCGTGTTCGGGCAGTTTAAAAGTTGTCTAGTGTGTTTTGACAGGGGTTCTGTTAGCGTGTTTTGATAGGTGTTTTGTTTGCGTGTTTTCCCCATTCGTAATATTAACCATTAAACAACAAGAATAAACTTTGGAACGGTTTGCCCAAACCAATATCTAGAGAAGAAGAAATGGAAGGAAAGAAACATAAACATGTTGTTGGGAGTGCGATTATTGTATAAGGAGTGGATGATTTAACATCCCAACTTGATATTTCCTTCTCCATGGTCTCTTGTTTATCTCCCAACATTATATCTAGCATTGGATGGTTTCTAGACAATGGGGCATCAATACATTTGACTTATGACATGAAACTCTTCAACTAACTCCAAGAGAAAGAGGGAGGAATGAGTGTGGAGTTGGATGATGATGCTAATTATCTTGTGAAATGAGTGGGTTCTATTTCTTTCCAAATGCCATGAAATGAAGATTCTTGAGTTGAATGATGTTTTGTTTGTGCATGGTTTGGAAACAAATATTCTTTCAATCTCTTGTATGATACATTTCCATTGTAGAGTTACATTTGAAGGATATCAATGCACTATCAAATATTGTAGTCTAGAAAATCCAAATATTTTAGTTAGGGTTATGTGAGATAGTGTCCTTTACAAGTTACATGTTGATTTTGTGGTGTTTATACAAGGTAGTGAGAAGTTGGGTGAGACTTCTACTTTTGAGGAGGCATATATAAATCATGTATGGTGGGATACCATAGAGATAGGTTGAAAACCTATTGTGGAGTTAGTGATTGATTCGAAGTTTGCAGTTGATGGGAGTATTGAAGAGTACTAGGACAAGGTTATGGGTTCTTTTAGAAATAGGTAGTTGACCTTGATGAGATTCTTTCTCTAGGTAGTAGAGGATTCTGTTAGAAAGAGGGAGTTGACCCTATTGAGGGTTTTCCTTTAGTTGTTAGATGTTTTAAGGTGAATGGGAAAGATACATGTGTTTATAGTTTGTTAAGGGATTATGTGTGGGATATTGTTTGCGTTTTCAGCTTGGTATATCAAGATGATTTGATTTGTGCATATTTTTATCTTTGTGGTTTTGATCGTTTAATCCACTTGTCTTGCTCTTGTATGGATATGTGATCATCTTTGCAAGAATTCCTAGATAACTTATTATGTGGTGTCTAAATATTTTGGCTCATGAAGTTGATATAAAATATGTTGGATTTTGGTAGGTTGTTGTTGTTACATTGGCTTGGAATTCACAATGCTTTGTAATTGGCCTTTGTAATAGAGTTGATGCGATTTTCATATTTAATGTGAATGTTTTGAGCCACCTCTTAGGTTCAACACTAGGACAAGTACAATAATGAGCTTATTCATATTTAATTTCATCAATAAATACACAAACAATGTTAATAAAGTAGTAGTTATTTATCCTATGCCGACCTTTAACATCTATATTTTCTATGGAATCAAGTTTATTGGCATCATAAACTTCGACCCATAAATTTATGATGCCAATAAACTTGATTCCATAGAAGATATAGATGTTAAAGGCCATCATAGGACATATAATTGCTTGTTTATTAATAAAAATGAATATGAATAAGCTCAACAATGTTCTCGTTGTGATTATGAGCCTAAGAGGTGGTTCAAAATGTTGACATTAAATAATAATATAAAAAAAACTTTATTAAAAATGTCAAGTTGTTGATGGTCAAGTTTATGGTCCTTTAGATTCACAGGTGGCCAAGCTCTTAGGCTAGGGGAGGTTTAAGATGTCATGATAGTATCTTGTTTTTTTTATTATACAATGAGACTTCTAAAGTCTATAAGATCTATATTCCAATACATCAAAAGATTGTGGTAGGTCGAGATGTGAAGTTTGATGAGGATTTACGGTCCTCTAGATCATAGGTATCTCCTTTGGTTATTGAAAAAAGTGAGGAGGTTGTTGATATAGAATATCGTCTAGAGGTAAGAGAAGAGTAAGATCTATGTGCAGGAAAAGAGAGAATGAGGAGTATAACGCACATTTTTTACCAACATAAAAAACTATGTTTGTTAGTCTAGTAATTCAATGATAGCAGACATATGTAAAAAGATTCTACAACACGAGACCATTTACAAAACCCTTCCACTCAAACATAATGAAAAAGTTTGACATTATTTCAGTCGTAAAATCAAATGTCTAGGTGATAACTCTCTAATCAACACAAGCCAAGTTTCAAGATTTCTAATCAATTAGAATCTATCATTCAAAACACAACACATAACACACTTCTAATATGATAACAACTATATATTGATGGAATTACCGAATCACCATAAGTATAATAATTTACTTCACAAACTAAATCCCTTTCTTACATATATGAAGTTCACCCATATATACTAAACCCCTTACTTCACAAACTATATATTAAACTAAATCCATATACGAAGTTCATCAAATAGACTCGATGTAATAATCACATAAAATCTTTTGGATGGAGGACTTATTCGCTTTCAAGGGTGAAAATTTTAAGGAATGACATTTAATGTATTCAATATCATGCATTTAACACCATATATGCAATGATAAGAAATAAGAATAAATAATCATAATTTTTTTTATAAATCTAAGAGAATAATTCATTACCCAACGAGTTTCTTCACTCATCATTTAAATATGCATAGTTACATAACATGTCATAAAACCTTCATAGGGAAATCATGAATAGAATTGAGACAAAATAATGATATAAACCATCACATGATTGACGCAAACTTCTTACATCAACATTAAAAATATTCACATTGGTTACAAAACAATATGTGAACAAGAATCACAAGTTGTTCGGGGTATTTGGGAAATGGCTCCTTTCTTTCTTCAAGGAGGCCAATATAAGTAAGAAAAATGGATTAAAATTATTCAATACAATCATTATCCATCATCACCCTCATTTATAAATGTTATTCATAAAACCTTGTATTCATTAACCTTCTAGGCCATCATTTACACCCTTAAATTAAAACTCAAATTTCACCAACAATAGATAAAGTAGGCCACTATAGGAAATGATTTCTAGTCTTCTAAGGGAAACTAGCATGCATGTAGTGTGATTATGGGTTACAAAAGGATAAATAGAAAAAATCTCGCTACTATGCTTAAGAAAACAAGCGAGAAACTCGAATCTCACCCAGAAAGCTCAGAAATTTAGTCACAAAATGTTTCAAAGACTTCCAAGTTAAACTATTGATTAAGGACTAGTCAATGCAAGGTTCATCCATAAAGAAACCTTTTAAAATTATTTAAGGAAATTAATTTCAAAGATATACTCATAAAACATTCAAAAATCCACTAAGGAAGTTGATACCCACCCACATGAAAAAGGTTATAGAATTTCATTTTTCAAAGGGAAACTTGTTAAACTTAAGTAAATAAATTATTGGATACCATAATTCATATATCATCCAATTAAATTAACAAAGGGGCCTTTCCTCCATCAAATATTTTTGTTAAACACTTAGTATGCATGATTTTCCAGTACATTTACATACACAATTTGCAAACAAATTAATTTTATACAATGATTTTACTCATCAATGCCTATAAGAAATTTCAAAGCAGTTTCTCATAATCAAGAATAACTTTATATTCTCCAACATAAAAGAAGTATTCCATATCAAAGAAGAAGAGGAGGAAGAACTTATCTTATTCTTAAGTTGAATTCCAAGGAAACTAATTGGATGTAAGCAATTTTCTTCCCTAGCATAAGCAATCCTCTATGGATGACACCCTTTTGTTGGGCCATGAGACCACTAGAATGGTGGATACAAGTTCAAGACTCGCAAGTCACTTTGCCCATTCCAAAAAGCTTCCAAGATCAACCAAGAAACCTAATGTTGAGTTCTTTAATTAATCTTTCAATGAGACCAACTTTGACACTACATTTACTTCCCCATACAATACAAGAGGATACTCCCTTATTTATTCTCCAATACCTTAGGGATAAATTATCCTCCTCTTTGTGCTCTTCAGTATGTGTATAAGTTCCAAATCATTATCTACTTTCATATTTAATGTTCAATAGAATTTTGATTCTTGGAAACTTCAAAGTTCAACATAATTTTTATATTTTGGCAGATGAAGGATAAACAATGTACATGAATTTAATATTATGTATCCCTGCTCCATCTTGGTCCTAATTTCTACACAACAACCCCTCTTCCATATTTCCATGGTTCGTTCGATATTTTTTTCTAGTTTTTTCTTCATTAAAACATCTATTTTCTTTTGAAAATGTGAACTCATTCCAAAATCTCTTTGCCTAATTTGAAATTCCTCTTTTGGATGAATTGAATTGTTGAAGTGAAGAGCCTACTCTCCACTCCTTTCTTGATTCCATGAAAGTAGGAGTTAGTTGATCCAATGTAGGAGTTAATTAAATAACTAGGCTTCTAATTTAATTGGCATTAACATTAGAAAGAAGTGAGGAATAATGATAATCATATAGAAGTTAGAATATGGAAAAGCTATGGGACATATGTAACTAAGCTTATAATCAACCCCTTGAAGCCCCTTTCCTTTCCCGTCCAGTGAACTTAAAGGCCCTTAGGTGCTCTTTCTTAGTCATCCAATGTTGGAACATTATTTTATTTATAAAAAATACATGGTCAGACATTGACTAGTTGAGACTTGGCCTTAAGCTCTACACTAGGAATTTATACGTGAAATTTCCATCCATTACACATGGGGTAATTTATAACTAGACTCTTGTAAGTACAATCATATATACATATTTGGTCAAATACATTCAAAAGGGTTGAAACCGGGATATTACAAGAAAGGATATGTCCTTTCCCTTCACTCCAGCCCATAGGTGTCCAAGATGGTTTACTCAAACATTGCAAGATGCACAAGAGCATGTAAGTGTACCTATATCTTTGATGAGGGTGAGTATGCTTCTTATGATATATGCTACTATATTTCATTAGCTACTTCCATTTACAAGCCTTCTAGTTGTTTTCAGGAGGTGAGGGGTGATGCCTAGATGGAGGAGAATGATATTTGTGTGCGATTTTTCTTCCATGGGCTAGTGATTGATCCCAAGATTGTGACCAATTCAAATTCATAGATGGCAAGTTCAATCAAGAATTTGAGGGAGAATACCATTGTTTGTGAAAACACTTTCCTTGTGAAGAGGGAGTGTTATCTTTTGGGATTACTCCAAAAGTGTTTACACCAAGCTTGGGGATACCTCATGTGGTGTGGAGTGAATTGTGTAATGCCCACACTTGGTTGTATCTTACTGTACATATACATTTAAGATAACTTACTCATGGATTGCTAGACCTTGACTTGATGCTTGTATGGTGCACTTCCTTGGGAAGTTGGTTTCCTATGTGGCATGGTGACATTCTTCATGAGGAACACATGGAAGGTTTGGTTTATTGATTGGGAGGATAACCTATATGGAGGAGAAGTGTTGGAACAATTATGAGGAGTGTGTTGAACCCTATGTATCATTGGTCCACTCGGTTTATTACAAGGATACTTGTGCTTGACTTGAGGATAATTCACATAGGCGTGGAGGAATCAGAGGAGCACAAAGAACATGAGTTATAGGGTATTATTGTAGCATTAGGACCTTTGGAAAAGAGTTTTGGACCTTGTATTATGGAGCACTCACCTTGGGACCCTTGCTTGATGAATATTCTTTCCTTGGAGCTTCACATGTGTCACCTTAGAGTTGGAGTGATTCACATGTGGGCCTAACTAAGTGATTAGTTAGTTAGTTTGAAATAGTTGTTTGCATAACTTGACTACTTTGGTATTGTTGGCCTACTCACATATTCTATATAAAGGGAGGATAAAGTCTTTATTTTTATTAATTATTCACATCATCTTCTCTTAGAGATGTGAGAGTTCATTAGGTATTTTGTACCTTGAAGATGACTTCTTGTGAATCTTTTTATTTATGTTAATGCAAAGGAGGAAGGTGCAAGGGTTTGTAAGAGGAAACTCCCATTTAATACTTGAAGTTCTAAGGCTTGATTCCCTTTAGAAGGACCTGTGGTTTGTGGCAAAGAAACTTTGGAGAAGATTTGAAGCATTTTGATTTGAGAACTTGTGTAGGGAAATCTTAGTGAAAGATCAAGGGTAAACTTTGTTGGTGTTGATTCGAGATTGTTATGGACCCTTTGGGGTGGCTAGATAGCTTGTGTGATTCCCTGATAGGCCTTTGTATTGTTGGATAGATTTTTCCATTTATGGTGGATGCCCTAGCTAGAGTTTGGAGAACATTGGAGAGTGTAGCAACCCTCCATGGGTTTCTCCTCTACATCATACATGCATACATCTAATCTAATTAATACTTTAACCATTTAACATTTAAGAAAAAAAAATGTTGATATCATTTAGCAATTACAACATAAGGAATGCATTTATACAAAATAGGAAATAAAATAACAAATTGAACCTATATTTTATAGTATATCTTTGTCACGTCCTAGTCCTTGCATTCGCTTGTGTTTGGTTCAATGAGCTCCCATGAACATTGATTAAGTTTCCAATCATAATATCCACTGGTTGACCACTCTTCATGCTCCCTATGGGTACCCTTTTTCCCCAAGGGCCCCTTAGCTACAACGGGGTTTTATGGAAGAAGTGCAACATCAACATGAATGGAAGTGGAGCATTCCATTTTCAGGTCTCCCAACCTTAACCACTTCCAAGGACCAAACTCTCCAACATTCACTGTAACAATCTTCTCCCATTGCAAAGGAGGGAAAACATAAAATATTCAAGATCCCAAAAGATGATCCTCACTCATCCCCTTGCCTTTCTTTTATAGAGTTTATTGGGTCCCTTTTGCATGTTTATACATGTATGCACTCGAGTCTTCTTTTCTTATGTGTGTGTGTGTGTAGTTGAGTCTTAATATTCCTTTAATTGATTTTCTTATTTTATTCTCCTTAATTAAAGTATGCGTTTCAATTTATCTTCTCTTTAACTAATTACTTTCCTTTGTTATACACACGTTCTTATTTTACACTTATTATTTATTCTTGGCATGCGCATGATTAGTTTATTATTTATTCTTAGCATGCACATGCTTTTATTAATTTATTATTATCATTTTTAAAATTATTTTTCTCATTTATATTTTATAAGTTCTATATTTAATTTGATTTTACCAAGCTACTATCAAGGGTGCCATGGTCATACACATGCCCTTCAAATAGAATTCACCAAGGTTTTATCAAGGGTTCCTTAGATACCCTTTAGTTAGAATTCAACAAGGTTCTATCAAGGGTGCCATAGCCATACACATTCCCTTCAAATATATTTCAACAAGGTTCTATCAAAGGTGCTATGGTTGCACACATGCCCTTCAAATAGAATTCAACAAGGTTCTATCAAGGGTTCCATAGATACCATTCAAATAGAATTCACCAAGATTCTATCAAGGGTTCCATGGTCGTACACATGCCCTTAAGTATAATTCACCAAGGTTCTATCAAGGGTTCCATGATCAAACACATGCCCTTCAAACATACCTTTTTCTACATTGGGGATGTGATACAACGATTGAGACCACATTAACTCAATCCACCCATCTCAAGTTGAGAGACTAATTGTCATTGAGGAACAAGGGTGACACCTTCTTGCACGACACTAAGTCAAAACCTCGTGAGTGACTGAATCTACAACGTACCCTCATGACAACATGCATTTCGCAGATAAAAGCCTCACTCACTTTTCAACTCGTTGCACATAAACTCATGTTATTTATGGATTGCATCCCCCCATACAACCTCGTTACCCATGTGTGGACTAATTGGAAATCATGATCCTATGTTTGCACACATGAACTCCATGTGCTTCAAACATATTATGAAAAAAAACAAATATCAATTTATCACATTGTATCACTTGATACCGTATCTGGGCTCAATCTAGAGCCCATGTGACCCTTTCATTTCTCAATAAACAACCATATATATCATTTGACAATAATGAAAACTACATTTAATTTAAAAGAGTGAAGTTCTCATGATACAAAGGAAACGTTTTATCCCAATGATAAAGGAATGTCAAGTTGGGCCATATATACCTTTTGACAATAATGAAAACTACATTTAATTTAAAAGAGTGAAGTTCTCATACTACAAAGGAAATGTCTTACCCCAATGATAAAAGAATTTCAAGTTGAGTAGAATTTAATCATTCATTAAATCAACGCATAACTGATAATATCCACTCATTTAATTAAATTATTAGATTTGTATGCTGCACTTCAATCGCTTAGATAAATCACAAATAATATGATAATGATTATGGCAATTAACGTCCATTGAGACCAACTCAGAGTGTCAGACCTTAAGAGGATTACTTGGATTGTTGTAAAATTTTATTTCTATACTCTAAAGCTCAGAGAGGAGTGTTCCTAGGTCAACATTGTTTTGACGAGTTAGAAAGTTAAAGACGTTTGCGTTGTAGCAAAAACTATGAAATTGCGATCTAACGTGAGTGTACAACAGACATCCAAAGCTTATAGTCGCACAGAGATGTAAAATTCTTCCCTCCCACGATGTTTTATGAATTGTCTTATGTCTTGTTTCACTATGAAGCTCATGAAAGTTAATTCTTATCTTGGCTACATTAATTTTCTTCTTCGAACTAGTAAAAACAGAGCGATTTTTTAATTTTCCAGATTATGGTTAATGACCTCCTTATAGTATCTTAATTTTCTTTTAACATCTAATCCTTTCTCATTCAACATTTATTCTTTAAACTTAAATGTGATAATATTTTTAATGTTATTGATATCTTGCAAAGTGGCATTTTCGTTAATCCTGCAATGGTTTAACCAAGTCATGGCGTCTTTATACCAGTCTCTCTTGAGTCGAAGTTGGTCTTGACTAGATCTTAAAGCAATTTTAGGAAGTCTATGATCTCCCATGTTATTTGTCATGTACTTGTACATCATGTACCTAGCCATAACAATGCTATGGATGGGAGAAAAGACCCACTTCTAGAAGGAGAATAGAGTATGGTATATTGCTTTTAATTTTGAGGTTATACATTATGAAAAACTTCTGGATTTGCTTAATCTTTCTCTAGGATTCTCTAGAGACGTTACAACCCCAAACTTCACAACCGTACAAGATAACATGAGCGACAAAAGTTTAAAAAAGATTTTTTTTTATCCCACGTCAAAAGGTTTGTTGATTTACAATTACAACTTTGCTATTATTTTGAATATTGGAAAAGTTCACATGCACTTGTTATTATGTGAAAGCAATCCAAACCTTTAAACATTCCTAAAAGGTATGCTTAATTATTTATTTCGATGATCTAATATTATGGTATATTTATATTTGAAATCAGAAGCGACTCAAAATGATGTATGCCCTCTTATTTTATCTATGACATGAAAACAAAGTTTTTATGTCATAAAAGCATTGCAAAAGTTCGCCTCAATTGGTTATTTCAATGTCTTCTATGTGGACATCATCGATGCTTTAATGGGTGGGGCATATATTTTCTTCAAGTTAGGGAAAGGTGACCTAATGGGATTTTAATGTTCACCCCCACTTAGGAAGGAAGTGATTTGAAGAGTGAAGGGGTCACAAGGGTTGTTATTAATGAAATCAAGATTGGGTAAACCACAGAGGTCAAATATTTGCAAGCAGGCAGTGCAAGCCTCCCAAGCCAAAATACGAACATGGGTGCTTTAGAAACAAAAAAATTACCTTTGAACACTAAGCTTTGTCAGTGCAAATGAAAAAATATTTATACATTTTATTACAAACTCTAATTTATTGTGAGAGATCTAGAATCTAAGCATGAAGCAATACATTAATCGATTGCAAGAAAGAGATGAAAGAAGAGTAAAATTGCTGCAAATAATAATTCTCATTAATATCTAAAAGCTCTTGCCATTGAATAATTATCAATGAATCAATCCATATAGCTTGCTAGAGTAATATTTTGGGAAAGAAAGCCATGCACCCAAATCTCACCATAAAGCAAAGTATAAAGCAGCTAAGTTAAGCTTAATTACATGCAAGCACAAAAGCTATCTCAAGTGAAGAAAGCAACTAGATAAACCAGAAGCTGCAAAAATTAGCAAGGGTGCTTATACAGTGCACATTATACCAACAAATTCCATTGCAAAGTTCCGTGTATCTTTGCGATATCATATTCCTGAAAATTAAACTAATCAGTTTTTCTTGGGAGGCAAATTTGATACATTTTGGGTCACAAATCTATATTTTTTCAAATATTTTTTAAGTCATTCTAAATTTTGTATATAAAGAAGAATTTCTTGGGCCTATTCCATTCAACAATTACATTACTTGTTTCCTCATCGTTGAAAATTATGTCATCCTCCCTCATTCTAGGGTTAACATCACTAGCAGTTTTGACCCTCTTTGACTTGTGGTTGTTATCTATGTGATATCCACAATAATTGCAAATCTTACTATTACAGTGGCATATCACTATGTTGGGATTCTGTTCCACATTAATTCCCCGTTCATCAATGAGCTTGATTTTGAGGCAAGAAAGGGAAAAAGCTGGAGCTTAACAATCTCATGTCAATCTAACCATATAGTAAAGGACAAAGTATCATATTAATGCCCACTTAAACAGATTTGGCTCATCGGACATGTGTTAAGTGCTTTTGATGACGGAGGGAAACCAACTTTGGGAGGAAAACACCTGCTGTCTCTAACACACAAAAAAAGCTCCACATGACAGGGATTTAACCTGGGCAGTTTGCATCATGGTGCACTGCCCCAATTACTATGTAAAACTATGTCATTTCTGCAAACATATTCATTAATATATGCCTTGAATCATAAGAAAATCATAAAGAAAAGAAATTACCAACTTGCATGTCCTGTACTATCGAATTTCTGATGAGAAAAGAAACCTTATTTCCAAAGTAGGGGGAAAGACATTTGACATGTTTAAAAACTGAGTAAGAATATTAAATGCATTGATAACAAGGCACGAATCAACGGGTCTTGAGAAGAATAGTTAAATTAGTTATTAAAAAACAGACTGCTATCAATACAGCACAATGGAAAAATGGAACATCATGAACAAGACAACAAGACCAGCTAAAGCTCACATCTTATATAATTTTGATTTCTTTTAGCTTAGTCATAATCTGCTGCTGTAGATGGTTCCAAATTGGCAGAACTGGTTTTCTGACCTCTCCTATCTCACTTGAAGATTCTGGTTGTTTTGATCCAATCTTTGGATGCACCAAGCCACCCTCCCAACCATCTCCAAGTGATTCTACATGATTAGCTGGAATTGGAGCTTCACCCCAAACGGGTCCTTTCCAGTGGCTTTCAGAGCTAGTTTCACCCAACAAAGTGCTTCCACGATAATTTGTTTCAGATTTGGTTGTATCAGATTGAGATGAACCAGATTCCAATAGGGAGGTTGGCTTCTCATGTTTACCATCAAGTCTCTTCTCTGATGATTTGACATTGGACTTACCTTTCCACGGTATCACTCTCTTGAAGTTGTGAGTTGTAAACCTTGTATCTATTTCCTGATTTGGCTTAGCAATGCGTGCATTAGCAAATGCTGGCCTGCACATGTCTTTTGCATGCTGCGCACATGTGTTTCTAGAAGCTACAAGACAGGCTCTCATCTCATGCTCTTCACATGCCTCCCTTTCTGCAATCTGATCATCAGTAATCTTACCAATGTGAAACAAGGTTTTCCACCATGGAAGTTTGCATTTATTGGAGGCACCAATTGAGCATCCCATTCTTGCACCTGCCTTCATGGAAGCAAGAAATAGTAGGAAAGAGAGTAGTTAATACATTGCTTAGAAGTTTAGAACCACAACATATGCAGAGAAAGAACATTTAGTGCTTAAACACCACTATTCAATACAGAACGGATATTAAAATTAAGATGATGCCCCCAAAAAGTTCATTTTAACTTCTATTCTACATAGCATATATAACAGTTATCGTAATCAGCAAGATCTCTCAGAGAAAGGACTAAAAAATAACGACTTGTCATGTGTCACTTGTAGAACAAGTTTGACTGATTTTAATTTGGTTAAACATTTGAGCAACAGGATTCTGAGGCCCCTTAATGGCTATATTTTGGCACTAACACCATGATTGTTATGAGTCAAGTTATACACTTATGGTCCTTTTGTAAACAATGTTTGAGTCTTTTTATTTAGTGTCACTCCCAGTAACCAGGACACAGAAAACACATCATCATCACCATCGCACCGTGTCACTATTTTTTGTCTGGAGAACTTTCTAGAAACAGAAAACACATCATCATGGCACCGTAGTTAGGCCTGATATGAGACAACTTTTACATTACATTAAGCAGAATGAATAAAAGTGTATGACCCTAAAGTAAAAGAAAAGAATAGGAAAAATTTGTTAGCCATAAAGATCCAAAAATGGTTTTAGGATTGTTACCCCTCAAAATGAATCTCCATTTAAGCATTTCTGTACAGCGGTTCAGTATGGAGGATGTGTCATTTCTGAGGAGTTTTAAAGTAAAGTTGGATCCAGAGTTAAGCCCCTGCCCACATGCTCATCTTAGGTGATGCTATTGGAAGACAACAGGCTGATTTGTAGCACTAAGGAGCCTAATAGGCAGCTCTCTCGGAAGATCTTAGGGAAAGAATTTGGGCTGTTTTATGCTAGACCTAAGGATAAAAACTATATGTTCAGGCTTGTTTAGTTGTCTTGATTGGGGTTTCTTGTGGTGGAATGACAGCTTCTTGTACGAGGTCAAAATGTCCAGATATTGCAATAAATGCCCTAGCAACATCTGCACCAGTGTTGCAGTTTAGAGACATCTGATATATATTATGTTGATTTTAAGTGATATAACAATCCGTGATCAAGGAATGAAAGGCCTTGAAACAGCTTGCAATGCTGTTGAAGGTATGAAGCGGTTATATCAAAATCCTGTGTAAGATGGAATCATAAAGCAGCAAAGATAATGCTGGCGTGGGGCAGAAATATGGAATCATAAAGCAGCGATGATAATGCTGACATGGGGCAGAAATATGGAACACTAGTCTCTCTTAATGAACACTTTATTGAGGCTGCTTGTGGTTCTTTTCACCTGGCTGAATGTCAGATATCTAATGCCATGTATGCAAAAATTGTGGCCTTATTATTTGTGCTGCCAGAGAACAAAATCAAGAGAACGGCCGAGTATCTCTATCTATCTCATGTATCTCGAAGCCTTACCAGATTGCCGGCATAAAATTTATATGTGAGAGTGTATACAGTCAACAAGATCAAGCCTGGATACAAGGGTCTTGGAAGGACATTGCAGGCTGTATATTTTCTTTATGCATTCTGTTGACCATTTACCAGTTTTCATGTTTGAGAACATTTCAGAAAGATCGCATGCATTGGGGGGTATATCTCTCTTTGAGATAACATCATTAAGCCTAGCAGAACAGATAGTAATGGTTTTCTTAGATGTGCTTTCAACTGCCCTAGTGAAGGCAATAATAAAGCTGGTGCTATGCTATCTGTTGATCCAAGATGTCAACTTGACTGTTGACGTAAAATGGCAGCCATTGCCAAGGCCAGATCGAATACATCCCATTGAAGCCTGGGTGAATGCAAATTCCCGTCTAAATATTTTCTGAGGACATGGCAGGCTTTCTAGCCAACAAATTGTGCATCTGCGGTTTGAGCAGCAGCCAGCACATACTCCATTCATGGGAAAAGACTGTTGCTTCTCTTGCTTTATTGTTTGCAATCCATAGTTTCAGGCC
Source organism: Pseudotsuga menziesii (assembly GCA_001517045.1). Classification (NCBI taxonomy): domain Eukaryota; kingdom Viridiplantae; phylum Streptophyta; class Pinopsida; order Pinales; family Pinaceae; genus Pseudotsuga; species Pseudotsuga menziesii. The sequence continues at coordinate 50,880 of LPNX010975389.1, read as the reverse complement.
TTTCTTTTGTTCTGCAGCAGAGTTCCAGCATGCCAATCTTAAGGTCAATCAACAACTATGGTTCATACCTCCTGAACTCTTAAGTGCTGGTGCCAGCCCAAATTTCTACAGGAATGAAACAGCCAGTTTTTTTTTTAACTCAGAAAAGATGGAAGCCTACAGCAGCTGAGAACATGTAATCGAGGCTGAGAAAGTCCTAGGTGTATCCTAGTTCCAATATCCAACAGTAGAATCTCAATTTCAGAATGGGCTTGAAGAGCTGATAATTGCCGCACAAGTAGAGCAACCCATCAATAAATTATTAAATTCTGATGCACCATACAGCTCTGATATGTTTACCTCTAGAAGGTTTCAAGGCCCAGTATGTTAAACGCCCTCCAAGGGTGGATGACCTATGACAGCTGCATATGATTATAAGGAGATATTGTTGCCTCAATTAAAGAGTGCTCAGCCTATCTTAAAGATTATTTGCTATTTTGGGAAGGATGCTTGGTCCAAAGTTAAGCCGGTCTAATGTGAGAGAGGGTGTTATTGAGAACACAATGATAGCCCTCTTGAGTTACCTTTAGGTTTGCACCCGCTATTGGGACTATGTAGTTTAAGTGCAAGTTCAACTGGTAACAAAAGACGTGAGAAACCAGACAAGCACAGAAAGTTCAACAATTTGTGGCTAAGCCCCTACAAGATGGAAGATGTTGCTGGCTCAAACTCTTCCTACCTCAGTCACCTTGATGAAGAAAAGCTGCCATTGCCCATGAATGGGCAATATCTCAAGATTTACTATTTTGATGGCAAGTAGTGCCATAGCAGCATAGAATGAATAAGCCCTTGTGAGCATTAAAATAGGAAGAATAAGCTCTGGTGGGCAGTATAGTAGAAGTAAATGGTTTATTTCCATGTTCTCTTTGGCTTTTAGCACATGCCTTCTTTGAAAGGCTAATTCTGATGTATTGAACTTTATTCACAAAAACTATGTTGGAAACCTAATCCTTGTGATTATGGTAAATTGTAGTGTAATATTATTATTACCATTCACATTCACCATAGGTGAATATGAAGAGTCATAGGGGAGTCCAAGAGACCTCTTGGGAATATGAAACCATGAATCATATATCTTGATGTATTTATACGTGTACCATCTTAATGAAAATGCATCTCACGCTTATCTCTATTTGGTTTGTTATTGAGCTGATTCCAACAGTGGTATCAGAGCAATTTTGAGCCCTGTGTCTGTGCTATTGAGCACTATGACCTGTACTGTTTTGATTCCCTAGTTCTGCAAGACCTGCAAATTATCTTGAGTCTGTCTGCATTCTGTTTTACGGTTTTGATTCCCTAGTTCTGCAAGACCTGCAAATTCTCCCAAGTCTGACTGGATTCTGCAAATTCGCCAGAGATTCCCTCTGTTGTGTGCTCTATCCTCCTCAGACCTATGCATTACCCTTGATTGATATCTTCGTTTTTTTCTCTGAGTGATATTATTCATCTCTTCGTTTTAACCTATCTCCTCTGCACATACCTAATCCCTGGGTTCAACTTTGTGAAAATTAGTAAAATGCATTTCAATGCTTCCTGATTTGCAATTGCAAAGGCAGAATCTCCCAAAAAATGCATGTCTGGCTGTTGCTTGCAACTCTACTACCAAAGTCGCAAGTACTTCTTCCAGAGTAGTATTTCCTCTGCATTGTATATAATATTCATAACATTGTCCAAGCCCAATGGATTGTACATAAAATTCATAATATTGTCCATGTTCAATAGAAGTCTGGTCGATTCTTGGATGGAGAACCAGAGCTGGAAATCATACATACAAATGAACCACAAAGGGCTTTGTCGAGGAGAAGGAATTCACATGCAGAAGTGAACTTCAACCGGTGAAGTTGTAGATAAAAGGAAAAAAGTGTCAAGCTGTCCATGATTTAGTTCTGCAATAAAGAACTCTTAGACTGGGTTGATAAGCTGCCCATTCCTTTGATTGAGACGCCAGGTTGAGAAGCCTATTCTTGTGTAACACAGTTATATCATACATAAGAAGATGCTTGCTTTCATTAGCGAATCTATGATCGCAAATAAGAAGATACCCGATCTTGAGATTGAGATTTCATACATTGAGCACTTGGCGAATGAATCCAGCAAACATAGATCTCATAGATTGAAGTTGCTATCCATCAATTAAGAGAAACAAATCAGAATCCCTTCACTATCTTGGTGGTCTTGCCCAAGTCCTTTCCGAAGCTTCTTCCCAGAACCAGAAGGAAAAGCGTCCACGGCTTGTCGCAAGCCCATTTTACTTGAGTATGCCAGGCTGCATGTTTTTATATCCAGTAAGATCCCCTTCGTATATATAACTTCTCCCGAACTGTACATATCATTTTGTAATATCCCAAATCCTGATATTTTCTATTTCTATGCAATTTTACTGAAACAGCCGGGCATGCAAACTGCCATGCAAAATTTCCCTATTTTATAGCTGAAATTAGGGTTAGGGTTTGTAGGATAGAATGAACACTTACCACTGATAAGCCGGCTGAATGTGCTCCAGAGAGAATACTCATGCAAGATGAGCTGAGCTGGTGGAGAAATAACCTTGTTTCTGTTGCAATACCCCTGGATGGCTGAATCAAACAAGTGTGACGTTTTTGCTGAAGGGATGGTCAGTTTCAGCTGGAAATAAGTTGGAAGGAAGGTATGCCCGTGCCGGAGAGGATGGCCGGAGCATGCAAGGGTTTTGACCTCCCAGATGCCCTGGCGAATTGATCTCCTAGTCTACTGCTCACGCCCCCACAACCTTGTAAACTATTGCTAGTTGCCCCGGATGGACAATCTGATAGCTGATAATCACCCAATGTAGTAGAGTGATCCTATCAGTGAGGATGCAGGCCGCATGCGAAAGAAATATAATGATCGAGAGTCCTGGTGAATGACTAGGGTTTTCCCAGCTAAATGCCCTAGCTGTACGGATGAATCTGCAATAACCTTCAGGCTTATACTGGAATACTGAATAATGATGAATGCAATAGATATGGTGACAAACCTGGATGGTTTATCTTGAAGGAGACTAGGGCAGATGTCTCACTGTTAAAATCCCATTAGTTGAAGACGTCGTGCTACTTTTCAAGAGCTCCAAAATAATAATAATCCAAAAGTAAAGTCTCCATTCACTTTATCTTTCTTTTATAACTTTCAACTGCGAAAACCCTAACTTTTGACCTAATTAGGTCACTTTAACTTCTAATTTGCAGTTGACTTGCATGCATGCGCATGGAGACTTAATTGAGTGCATGCATCATTAAATAATGCTTAGATATCATGCATGCCACTTTTAGGGTTTGCATGTCACTTTTAGGGTTTGCATGCATCTCACTTTTAGGGTTTGCATGCATGTCACTTTTAGGGTTTGCATGCATATCACTTTTAGGGTTTGCATTTGCATGCATGTCACTTTTAGGGTTTGCATGTATGTCACTTTTAGGGTTTGCATGCATGTCATTTTTAGGGGTTGCATGCATGTCACTTTTGGGAACATTACAGTCCTCCTTCGCCAAAGATTGCTTGTCCTCAAGCAATGCCAACGCAAATCCACAATCAATCAACTAAACCAACTGAATCCGGGGATGATCCCAGGGTCCCAAATTATCCTAGGAGATCTGTGGCACCCTCTGCTCAAAACACTGCACTGTACGGTACCATCACCAAAGACCTCTTGAAAGCACCCTCTAGCAATCACTAAACTATCAGTCACTGTAATCCCAGGGTCGCAAATCAATCTAAGAATTGCAGAGGTCAAAATGCATCCACCGCTACCCTGCGTAGTATCGACACAAGGAGCATCATGTAGACTCCCAAGTAACACCATCAATAAACACTGTATCCATCCCTCATAAGGTCTTCCGCCTGGATCCCAATGCAAACTTGTGCATATTTCATCCCAAATATTTGAAGGCTCTTGTGGGACTATACCCTTGGCTAGGAATGTCTTCCCAAGAATCGCCCCACTCAATAGGACACCAATTCTTAATCTCTCTCCAATCCAACCCTCGAAAAGTATGTTGTCCATAAGCACCATCACAAGGAATAATCCTACCAAGCTTACATTCTACCCTTTTGATTTCAACTGGAATGCTCATATACTGTTGGTCAATTTCTCGATCATGGCCAACCTGTAAAAACCATCCACCATTATGCAAATGTGGACTCAAGCTACTGCAAGCCCTGTCTATGTACTCCTTAAGAGAACTGCTTTGAAATGCAATAGTATGTTTCTTCTGCTGCCCCATCAAGGAATCCAACTGCTCTTCAATACTAGACAGCCTGACCTCTGACTCGGTACATACAACTCAAAGAACTGTAAGCTCAACATCTCACTGTACTATGGTGTCTCGGAGTATCTTGGTCCTCTCTTTTATCATTAGAATGCTTTCTTTAACCCGTTCAATCTTCTTTCGGTGACTATCATCTGGAAGTTGTATCTCATGCATGTATAAACTCTCCCTAACCTCCATGTGTCACTGCTCACTGTCTCGACTGCTGTGCTCATTGCCTTGCACCTCATGTATTTCGTCTGTCATAACTGTCTGGATTCCTGTTGTAGGTGATGAAGAGTGTACCAACTCCAACTCATCACACGGTTTGTCCACAATCTGACTACCGAATGTGCTTGTGTCGCTAGACTCACAGGATGGCTCTAATGCTATCTCCTCATGCACATCCTCATCATGTACTGTTAACTCTAAATGAAGCTCACCAACAACTTGTACTTCATGCTCATCTTTCTTCACTCCCCCAACTATGCCTTTAAGGAGATCCTCATCCAAATGCAAAGTAGCCAATTTAATGGCATCTGTCTCAATCATGGGGTTGAGTTGGAAGTATGTATCCAACTTCTGCACCCAATTCTGGGCTGGGCCGCCCCGGTTACCCTCAAAGGTAGGGATCGTCAGTTTCCCTACGGTGTGTTGTAACTCATAGTTCTGGGTGAATGGCCTATTCTAAAGCTTTGGGTTTGTTCTTACTTTTAAAGTGGTAGAAGTCGGTGAAGGTCATGGCTGAATGGAAGTCCCCTCCTAAAGCTCTATATTCTCTCAGATAGGCACTCATGGATTCTTCTGGTTCTGCTTGTGCTAGAGGCATTGCAGATGGACTATCTAAGAATTGAGGCAAGGTAGGTCGGAAAGGCTTGTATATATTGGGATGGCTCTGCATGTTGGTATGTAAGTGCTCCCTACTACTACTGGTGGATACCCTATCACTGTTGGGAAATAAGGGACTGTGTGGGGTGGGCCCATTCTTCTCAGTCATTTGCCTGAAGGTGCTCATCATTTCATTTTGCCCATTAGTGAGTTCTTTTATGGCTGATATGAGACTATCGAAAGTTGTTTTATCATCATTGGCCATTGTTTCTTTGCCTTTTCCAAACTGATATTCTCTATTCCCCAAATCTACGTCCTCTAACTCCTCTTCTCTGTCTCTATACCTCTGTCTCTTGTGAGTAATGTTGTATGGGCCTTATGAATTCATTTATATTTTTGCATGCCCACAGCTGGCAGGGAAAATAGCTCTGATACCATTGTAATATCCCAAATCCTGATATTTTTCTATTTCTATGCAATTTTACTGAAATAGCCGGGCATGCAAATTGCCATGCAAAATTTCCCTATTTTATAGCTGAAATTAGGGTTAGGGTTTGCAGGATAGAATGAACACTTACCACTGATAAGCCGGTTGAATGTGCTCTAGAGAGAATACGCATGCAAGATGAGCTGAGCTGGTGAAGAAATAACCTTGTTTCTGATGCAATACCCCCGGATGGCGGAATCAAACAAGTGTGACGTTTTTGATGAAGGGATGGTCAGTTTCAGCTGGAAATAAGTTGGAAGGAAGGTATGCCCGTGCCGAAGAGGATGGTCGGAGCATGCAAGGGTTTTGACCTCCCAGATGCCCTAGTGAATTGATCTCCCAGTCTGTTGCTCACGCCCCCACAACCCTGTAAACTGCTGCTAGTTGCCCCGGATGGACAATTTGATAGCTGATAATCACCCAATGCAGTAGAGTGATCCTATCAGTAAGGATGTAGGCCGCATGCGAAAGAAATATAGTGATCGAGAGTCCTGGTGAATGACTAGGGTTTTCCCAGCTAAATGCCCTAGCTGTATGGATGAATCTGCAATAACCTTCGGCCTTATACTGGAATACTAAATAATGAGGAATGTAATAGATACGGTGACAAACCTCGATGGTTTAACCTGAAGGAGACTAGGACAGATGTCTCACTGTCGAAATCCCGTTAGTTGAAGACGCCGTCTCCAACCCCAACTGCTGTGGCCGCACGCTGTGTCGCTTTTCAAGAGCTCCAAAATAATAATAATCCAAAAGTAAAGTCTCCATTCACTTTATCTTTTTTTTATAACTTTCAGCTGCGAAAAACCTAACTTTTGACTTAATTAGGTCACTTTAACTTCTAATTTGCAGTTGACTTGCATGCATGCGCATGGAGACTTAATTGAGTGCATGCATCATTAAATAATGCTTAGATGTCATGCATGTCACTTTTAGGGTTTGCATGCATGTCATTTTTAGGGTTTGCGTGCATGTCACTTTTGGGAACATTACACATTCCAGGTGAATGTGTTAGCCCTGCACACGAGAAGAAGGCCACCCTAGTAGCAGCAGTGTTGTAGCCTAAAGCATAGAGTATATTTGAAGAAGGTAAATGTGTTTACTTTTAAAAGCTCAAAAGTATTCCCTAGATTTGATTGAAAGCAGTTTCAACAAAAGTTTGTCAATTTAAGGACAGTGAAATATTCTGTTCGGAGAGTGGGGTTACTGGTATTTTTTAAAGATTAGTTTGGCGCAGCATAATAGTGTATGGGAGTGCAATAAACAGTGGACATAATGCAGTAGTGAGACACAGTAGCATTTGTCCAGAAGTCAGACCAGCAAACAGTGAAGGTTAAGGAAAAAACAGAGGAATAACTGGACTTGTACGAACTGGATAACATGTTTGGCATAACTTCTATGGTCAAGGGTGTAAAATTATCAATTCCACAAGATCTTCAGCATGCACTGAATCTTACTGTGAAAGAAGTATGAAAGAGGATGAATTACCGTGTTAGAAATTAGAATTGATAAACATGCATAGTGAAATTAACCATAGAAGGAGCACTCAAATGACAACAATAATTGGACATAATAATCATTTATCTGTGTATGAACAAATCATATTACAAAGATGGAAATTCGAATTACCCAAGGAGGATTCAAATCCCTGACTCTAGAAACTCTAGACATGACTAGCATAGGAAAAATCACCACTGAAGACACACTAGTGCAACTCCGGACAGTTGAAACAGTTAATAATCTGTTCACTGATCCTTGGTAGGTGTGCATGGGCGCCTTTATCCTAAAATCATGCAAAGGAGGCGCTTGGCTAACTGAGAGTGAACTGAAGGTGGCCCATCGGAGCCTGACTCAACATTGATTAGGGTGAACTGAAGGCGAGACTCCCATAACTCAGTGTGGGCTCCTAAACTCTGGGGATTGGTCTTTGGAGCTCTTAAACTCATGCATGAGGGTGCATCATGTTGGTTGTGGAGCTTGATCTTCCTGATTCAGAGATGTTATTGTTCAGTCGTGTTTATACCCCAGTTTTACTATACACTCGTCCCAGCAGGGGGGTGCGGGGGGGATCATCCCCCCTTGGCTGGGGGGTCCTCTAGCCATTGGTCAACACACATGACTCCTCTGGGAGAATGTCTGCAGAATGTTTTCTTGATGTTAGAATCATAGAGAAACATCAACACAATTCACCTACCAAGATCCTGTCATGGTTTTCAAACAAGCCTATAGGTATATTACCAAATTGCACAAATCATCTTTGGATTGGACCTTTCCTAATTGATAGGATTGAGGGTGAATCTGATTACTTAGCCACAACCAATGGCTTCCAATTTGACATTCCTATGTTTGTTGACTTTCTAAAACATTATCATTCAAATGTTCCTTGATCATTTAATCTTTCACTATTAGCTTAGAACTAAATTTTGTGTTTTTGATTTCCTGGTTATAAAATTTTGAGCATTTCCTTTCAATGTTTATGTTTATTTCCATGCCATTAGCATAGATAAAACTTAGACAAATTTTGATCATTTACTTTCATGATGTGATGCAGTGACCACCAGGTTGGCCCTGTGGGGGCAAATGAACTTACATCATACAAAGGATGAGTGCTCATCCCTTGGCCACGGACTAGTTACAAAAGGTTCAATTAAATTTCATTTAGGCCAAGTGTTTAGAAACACCATTAATAGCAACTGGGCTTCTTTGCAGTCATTTAGATTTAGCATTCACTTTAAACATGCAACTTAAGGAGTACTTGATTTGAGCACTAAAAGAGACATTCACACTCCAGAGATAAGACACAAATAAAACATGGAATCTATCATGCACAGAGGTCAAAGTGGGGGGGAAGACTCTTCAACCTCACTAGTTCAAGTCATAAGTCAGGGACAAAACCAAAAACGAAAGTAAATGGATGAGTGGAGACAATGAGAAGTGGTTCCAAGCATAGCAAGATATGGATAAGTCTGCATAAGGTAGGCAATACTAGTGAGCACATTCAAAGATATTAGCATTCAAGACCATTAATCCACTCGTAATAACAAGTCAATGATAACAACCATAACATATCACAATTGTACATCATCATGTCAGGTTAAAGTTATTAAGATGAGGAAGAGAGACAAAGAATAACACCCAAATGCAACAATGCAACATATCTACCTGCTTAGACATATACCTATCTCTGATAATAACCATGAAGAACACCTTTGACTACATGGGGGCAAGGAAAATATACCAGTTGTTTGCTCTGCTACTTTGCTGAGTGAACCATGGATAAACCAAAATCACCTCAATGGGGTCATGCTAGGCTAAGTCCTAATAAAGGGGCTCTGCAATGCTTCTCGGTAGGCTCTGGCTAGTGTTATCACATATATATATTAGTCGGGCTACCATATTCTATTTTTCAGATCTAAGTACATTTTTTAGGCCTACCTTCGGTGTCTGTGAATGTACTTACATCTTTTATCTTTCATATCACATCCGGTCTAATATCAGTGATTGCATTTTATATGTTTAAATATTTACAATCACTGCATGAATTCCACTTACCTCTCCTATGACATCATGCGTTGGTGAACACGACATTTCGTTCACCTGGCGACTCCACAACGTGACTCCACTGAGAAGCGAACCCACCACATAAATCATAATGAATTCATATATATTTATCAGACGCATGAAGAAATTAAATGAAAGTATAAGTGAAGCTGAAAGACGAATAAACGAAAGGGATAGATGGAGGTCAGACTATGGGTATGAGGATGATCTCGAGCATGATTGTGGGTATGAATCTAGTTATCACAATCTTTATGATACCCACCAATTTCCTCACCCATGCAATAAAGATTTCCCAACCATCTCGAGTGGACTAGTAAGCAAGCATCAAGTGAATGATCCTTGTAAACCTCTTCATCAGTGTAATACAAGTTTTGTTGTGACAACCCCTGATAAACTTGTAAGTCGACATGAACCTAGAAGTCAGTCCCAGTCAAAGCCTTATAGCCAAGTAATTAGAGCTGTTAAAAAATAAGACAAACAGTCTCCTTTTGACTTTTCTGAAATACCGGGGGCACCTCATCCTATACCAAACGATTACATTAGGAGGTTGCCCCAGTTTAATGGAAATAAGGATATATCTATTGAAAGTCATTTGGATATTTTCTGGGATTACATGGAAATCAGAGGTGCGGAAAATGAAGATGTTTATATGCGAGCCTTAGGAGAATCCTTGCGAGGAGTTGTTCAACTATGGTTTGATCATTTAGCACCGGAATCCATCATTGGGTATGACATGTTCATAGATCTGTTAATTACTAAGTGGGGTAGCAACATTGATAATTCTTTAGATGATTGTGTAGTTGATAATCAGTATATTGACAATTTACTTTCTCAATTGGATCATTCCTCTCCTGAAATGTTCCAAATTATGAGCGTGTCTGCAATCCATGGGAATGTCACAGAGTACTTTGAGAATAATGTTTCAAAACCTCATGCTGAAACTAGGAGGGATATTAACCAAATTATACGAGATACTCTGTTATTATTACCTGAAGCAGTCAGACAAAAATATGGATTTAATCCGTGGAAGGGAACCTAACAGTCACCATCAAGGAGCATCTACAGTTGAGCCTTCCATTTGTGAGTCCATTAAACAACCTTTAAAAGAGCAACTCCATAGTAATTGCCTAATTGATGATAATTTGAGTCAGTATTCAAGCCATCTGAATCTGGATTCAGACTTTGATGAAATCAATCAAACTTCTGTTGAAGAGCAATCTTGTGGTCATATTGTGATTGAAGAGCACGCTTGTAAGAGTGATAGGGATACTAAAACCAAGTCTATTGATGTTTTCCCTTATCTAGATCTTAAAGAAGAACGATCACATGATGATACGGTTATAAGTGAACTTGATCAAGAACATTGCAATGAGGATCCTTTCCCTAATGATATCAATAGAATTCTTCATCCAATCCTTGATCAGGATATGTTGGGTATTGATCTTGTTTCGAATCTTGAAATCATCCCAGGAATTAGATTGAAAGCTTTTCCTTCTCATCAAATTCTGCGATCAATTATTCCAAGTCTGGGAGAAAATTTTCAATCCACCCTCCCGTCCCAAATTTTTGGGTCTTTTTGTATGGGTTTGTGTTCTAATCAAGTTGTCACTTTTGAAATTGTTAGTCAGGAGTTTGAGCATGGTCACATAATTGGAGGAAATGCGCTTCGTTTCCCTTCTTGGTCTTTTGTCATGAATAATATTTTGCAATTTATAAGTCTTTCGTATGGGTGGTTGGAGAAGTTGTATAAAGATCAATTTCTTCTTTTCTCCATTTTTAAGCAACAAACTGGCTTGATCTCATTCACAGTTTCATTACATTACAACTTGTCCCCCAATTGATTCTCCCATTTCTTCTGGAGTGAATAGAATTGAATTTCCTAGTAGAGTAGAGGAGAAAACAAAGAACTGTTTGGAGTGGCTGAGTCATGAATCATATTGTCTTCTTCCATTAAGAACGAACTTGCATACCTTTTATGATCCTCTCAATATCTTGATGGATGAGTTTTTAGAAAGTCAATTTCAGCCTTGGCATGATTTCATTCCACATTGTTTGATTTTTCTTTGAATTTCAAACAAGTTAAAATGGTTTCAATTTTCATTTACATTACTCTTAAACCATCTTTGGCTTGTTGGGTCATTAACTGTAAAGAAAGCTCAAAGGGTTCGTTCAACAAGTGGTTGCATTGGATTTATGATTTTACTTAACACTTATCTAAATTGGTTAGAGTAGGGTAGGTAGGATTGAATAAGCCTCTTTTGGGGTAGTAGTGTATCCTGTCATTCTTGCACCTTTTTGTTTTAGTCTGAAGCTTGTTTTTTTTGAAGCTCTTAGTATAGTCTTGAATTCTGCTATTTTCCTGCACAGTGAAATCAAAATTTTCTTTCAAGTTATGGTTATAGATTAGATTTACTTTCTGTTTTTCAATTTCATGCATTTCATTTTGAGTGTTTTAATTTATGCACACAGTGTGCTGACGACCGGTCTGTGAGTTTGGTATAGCTCTGGACATTTTACAGGTAGTTGGTGACATTTTGGTAGCAGTTGCAGAGCTAGAAGAATGCATCGAGGATGCTAGTAGCAGAGTGCGAGGACCAGAGATTTTGATATTCTCAAGCGCTTTATTCAGCAAAGCACTTGTCCCAACTGGAGCCATATTTTATCACATATATAGTAGTCGGGCTACCATATTCTATTTTTTAGATTTCAGTACATTTTTCAGCCAGTTCCCCTACAAATGAGATACTGAGATGAGCATGTATGATGGATCATGATCTGATTGATGGACTATAGTACTATCCCATGCCATGACTGAGTCTCAGGACACTCGGATTTGGAGACTGATGTAGTCATTTTATCTATTTACATAGCAGTTATTGGTGCCCAGAGTTGTATCAGTGTTTTCTAATTGGATTGATGTTGGTTCAGATGGATTATTTACATGTTAATGACTCGGCTTATATTATCTTGTGTTATGGTTATCATTTGCTCTTATACTCATTCGTGTGACATGTATTAGCATTTGGTGTCATGATTTGGCGGTCATATAAATATGTGGACTTGGATGTATTGATATTATGTATTGATGTCCCTACTTAGACCTGGAAGTTCTTGATCTATACTCATGGGTTTTATCCTCCTTAGGGAGAATAGAGGCAGTCATTCTCACCATACTTTGGCTTGCTAGTGTTGGTTTCATTATTCATTGTCTCCACCCATCCATCCCCTTCCAGTTATGTTCTCAACCCGACCTACTACTTGACTTATGGCATGGAGGACCTTTCCCCACTAGAGCCTTTGTTGGACAAGCCTCCCTGTTATTTGTGTCTTGGCTCTGAGTTGCCTAGGTTGTGTTGGCTAACTTGAAACAAGTAGCGCTGCCATCAATACAATGTATTTGGAAATGAAATGAATACCTTATGAAAAAGCCCATTCATGAAAAGTAGTGTTTCTAAACATACGTGAATGCAAGGCTACCCTAATGAAATTGGCTTTGAAGCACAACGAAAATAATATCTTAAAACATTCATGAAAAGTAGTGTTTTTCAACATACATGAATGCATAAAGCCTAACTAATAAAAATCCATGTAATAAAAACATGGACCAAGGCTATGAAAAATCAAAGGCCCAAAAAAAAATGGTTCCTAAAAGTTATATCTAAGGATTGTTGGCCTCCTTGTATTGGTTTGGATTGTGAGCATTTGTCAAGGTGAATAAGCACCACTGAAGTAACTCACCCATTTGTGAGACACTACCATCCCCTGTGTTGTTGCTTGTCCATCATATGCTAGAGTTAGTATTCCCTTTCCATATCTGAAGTGTCACAATGTCAAGTTGGTGGTCATCCTTTTCCTTAGCCTTGTGAATTTTAGCCCTTGCCCTTCACTAGCAAATTGATTACAACTATGAAGTGAGTATGATCTTGAAAGTCTGGTCCGAGTTATGATTAATAAATGAAACCCTATATATTTGGTTGATAGACCGCCAATGAAGTGATTTGTACTTGTTATAATTGTTACTTAAATGATTTGTAGAGCATATCTTAGCCTTTGAACACTTGCAGCATATGGATGCTAGCCTGAGTTATATTTCTGGTTATATGGTCATTCACAAATTATTATTTTGTCTATCTGGATATTGTAGATGATCATGCAGATACCTATTGAGTGTATGAGTATACACCTTAGATGGATTTGGACTCTTTGAGTCTACTAAGACAGCTTGTTTTCAGTTCCGAGCAGCTATAGAGATGATTAGGCTCAGTTTACCCTTCTGGTGCAGTTTTACTATACTGGATGGCCTGTCTAAGCAGGGAGATGACCTTCTTGGATCTCCTAGGGCGTTGTATGCGGAAGGGGGTGTCCAGCCACTTTATTGTACCATATTACTCCCCTCCCAGAGAGCCTAGTGGGCTTAGTTGGATAATGAAGGCACCCTAGGAGGCAGTTTTTGGCATATCACATTTCTCGAGGCAGATAAAAAATAATTAAAATGGCTACTGAAGAATTCGATTTAGGCTATTGAGGCAAGGAAATGGCATGGGATGGGTTTTGATGATGAGGGTGATGTCTTCCACTTCTTCTCCAGCAGTTGCAGCACTTGGATGGACCCACATCTATTTTTTGGGCATATTTATTATTTTCTAGAGCTTTTTGGAGGCTCACGATTTCCTCAAGAAGGCACAAATTCACAATTTAAAAATTATATTATTTTTATTGTGCCATGGGGACACCCAAAGGGAGTTGGTTAACACTCCTCGGACCTACCATGTGCTTCATTTTTTTTGTTGAGTGGGATCCCCTCTTCTAGGGTGATTTAGTCCACTTTTACATTATATTATTGTCTTGATCCATGTATTGTATGTTGAGCTCATCTCAACCATTGATTAGAACATTTGTATCTTTTAATCTTAGCCACCCATTTGAAAAGTGGTTAGGAGTTTGGTTCTCTCATTCCTATTTAAAGGAGAGAGCTTCTCATTTGTAAGGGGTCTTTGGCTCTTGGATCTGGATAATAGAAAAACTTTTCTTGTGGAAATTCTTGGATCTCCTTTGCATTTGGTGTTCTTAGATGGTGATTGGAAAATCTTTTGCTTCCTAGCATTTGGGTATTTCATGTGAGATCTATATATTTTTTCGGGAATCATTGTCTTGTCTACAGGAGGGCGATTTCAACTTGGGCGTTTTTGCAAGGTTTCCTCAACTCGCTTGGCTTGGATGTGCTTTGTATCAGTGGGTTTTCATTAGTATCAATGCAATCTATGATTTCATCTTGCTATTTTTCTGCAGCTTTTGCTTTTTTCTCATGATGCAACAAATCTGATAAGGTTGATGTTTGTTGTGCAGGAGAGAGGGCACAATGGCTTCTTGGGGCAAAATGTTTAGCATAGAACTCACTCAATTTTTCTCAAATTGATCAGGATAGCAGGGATCATCACCATCGAGGCATCTACAAGGTTTTCCAGGTAAGATCTATAGGTTAGTGCTTCTTTTCCAATTTCTCAATTCATTGGCATTTGTACTTCCATTTTTATTCTCAAAACCCTAAATAATAAATAAACCAAAAAATATTATAGATCAAACCGCATGATCTCGGGGAAAACCACTTCTGGGTTTGTAGATCGAGTCATACCCTAGGAGGATCTTCCTCAATGCTGAGCCAAAAGTGACCCAGTTGGCCTAGATCTGAAAAACTGGCCTCTAAACCCTAGCGCTATCCTCCAAGCTACTATCTTTTCTCGTGATTTGATTTTTTCGGCAAACCATTTCTGGGTTTTGTAGATCAAGCCAAACCCTAAGTGGGTCTTCCTAAACGTTGGGCTGAAAGTGACTCTATTTGCCCAAATCCCAAGGCACTGTTTCTCCAAACCCTAGCGCTACCCCTCTTTTGCCTCTTTCTCTTGTGTTTTGACCTTTTCCTGGTGGCTCGGGTGCTTTGACATTGTTATATCTTCCTTTGAGTCTATCCATCGGTACTAGGTAGCCCCATTTCTGTTCTTGACCTCCCTGCATTGGTCACGTTTCCCAAGGCAGTGGATATCTTCACCTCTTGGTAGTACCTTAACCCCAGATCTAGTATTTTACCTCATAGGTCATTTGTGTCCCAGCTTGGATCAAATCTCATATCTCCTAAACCCTGATCCAAAGCTTTGGTTCACCTGGTGACGTCATCCATAGATCTAGGGTTTCCATCACCTTACACCTTATGTACCTCAAGTCCATTTGATCTGATCTGGTGTCTAGGTCTGATCTCTCCTGTCGGGAGTAGATCTGGGTCTCCCCCATTGTTGTCTTGGGCTAAGATAACATAAAGTGAAGACTGCCTCGATTGACGTGACAACCATCCATTTGGGAATCGAGGCAATCTTGGTTCCACCTCCATAGTTGCTTGTCCCTCTACCGTCCATTCTGGATCCATCTCACATAGGCAACTACAAGGTTGGTGATAACTAACTCAAAAGAAGACTCTGCTACTGATTATCATTGATAAACTGCTCATCACTGTAAAGAACTAGCATTGAACTGGGACAAAATGTGGTCGACTACATCATGGTAGCTCTAACTACTATATGTGTGATAACATTTAGCTCTAGCTGAGACAAGTGCTCTAAGGGAGAGAGTGCTTGAGAACCCAAGAATCTCTAGTCCACAACACCCCTCTCAGCATCGACAAACATACACCTGGATCATTTGTACCATCTTCAAATATTTACCTATTACCTACACATCACAGATACTTATACCAATGTTCGTAGACCAACAGTCAATGCAGCATGTGTAATAGAGAAAATCATGCTAAAATAAAATGCCGAAATGAAATACTTAAATAAAATACTAATCTAATAACTAAAATGAAAGTTTATTTTGTTTTCTTTAACCGTAGAAAGGAAAGCATGCACACACAAGCAAGGAAGCAAACGTCAGACTCAAAGCAAAAAGACAAAAAAAACTAACCACTGCCCAAATCAGCTTATTCAGTCCTACTCTAAGAAGCATGATGAAAAGGTCACCACTATGTCATACCAAGGACATAATCCCTCTAGTGGAATTGATTAACAGGAATTTCAAAGAGGTACCCATCCTTAGTGGACAAAAAATGCATATTATTGTTGAATCTTTCCACTATAAACGGGCCTACCCAAAGGGTCCCTGATCTTCTAGATATGAAATTGAAAACATGATTTTCCATAACAACCCTATCACCATGAGTGATTTGACATCGGTTTACAGATGAAGGAATAACCTCAATATCACGACTCGATATAATTGACACATCAACATTCCCTCAGATTAAAGGATGTTGGCTTCTCCAGTCTCTCTCAGAGCTTACCACATTAAAACGCACAAGACCACCATCAATAACAAGGAAAACTTTCCCAATCAAAACTTCCTTGAACTCACTTCTCCCTTCATTTGAGGTCACACTAGATCCACCAGGTTGTGGGGATGTGATATGCTTAGGTGTTTCACCCACAGTCCAAAAATCTTTGAAAAGCCTTTCTACATCACTCGAAAGAGGAGAAAACATGTGATAAAAATCATGATGTTGATTGGTGCTTTCTCCTGAAGGAATTGGCAATTCATTTCTTCTAGCGGCCATATCTCTAAATCTCTGAGCAGCAGACTCCAAAAATATTGGAGAAGAGGTAGGAATGTGAGATGGATCAATTTGAGCACTAGTCCCTTCTCTCGTGGGAACTGGTAACTCAGGATGTAACAAGAAACTTGGAAAATTTCTAATATGAGGACGGGCATGAGCATTATAATGATTATCCACTAGTACAGGTTGTTCATGTTGCACAATCACTCTATTGAGAGCAATGTTTTCTTATGAAGGTGTGGAGTGGTTAATGCAATGTGAAACATGTTAAGTTTCAGCTAATATGGTCTCAGGAGGAGAAACTCTTTGAAAGATAGTCAAATTGTTCAAGGAAAACTCTCCTTCTAGGACATCGTTAATAAGGCATTTTCCGACCAATGTCTTGGAGAAAGCCCCCTCATTTGCCTTTCTAAATCATTTTCCATATTCATTGTGATCTCCCTAACAGTACCATAACTTCTTTGCTCAGGGAGAGGAATCAAGTTTTCTATGTGGGTGCCTTGGTGTTGTTGAGTATTAGTTAATTCATTTCCTCCTGTAGTCCTTGCTCTTGGGCCTTCTATCATATCATTTTCTATCACTATGCTTGACCCCAAAGTGGAAGACATCGTGTTGGCGAAAATACCGCCGAGGGTCCAAAACACAACTTCTCGACAACATCGAGGAAAATATCGGCAAATAACGACACACTTGAAAAAATTACAAAATATTCTTTTTTTTTCAAATTTTTAAACATTAAAAGTAACAACAACATCAAATAAACACATTGGCACATAAATATGAAAAGAAAACATATATATATATGATGTATAAGATGTCTAATGATATATCATGCTTCAATACTAAATCATGTCATGAGTCTTGACTCCTTGCAGTAATGAGTGTACCGACTCCAAAGCTTCAAAATATCATAAAAAAATATAATAAATGTATCTCATAATCATGAATCAACTAAGATCTACATACTACATAGTACAATGAAATCAAATCAAATAAACTAGCGATTCCCAGCAAGAAAATGAAGATCAGTGGACTCTCAAAGGAGGCATTGGGAGCCCACCCACAAAACAATAAAAGATAAGTATTTGATTTTACATGCTCTAATAGATTAGATTTGTTGTTTAAATATGTTCTATGCAGATCTAGATTCCTAGAAGTTGTTGAGCATGTAATATGGTTCTTTTGTTGATAGTAGGCTCATGAAGTATGTGTTATGATTTAGCCCATAATGTCACACAACACATCATGGGCTCCTCTTGGATGACATCTCCTTCTAACATGCTTGGAGTAGTGCACACTCTTGATGGTATGTTATAATGGAGACTGAAAGCATCCAAATAATAGCCATGTGTACGTTGCGTCGAAGCATTGGCTAAGAGATGCCTACATACCTGGATGAACTATTGTTATTGCATTAAATAAATTTGATTATGCAATGTTGTTGACCATCTAACGGGATTTGATTTGTAGGGAATGCTATGGCCTACAAGAAGAGGATGATGAAACTTGGTCTAAAGGATAAGTGATCCCATTAAAATGCAGATGGATCGGAAGCATAAAGCCTCTATAAGCATGACTCTCAGCCCAGAAAGAAGGATGACTTCCGGTCGAAATTAAGTGGAAGTCATGACAACAGACAGTTAATGACCGAGTACATACGTGGACACATCACCCACAGGCCCAGATAATCCCATGTAGAGATTTGGTGATTGGAAGCAGGAGGCTTCTACGAATGTCGGTCTCTCTGCTACAAATGTTCATCTCTTCGATGATTATGGAAAGCAGTTACTTTCCAGTTAGAGTCATGGTAGACGGATTATAGAGGACAAAAGTTTACTCAGCCGATTTTTGGGAGACAGAGGGAGTTAGCCCTCAAGATGAGGATCCTATCCTATTGCATATGATGGTGTGAAACCCGATGAAGTCTTCCTAAGTGAAGGAAGAGCACAGTTGAGATCTTGAGCAGATCGAGCATGATGACTATGGCTACACTGATGTCATTGCTACCTTGATCCATAAAAGGCAGTTGAAGGATCCTTGTTGTACCTGGTCGTCACTAGGATGGATACTTACATCGTATCTATGGACTCCCCAAAAAGGGAGTAGTATGCTCAGATGCAGAGGGAGTAGAACGCTCCAGCACAGAGGGAGGATTCCTGGACACCTTGAGATGGGGCGGGGAAACTAGCATATTGATACTCTCTCTTAGGTACATGATTTCAGTGATATGATTTATTAGGTATTTGCATCTCATATCTAGAATAGGGTAGGACAGAAATGTTTGCCCTGATATATTTGATGCATCTACTAGTTGAAATGTGTGCAGGTTCAGGATGGGACCATAACTCCGTGAAGGAGTGGGGAGATTAGTTTTATGTTGACTCCCTTGTTGATCTTTCGATATTTTCTCCCGATCACTCTGAGAGGGAGTGAGGAGATTGGTCCCATGATTGACTCCCTCGGTAAGAGGGAAGGTTAACTTTACTCCCTAACACTCAGTGATGGAGTGGGGAGATTGGTTCCATGATTATATCCCTCGCTAAGAGGGACGAATGATTATACATATACCATGCATTCTCTCGATCACTCCATGAAGAGTGAGGAGATCTCTCGGACATCCTGAGATGGGATGGAGAGGCCAATGCATTCTCCCGATCACTTCGAAAGAAGTGAGGAGATATCTCAAACATCCTGAGATGGGATGTGTTATCACATATATAGTAGTCGGGCTACCATATTCTATTTTTCAGATTCCAGTACACCTTTCAGCCAGTTCCCTTACATATGAGATGTTGAGATGAGCATCTATGATGGATCACTATTTGATGATGGACTATAGTACTTTCCCATGCCATGACTGAGTCTCAGGACACTCAGATTTGAGGACTGATGTAGCCATTTAGCCATTCACAGGGTAGTTAGTATTGCCCAGAGTTGCAGCAAAAGTTTCTCACTAGACAAATGTTGTTTCAGATTGGTTATTTACATGTATATGACTTGACAAATATTATCTTATGTTATGATTATTATTGCTTTTATACTCATTCTTGTGACATGTCTTAGCATTTAGTGTCTTGATCTAGCGATCATATAAATATGTGGACCTGGTTGTATTGATAGTATATGTATGTCCCTACTTAGACCTAGAAGTTCTTGACCCACACTCATTGGTTTTACCCTCAGGGAGAATAGAGGTAATCATTCCCACCATACTTTGGCTTGCTAGTGTTGGTTTCATTGTCCACTATCTCCACCCATCCATTACCTTCCAGTTATTTTTTTAGCCCGACCTACTACTTGACTTGTGGCATGGATGAACTTTCCCCACTAGAGCCTCTTTGTTGGACAAGCTTCCCTGTTTATTTGTGTCTTGGCTCTGAGTTGCCTAGGTTGTGTTGGCTAAACCTGAAACAAATAGCGCTGCCATCAATACAATGTATTTGGAAATGAAATGAATATCTTATGAAAAAAGCCCATTCATGAAAAGTAGTGTTTTTGAACATACATGAATGCAAGGAAAGCCTAATGAAATTGGCTCTAAAGTATTGAAATGAATATCTTGTGAAAAACCATTCATGAAAAATAGTGTTTTTAAACATACATGAATGCATGAAGCCTCAATAATAAAAATCCGTGTAATAAATGCATGGACCATGGCTATGGAAATTCGAAGGCCCAAAAAGCAATGGTTCTTAAAAAGTTATATCTAAAGATTGTTGGCCTTACTTGTATTTGATTTGGATTGTGAGCATTTGTCAAGGTGAATAAGCATCTCTGAACGTAACTTATCCATTTGTGAGACATTGCCATCCCCTGTGATGTTGCTTGTCCGACATATGCTAGAGTGAGTATCCCCTTTCCATATCCAAAGTGTCACAGTGTCAAGTTGGTAGTCACCCTTTATCCTAACCATTTGATTTCTATCCCTCACCCTTCACTAGCAAATTGATTACAACTATGAAGTGAGTCTGGTCCGAGTTATAATTAATTAAAGAAACTCTATATTTGGTTGATAGATCGCCAGTGAAATGATTGCTACTTGTTATAATTGGTATTTGAATGATTTGTAGAGCATGTCTTAACCTCTAGACACTTGCAATAGATTGATGTTAGCCTGGGTCATATTATTGATTATTCGATCATTTACAAATTATTATTCTATCTGTCCAGGCATATTGGATAGTGTACCTGATCATGCAAAGATCTGTAGGGTGTATGAGTATGCACCTTAGATGGATTTGGGTTTGATGAGTCCAATGAGATAGTTTACTTTCAGTTCCGGGTAGTTTCAGTGATGATTTGTCTCAGTGTACCATTCTGGTGCAGTTTTGCCATGCTGAATGGCTTGTCAGAGCAGAGAGGTGATTTGATTGGTTCACCTAGGGTGTTGTATTAGGAGGGGGTGGTCCGACCACTTGTTTTTACCATATTACCCCCCTCCCAGAGAGCCTAGTGGGCTCAGTTTGACAACGTTGGCACTCTAGGAGACAGTTTGGGCCATATCACGGTTCCTGAGGCAGATTAAAAATAACAAAAATGGCTACTAAAGAATTCGAATTGGGCTATTGAGGCAAGGAAATGGCATGGGATGAGTTTTAATGATGAGTGTGATGTCTTCCACTCCTTCTCCAGCAGTTTCAGCAGTTGGATGGACCCACATCCATATCTCCGGCATATTTTATTATTTTCTGGAGCTTTTGGAGGCTCACAATTTCCTCACAGAGGCACTATTTTGCATTTAAAAATTATTTCTATTTTTATTGTGCCATGGGGACACACTAGGGGTGTTAGTTAATACACCCCTGCACCCACCATGAGCTTTATTCATTTTTATTGAGTGGGATCCCCTCTCCTAGGGTGATTTAGTCCATTGATATATTATATTATTGTATTGATCCATGTACTTTATGTTGAGCTCATCTCAATCGTTGATTAGAACATTTTGATCTTTTAATCTTAGCCATCCATTTGAAAGGTGGTTAGGATATTGTTATCTCTCATTCCTATTTAAAGGAGAGAGCTTCTCATTGTAAAGGGAGGAGGAGATCTAGAGATTTTTGGCTCTGGGCTATTGGAATAAAAATACTTTCGTGGGCATCTTGGATCTTGGAATTGGAATGCTTGTGGTGATTGTAAATGCTTCTTCCTGTGCACTGACAGACATTGGTGGCCATCTTGATTTTATCTTCAACTAACATTGTTTTGCAGGCAAAGAAGACGTTTTGGAGGGGTGCGAATTGGTGGGGAGGCCTACCCTTCAAGCTTCAAGAGGGCGTTTTGGGTGACAGGGAGTTGTTTTGTCTTTTGTATGAACAATTCATGTTTCTCATCTCTTTCCATTCTTGATTGATTGATTGATCTTTGAGTCCTTGATTGACAGGAAAAGGAAAATTGATTTGGTTGAAGGAGGCAAAACGTTGGGAAGAAGGGCTCATCAAAGTTTGGCATTTGATCTTTGTGGCAAGTAATCCTTGTCACAAACCTCTTCCATTTTCATCTCCCAGGTATGTTCCATGAGGCATGAAATTCTTCTATCCTATCCATCGATTCTCTTAGATCTCAAAACCCTCATTGATTAAAACCTTCATTTTTCATCTTTTTCTAGATCTACTTGGATCTAGCTTGTCTTTGGGAATAATAAAAAGAACCCACCTCTATAGCATCCACGACAATTCGGATCTACAGTTTGGTGGCAATCGAGCTTCATTTGACACATTTTCCAAGGCACTTAGCCTTCCTTGGGTGAGGTCGCACTCCTTGGCTGGGTGAGTTTTGCTAGTTCTCTCACTTGGGTAGGTGAAATCCTGCTTGATTTGCGGTCCTCTCATTTGATAACCTACCCCTAGTGCTTCACTATGATTTTTGCCTTGTGGGCCCCATTCCTCATTTTGAGGGTTGTGCCCCACTTGGGTCATTGGGTGATGCATTTTCAAGCTTAGATCTATGGAGATCTAGCCTACCTTGGGGCATGCCACTTAAAACCCACCTTGATAATTGCCTTAACTACCTCGATCTACAATTTGGCATAATTTGGACTCCATCTAAAGGCACTAGTCTCCTTGGGTCAATTCGCACTCCTTGGGGATTGTGTCAAATGCTAAGATCCCATATGTGGGTGTCTAATTTACCTTGGATCCATAGATCCACATCATTAAACACCCCTTAGCACCATATCACCCCTAATTTGACCTTGTGGACCCATTTGAATCATTTCCCTATTTTAAGGAAGTGGGCCCTACTTGTGTATTTCATGGTGTTAGATCTATCTCTTTGGTCCTCCTAGGTGTCCTAACTCATTCATTGGTTGAAACATTCCTAATATCTTAAGCCTCTTCAACCACACTTAAACTCTTGGGCTCACCTAAGCTTGCATTGGTTTTCGTAAATCAATTTACACACTCCCCTATGAACCTTTGCTTTGGCTAATCTTCTTTGATTGGTTATAGGGTCTCCCCCTTGGTTGTGATTCTTCATAATCTAAAGTGAAGAAGTGCCTCAGTTGACGTGACTCCCAGCTTGCATTGGGAACTGTTGCACTTCTTGGGTCACCTCTTTAGTTTTCCATCACCTCTACCATCTTGGATGGGATACCTTTTAGGGACAACTACAAGTTGTGTGATAACAAGATGGAGAGGCTAGCGCATGCTTTATGCATCCTCCCAATCACTCCGAGAGGGAGCGAGGAGATTTCCTGAATATCTTGAAAAGGATGGAAAGGCTGGCGCACATTGGCACACTGGTACATATGTGGTTTGTAAAAGTCTTGTTATCTTCATATCCAACATGAAACAGGGTTGGATCTGCCAGAAGACGTATATGTGGTCTATGAAAGACTTGTTGTCTTCATATCCAACATGAAACAGGGTTGGCTCTGTCGAAAGACACGTGGTCTTCATATCCAGCATGAAAAGGGTTGCCTCTGCCAGAAGACCTATGTAGTCCTAATGAGAACACCTATGAATAGTGACAGTGATTTTGTACAGCTGAGTTCTAGGTACACATCCGAGGACAAATGATTATGCACCGATGAACTATGATGGTGATTCTGGGAACGCTTGAGTTCTAGGTAAACATTTGTGGGCGAGAATTTTGATGTGGACACCTGTGAACTATGACGATGATTCTGTATGAACTCCTGAGTTCTGGGTGGACACCTGTTAACCATGCAGTGATACCTGGTTTTGACACTAGTAAGTAATGTTATAAATAGCTCTGATGCCAGTTAGTCATGGTACATGGCTCTGTAGCTCATTGGATAAGTCATGTCGTAATACTTGGCTCCAACATTGGTAAGTTATGTTATACATAGCTCCGATGCCAATTAGTTATGATATGACTCTGTATTCCCACATGAGTAGAGACATAGTCAAGACCTCCACCGACTATCAGAGACTCATCTTACAAATGAGGTTATAGTCAAGGTCTTTGAGGACTATGCGTGACTATCCGAGACTCATCTTGGGGATGGAGTAATAGTCACAATGTTGGTTCTGTATGAACCTATCTTCATATCCAGCATGAAACAAAATTTGCTCTGCAGGATGTCATATGTGATTTGCATCTAGTATGAAAACGGACTGGCACTACTAAGAGCTACATCCGATATGAAAAAGCACTTGCTCTGTAGTGTTACACCCAACATGAAACAGAGTTGGTTACTGTACAAATTTAGCAACCTGTATGATTGGGAGAGTTATGGGTTGTATCCCATACAAATATAATGGAAGTCTCACATAAAGTTATTTCCCTTGTGAGCCCTCATATGATTGTAGTCCTTATGGATGTTATGAGGAGGATGTAGCCCATGATGTGGCAAAGACTAACTAGTAGTGATAGTCCTAGTGAGATCTTTGGGTTGTGTTGATGCACGTTGATTACATGCATGTTCCCCAACGAACTGGGTTGAGCAGATGCACGAGTTGTGGAGCTAGTGCATGTTCTCCGATAAACTGGATTGAACTCATGCATGAAGATTGATAGACACTTCTCGACGAACTGAGATTGTGTTGGGAGCCCTTCCTTGTGATATAATGATGATCAAGATAGTCGTGATGTACTGTTGATATCCATATGTGTTCCAGTACGGTAATACTAGTGATGCCTCCCTAGCTAAGAGGGAGTGTTGTTGTAGCAGGCTGCAGCCATGTGAGGCATCCTCACTTCACCTCAACAAATAAATAAATAATAATAATTAAAATGTAATTTAATATTGTAAATTGACAAGTCAGCCCCAGTAATTAGGCCAAGTCGGCCTTGTTTAAAAAGTCACCCAGAAACTGTATAAATAGAGGGCACCTCTCCTCATTTTTGCAACACTGCTACACAAGTTCGCCCTTTGCTAGAAGAGTTCGCTACTACTATAAAGAGGAGTATTTTATGGGGTTACTCCATCTTTGGAGAAGGTTTTCTCTTATTTCTTGGGGTTGTGCTACTACGATCTGGAAGTACTTATATCTCTGATCGATTTATCTCTCTTGGAAGGGCGAGCTCGAGGGTGACATTGTTTTGTCTATGGTTGGGAGATGATCTTGGATCATTGTGGATAAACAAGCTCCACTCTTTGTTTTGTTTTGTGCTTTGATATTCTTATAGTGATCTTGGTTTTACGGCTGTAAATTCTAACACCCATAAACTGGGGGAAATTCTATAACTACCACATCCATCATGGTGGACAAACTCGAGCAAGTAAACAAATCACCTCTTAGGTTCTTTATCAAACCATATGCTTGCACTCGTCTAGAATCAATACAACAAACGTTTCTGTAAGGTCTTGTGATCTTTAACCCCATTTCTATCATGATTTGCAGAGGCATTACATTCACGGCGGCTTCAGAATCCATCATACAATTATGGAAAAGAAGATCTTGAATATGTAATTAAGGTAGAACAGAGGGTGTCCCCCACTCTTCCTTTCATAAATTGCCAACTGTATATGTATCAGAGGATCCTCTTCTACTTCCTTTCTCTTACTTCCACTAAGGCTCTGGCTATGACAGGATTCAAAATTTGGCTTAGATTCAACATTCTGGGGAATACCTTTACAAAATTATTGAACTTGTTCTTTTACAGAAGGTATTTTAGGGAAATTTTGCATGATCTTACTCTATTCTTTTTCAATGTCAATGTTCAAGTCAAAATCACACTGAGTTGGAAATTTATTCATTTCTTCTTCGTCCCGAGTATTAAGGTGTTTATCCATAAAAGGAGGTAAGTTTTGACTACAGTTACGTCTTTGGTATATCTACACGTGGTTTTCCCTTTGGTTGTTTTCTTGTATAACATGGGCTATCCTTCTTTATGTCCACTTTTTCTTCCTCTTCTTCCAACAAGATCCTTCCAAAATCATCATCAAAGCATAGGTCATCTAGCAAATTAATCTTCTCAAGTTGATCTCTAGGCCAAAGTATGAACAACTGATATGGTTGAGATCGTCTTCATGTTTATCACACCAGTTAACATTCTTATTCTCGGGAAAATCATGCTTAATGGGAGGTTGTCTATTTTCTTCACCCATAGGCCTCTTGTTATTCTAATAAGGCTTGGGTCCATATGGTTTTCTGTAACGTTCAACTTCTCTACCCTTCATCATATCCCAAGCTAGGAGAGTTAAATTTTTCATCATCTCATGCATACTCTCGAGTGTCACCTTTTGTTCGGTGACAGGATCCTTAGCTTTTCTTGAACAAGGTTTAGCACATGAAGTAGTAGGGGCATAGGAATCAAAGAAATTTTGTTTACCCATCGAAATTGCATCAAGGGTTGAATTTGCTCTCCTAGGATCAACGACTTGGCTAGTAGACATTATTTCTTGTTGTGAAAGGATTGATTTAGATCATTCATCTAGCAATCCTCATATTGAGATCATCACACATTGTAACAAACTTCTTGACCACTTCTTTTGAGCATTTCACCACCCTTTAGGCTATAAAATGAAGGCTTGAGCTCACTTCAAAGGGTCGAAAATCATTGGAATGAAATAAAAATACTCTACTATCTTCTTGCTCTAGTATCCTTGATCTTTTCTTGTTGGTGTGAATGGTGCTCTAATTCTTTTGTTTGGTAGGAGGAAATCTTCACAAGGGTTTGAGGTAAATCTAGGTAATTTTACTGTGTGCTTAGTAAGGTAGAAGAAGATCGATGCAACCTTGTCTTTTATCTATGGATGTTGTTTCATTTAATCAGATTATTGCAACCTCTTTTTATTTTGTTACAACTTTCATTCACTAAGCATGTTTACTAACTTTGTTGTGGTGGCTTGTTTTATGATAACTTGCTTTACCTCTTGAATTTTACAGGTACTCTTCATAGGTTGGAGTAGGAGATCCTTGTTTTCTTAAGCTAGCAATGAGAGGGATTTCTTTGTCCTCCATTCTCCCTTGGAGATTCTTCACACACCTTTAAGATTCACTATGACTCCATTGCCCAACAAATGTTTACCTCAAGACACTAGATCTAGGGTTTAGTAGTTTCATTTACTTTCATTTAATTTTCTTCCATTTCTATCTATTTTTTTATTTTTTTACATGTACTTGGATTAGATCTTATCAAGAGACGCCTAGCAGATTCGCACCCCTTGCTGGGCTAAAAATTCTAAATATCAAACCATAAGGAGCATGAACTCATACACCATAAATAATCTAAGTTGGAACTCAACAATACTTAATCAAATATTTGTATTTGTGGTGTTTGATGATCTCTAAGCTTAACCAATTCAAGTATCTAACTAATAGGTTGTAATATTCTTGTTTACATGCTATTTCCTATTAGTTTTCTTCGTTGTCGTACATCTAAATTGCAGACAACAAATTCTTTTAAATTAGCTTTAATTTTCATGCTTGCATTGCAGATCTACCGTTTAATAGTTGGGATTTGTTGCTGCCTTACACACACCTAGGGGGGGAATGCAACAGAATTCTTCAAGCTGCTCGGTGTGTCCTTGGGGGCAAGTCTCAAGTCAGGTACTGTCACCTGCTCCTGACTCCTCCGTTTAGGCCACTCCTAATGGAGCCAAGAGGGTTAGTCCCTAAGAAAGAGTTGCTAAGGCTCTTGAAGTTTATTAATTATGGATGAGATGGTTGTTAGGAGTTGTTTTAGAATTAAATAATATCTAAATCAAGTACTGCAAAAATTGTAATAATGTAACTCAACAACATAAAATGACATTCACATTAGATTTGATTGAAGCAGAATAAAAGATTGATACAATATAAACCAATGCCAAAATGGAATCAAAGTAAAATAAGTGCTGTTGAAAATGAGAAATGTTTTGCAGCATACTTGGTCAGTTTTAATCTTATTCAATGATGAGTGAGTTAAGGGGAAATGGGATTCCCGATAAACCATGAGGTACTAGGAATATGTCCAAATTCTAAACAAAGTGGCTCCGCACAGGAAATGTGGGCTAGATGGAGTCGTGGGGGGGTGTTCAACACTACACCAACAAGGATGTAGCCTAATGGGACCCCATGACTGCTTTCTAGTTGTTCCCTCTTTCCTTGAAGAATTTGCCCACTGTTCCTCAGGTTTGTTACACCGGATTTTTGTAATGTTTTAAGGGTTGTAGATTTTATTAATGTGAGTTGATTAATTAGATGTGAGGGATTAATGAATGCACAATACTGCTTTTAATATCCCCCAGTCTCAAACTAAGCCGCGAGGGGTAGATCATACATGGTAGAGGCAAATGTTTGTTCTGATTTAGTGTTAGTAAATTACAAAAGTACTAATTTATATAGCCCTTCAAGGACGAATTATGTGCTTGTGTTGCAAGATAGTCAGTAAAATTTAATTTTAAACATAAAGTAAACATGCAAAAATATGAGTTTTTCTAATTACTACAGCCAAGAATCTCTTTCTGACCTGGATGCTGCTGTATTCGGGAAAGCGAGGATACTCAAGTACTTGGTTACTTCAAAAGAAATTATAAACTTGAAAGAAACGATGATTGATATAGAATGACTAAAGCTAACCTACAGAAAACAATCACACCACTTCAAGTACAAATACGGGCTTCCCCCAAATGGGGAAAGAGGGGTGTGGGAGTCGTAATCCCACTTGCTCTTTATTCAAATTAGTTACAATAATGCTTAAAAGTGAAAACCTTTTTTGGCCCTTGAACAATGGGTTAGAAGCATAGTTTTAAAAATTGGTGAAATCAGTTTCGAAATCGGCCGATTCACCGAGTTGAAGGCAAATGAAACCGAATCGGTTCGGTCGACCGATTTGGTACCAAACCGGCCGATTCAAACACCGAATCAACCGGTTTGGTTCGATTTTTTACTCTCAGACATGGGGAGTCTGTAGACTTGAAAAAACACAAATTTCATTGTTTGCCTTGTTTTTTCCTAACCTAACCTAACCCTAGGGCCTAAATCTACTTAATGAATCCCCCCTCACACTCTATTTCCCTACACCTATTCCCTATTCTCATTATGGAGCAACGTTGCAGCAGTAGCAATTTGCAAACATTGTGACAGTGTCAATGAGGGGCAGCCATGGGGACAGTGGACTATATAGTATGTAGTTGAGGATGTATGACAACTGATTATGTAGTATGTAGTTAACTATCTAGCATGTGTTTTGGCCTCTACATGCCATATAGCCTATAGGTAACCTGTAGGCCTCATAGTTTATTTATTTTGTTCCAGTCCCAGTCTCCTACATATGTATTGCACAATACACTTTGTGTAATTTTAAAATTTTCACTTTTATATATATAGTATATACATGAGCAGACTTTAGATATTTTGTCTCTAATGCTTTGGAATCATGGATTAAAATTTTGAAAATGTTGTTTTTCTTTAGAATTTAAATATTTTATGTATTTTTTAGTAAACCAAGTCATTAAATTCAAATCGACCGATTTATGATCGATTCATTATTGATTATGATTTTGATTCCGAGTTGACCCTCGACTGATTCCGAGTCTGATTCCGATTTTTAAAACTATGGTTCGAAGAGGCTTTATAAGTGCTGGGAAAAAAAGGAATGGAGGAAAGGGAAGGTAGATGGATCGTGGGTGCTCCAGATGGCGAAAAACTCGATTTTTTGGCAACACCTCCCTCTCTTTTTCTTCCGACCTGCTAAAAACCAGCAAGATAATGAAGCAAAGTTAATGGGTTAATGCTTTAAAAATACATAAAAAATACATTACTTAAGTACTTGTAAAATTGGGAAAATTTGGGACTTTTAAGCATAGTGAAAAAAATTGGCGAGGGTCCAAAAAACATCTTCTCGACAACATCGGCAAAAAAATCGGCAAGAATAGGCAAACCACGACAAGCATTAATAATGCAAAATTTGTACTTTAATAAGGTCAAAATTTGCTTACCGATTTTTCCCTTATTTGCCGATTTTTTGCTGATTTTTGTCGATTTTTTCAGATGTCCGATTTTTTGAAAAATCATGATTTTTTCGGGCCAAAAAATTGGCAGCCAGAAAAAAAATTGTGATTTTTCGGGACATCATCGATTTTACGGCGATTTTTTCCACTATGCTTTTAAGTACGAAAGCAACTAGTGACTTAGATCTAGTATTTACAGATGGAAACTTGCAATATTTTAGATCTAAACATATGCAAGTAAAGAGGAATGATAAACACTTCAGATTTAATTTTACTTGCAATAATAAAGTAACCAAGAGAAAGAGAGAAAAATTTACTTGAAGAAAGAAGGATCTCAAGCTCCAGCTTGAATGTAGTGAAGACTGAAGAGTTTTTGCGGCACAAGAAGCATTAGATCTCAAATAGGAGGAAGTGAAGAGAAAGCGGAAGCAACCGAGCTCCGAGTTCTCCTTCACTTGTGGCGATATGCAAAGCTATAAAACCTCAAACAAAAAGGGATAAAATCCAGTGTGATAACATAAATAAGACGAAAAGAACACTAGTATTACCGACTACAGCATGCTACTTTTAGGTCTTAGCTAATTAAACACAAGCAAGCAATTTGAAAACCTCAAATGCCTACTCTATGGACTAAAAATAGCCTTCTTAAGCTAGAAATGATACCACAATTTGCATATGAAGAAATAGAACTAAGTTAATATCACCTCATGAAGCACAAACATTCACCATGAAAAGGATCTTGCACATGATGGACCTCCGAAGTCTTCACTTTTATTCATTAGATAAATAATTGCAAAGCATTACAATAACAGAGGTTCCTTGCTGCTGTTCTGAATGAGGAAGAAGGTTGCTCTTAAATAGTGTAATGTCCTCTTCTGCTTAGGCATTTGAGGACCAACCCGCTAACCTATGTGATTCCTACAGGTTTGAGCGGGTACTGACAGTCAAGGAATTAGCCGAAGACTGATGCCATATATAGAAGATCTAGGGCATCAATATTATATCACCATTGGGTCGAAGAGGGCCACTAGAGCCAAAGGCCACCTGCATGCATGACATCCGGCATTATTTAATGATGCATGCACTCGATTAAGTCTCCATGCGCATGCATGCAAGTCAACTGCAAATTAGAAGATAAAGTGACCTAATTAGGTCAAAAGTTAGGGTTTTCGCAGTTGAAAGTTATAAAAGAAAGATAAAGTGAAGGGAGAAGTGACTTATATGATAATTGATTTGTGGAGTCGAATTGGAGAGCTCGACGAGCTAAGTTGGGGTTGAGCGCATGCTCAGCTAATTGGTGTATTTCGGCAGCGAAATCTATCTGCCCTAGTTCATCATTAGGTTGGATCAACCAGGTTCAACACTGGTTCATCATCAGGTTACAT
Source organism: Pseudotsuga menziesii (assembly GCA_001517045.1). Taxonomy (NCBI): domain Eukaryota; kingdom Viridiplantae; phylum Streptophyta; class Pinopsida; order Pinales; family Pinaceae; genus Pseudotsuga; species Pseudotsuga menziesii. Next base: position 19,376 of record LPNX010975389.1, on the reverse strand, counting down.
TCAGCAGTTATTCCGGGAAGTTGATTATTCATCCATCCAGAGGGTTTCACTGTCACACCGTGTCACCGTGATTAGAGACAAAGCAATTCGTTTTCCTACCTATAGGGTTCAGAACTTCTGCATGCTGCTTCCATCATCATCAGAGGGGTATTATAACCCTAGTGCACATCATCCGGGCTTCCAGCAGTAGCTTATTTATTATTCTGGAGCTTATACAGTTTGAGAGGAGGGCGCATTCACCTGTGGAGGACGATTTGGTGTATCTCCTTATTCCTCTGGCAGAATCCTTGCATGCTGGGACCAGCCTCTTCACCATTAGCTGATCTATATACTGGTATGTACATGCATTGATTTCTCCTATTTTATAGCATCTCAGTATTTTTCTAGGGCACATATTTGCATGCAACTGCATGCATGCAAAGTTCGGAGTTTGCTTTCCTATTTGATTAAGAAGTAAGTCTATCAGCCATCTACATTATACACATAAACAAGAAAATATCAGTTTGGGATATTACAGTGGTATCAAAGCTATTTCCTTGCCAGCTGTGGGCATGCAAAAATTATAAATGAATCCAGGAGACCCATACAACATTACTCACAGGAGACAGAGGTATAGAGACAGAGAAGAGGAGTTAGAGGACATAGATTTGGGGAACAGAGAGTACCAGTTTGAAAAAGGCAAAGAAACAATGGCTGATAATGATAAAATAGCTTTCAATAGTCTCATATCAGCCATAAAAGAACTCACCACTGGGCAAAAAGAAATGATGAGCACCTTCAGGCAAATGACTGAGAAGAATGGGCCCACCCCACACAGTCCCTTATTTCCCAACAGTGATAGGGTATCCACCAGCAGTAGTAGGGAGCACTTACATTCCAACATGCAGAGCCATCCCCATATATATAAGCCTTTCCGACCTACCATGCCTCAATTCTTACATAGTCCAGTTGTAGTGCCTCTAGCACAAGCAGAACCAGAAGAACCCATGAGTGCCTATCTGAGAGAATATAGGGCTTTAGGAGAGGACTTCCATTCAGCCATGACCTTCATGTTGATGAAATTGTCATTGATGCCAACAGGGACTTGAAGTGGCCCCACAGGATGTCTTTGATGCCACCTCTTTGCTGAAGATGTTGAAGACCCTGCTGATGATGCTGAAGACCCTAGAGATGGTCTTGAAGCCTTGGTAGATGATGGAGAAGCCCATGAAGATTTGGAACCCTTGATGAAGACCTTGATGTTCTTGCCAAGGTCATGAAGCCCACTACTGGCACTTGATATGGTTAGATGGCATGATGAGCCTTGATGGAGATGATAATTCTTGAAATGGTCATAAGTGCATAAGGAATATCTTGCACCCACTTATATGATGGATGGCCATGAACCTACATGAAGCTCTCAATAAGAATTCAAGTCAGCCTGCACAAATTAAAGAAAATATGAGTGAAGGATCTTGTCAATGCAAGCAAGACCCTCATAAGATGATAGCCCTCGTCATGCCCTTTCCAACGGTAGGTGGCACGTCACGTGGTTCCTCATGGTTGATGAGATATTAATTTTTGAAGATGACAAGGCAAATCTAAACCATCTTGAAGGGGCAGCCGACCAAACAAAAGAATTTTTTTTAAATTAAAATTTAAAAATAATAATAAAATTCGATATGACAAGTCGGCTCCATAAAAAAAAATCTATGAGAAACCAATATAAATAAGAGGCAAATGACCCCTCATTTTTTGTGTGAAATTCGGATCAGCTTTGTGATTTTTTCATTGACGTAGCGAAGGAGCAGACTGAGGTGGATTTTTCAGATCATAGAAGGCACGGTGGCAGCCGCAGTAGGGAGTAGTCCGAAAATTGCAGTTTAACTGAGGAAAGAAACTCGTGGAGCAGTCTTTGTTCTCAGGCAATTTTTGGGAGACCTTTTCTTATTTTTTGGGAGATCTTTTCTTATCTTTTCACAAGAGGTTACCAGTGCAAGTGTTGAAGACTCTCAGGCTGCTACAACAGCACACAGGGGTGATCTAGGGCTTTGCTGAGGCTCCTGAAATTCTTACAGCAGTAGCTAAGTGAGGTGTAGCTTACTGAGGAAATTTTACTAAGGCAAATATTCGGTGGAGGCAGCTAAACACCATCTTTGTTTTGCAGACCTGAACCTTGTAGCAGTGATCAAGGAGGATCCAGGGTTCTTTTAGGGTTTGTTTTTGCAGCATACAATCATTGTGGGGTTCAATTCTTTCTGAGCTGGGTATAAGTCATCGCTCCTGTAAGTTGCTCCTGCAGATACGCATCCAAATCGTGGTCTTGGAGGGCCTATTCTCCACCAACAAGGGGCTTGCAAACATGGCATCCTATAGCAGTTAGGAAATAATAAAAAGTGGGCCGTTTCTCTGTTTTTGGGAAGAAAGCTCCGACTGTAAACATTGGAGGGGACGCACTTCTTGGTGGGAGTTATTTACCTGTGTGGAGGACGCACTTAATACTTTGAAGAGGGCTCAAGGCACATCTGTGGTGTGATACACTTACTGCTGAGAAGATAAGCAACTGTTGGGGACAAGACTGTTACCATAAATCTGATTGGGAAACACTGTGGAGTTGCATACATGTTGTTGGGCGTCTTAGTTGGCATATACACACTCTTATTGACCTCAGTTCCACAATAGGAAGTGCGTGTTTCAGCCAAAAGGTGGTCTGCGCCCTATATCAGTCACCTCAGGAGTTTGAATTAATGCTGCTGGGCACTTACCTTGTTACCAGCTCTCTTTTAGGGGCTGTACTCTACACTTCTAAGCACCAAAAAGGAGTTGCTACAGCCCCATAGAAAACATCAGTCTACCTTTACTTCTTACAATCAAATCGTGGCTTTAAGGGAGTGCTGTACGAAGGGCTGCGAGTCACCTACAGGTCTTGCACAGATTTGAAGGCAACAACTTGACTGGATTTGAGGACTGTCTATACACTTTATGAACTGTTTAGAGGTTGCTTTTGAAAGATTGGTTAAATTCTGTTTTGGACAGTCTTAAGGACTGGTTATTGAGGCAGCACACTCTGATTTTCAAGGAGAGCAGCACACTGAAGTGGTAAAGTAATTCCTTTGCAGTGATGAAGTGACCCTTTTGCACAGTGAAGAAGTGATCTCAGTCCTAATCCAAGTAAGCACTTATTGCAAACATCTTGAAGAAGTTATGTTGATAGATCTCAGTACTTTGTCTAGCTGAATGTGTAGTGGTTAGAGCAGAGATTGAAATTTGATTTGGACAATTGTTGAAGAGACCTCAAAGATCTAATAACACATGATGGTATGTTGAGATTGGCCTGGATTGTGAACTTGATAGCCCTTGACAACAAAAGTTAGATCTCTTTATGATTGGACTGTGTTGTATACACTTGACAGTGAAAGCTCAGAATAAAGACATATTGACCATATGATCGGACAACTTTGTATGCTGTCCTGAGCAGTGATTTGGATTGAGAAGTACATGAGCAGATCCTTGATGTGTATGTAATGAGTAGTGTGTGGACAAAACTTTGATGACTTGACACAATGATAAAGTCCGTGTAAAGCATGCTACAGGACTTATGATGTTGATGATGGTGCAAGTAAACTACAGTATTAATGCACACAAACAGTCCCAGATCAAATTGCAGACCTACAGAGATAGTTCTGGATTGAAGTCTTCTCCAGCCACTGCAAACTGTCCACTTGTACAGCAGCAGACATATACAGGCTTGACAGATGAAACCTTTGCATGAATGAGTGAGAGCAGTAGTAAAGAATGATGATCAGAGAGCAATGAGCTGTGTACTGATCAGAGGATAATTTGCAGCAGTAGATGGCCAGCAGTAGTATTGATGAACAGTTGACCAGCAATAGCAGAGATGAGCAGACCTTGATGACTCGTCAGTATTGAAGAGCTGGTGTTGATGAACAACGAAGATTGAGAAGTGTGTATTGAGCAGATGATCAGCAGTATTGACAAGCAGCAGAACAGATTGAAGAAACAGATGAGTCGATGTAACAGTAAGCTTTGATTGTAAATGCAAGCTTGTCTTGCTTTTGAGGTTAGGATACCTCAAACCCTTCTTAGCAGGGTCTAAGAAAACCATGCAGGGTCTTGGATGCAGAGTAGGTGCTCTTCATATCAGTAGGTGCTGATTTTACCTAACGGTTGTAGCCGGACCACAACTAATACAAAAAGATTACAAAATTACATTGTGTTGTGTTCTTTTGTGTTATGATATGTGAATGATGAAGTTTATGAAATGATTATGAGATTGGTTGAATGATGAATTGGTAGTTAATCGTGAAAAGTTTTAATATTGCTTTACACTGATTCACCCCCCCTCTCAGTGTCTAACATTTCACTGACTTTTGCCACTTTAAAAGTAAGAACAAACCCAAAGCTTACAATAGGCCATGACCCAGAACTATGAGTTACAGCGCACCGTAGGGAAACTGACTATCCTTACCTTTGAGGGCACCCGGGGTGGCCCAGCTAGGAATTGGGTGCAAAAGTTGGATACATACTTCCAGCTCAACCCCATGATTGAGACAGATGCCATTAAATTGGCTACTTTGCATCTGGACGAAGAAGCACATGAGTGGTGGTACCACGGGTTAGTGACACTAGGTCACAACACCATCACCTCATACACAGATTTTACACAGAGGCTCATTGAGCGGTTTGATCGAAAGGATCCAGAGGTACACTTTAGGGAGCTGGCACAGCTCAAGCAGACAGGGAGTGCAAATGCTTTTATTTCTAAGTTTCAGAGGATAGCAGTCATGGTCCTATCAGAGAGCGGGTTGATTATGTTGTTCACTGAACCCTTACGGGGATGGGTTAAGTCTTATAGGCCCACCACCCTAGCAGATGCCATTAGACGGACTAGAGACTTGTAGGATGCAGTGCCCGAAAATAGGTTTCCTCCCAGGACCAATGTTCCTATTAAAGATAAAGAAAGGAAACCATGGCCCAAGAAAGAATGGATGGACAATGATACCCAACACGACCTTAGAAGAAAAAAGTTATGTTTCACTTGCCAGGAACCATGGATACCAAGTCACAAATGTTTAAGAAAAGGAAAGGCCTACTACATAGAGGCTTATTCCGACAGTGAGGAGGATGAGGATTACCAGGATCAGGAGCAGGGAGAGACAACAGAGACAGTTGCTGAGGGACAGGCCTCAGGAGGTACCATTGCTACCATGACAGGGATCCTAGATTCCACACTCTTCGGATCAGAGGTACCGTACAGGGCCTCAAAGTGGGAGTACTGATAGATGGTGGGGCATCCCACAACTTTATTGATGCTGCATGGGTTAAAAAGAGAGACATTCAGACTGAGAGCTTTGATGGGTTTTTGGTGGTAGCAGCAGGTCACACAATGGAGTGTAGTCAGAGGATTCCTAAATTAAAGGTAACGCTTGGGAATTATACAGTGATAGATACATTCTATGTGGTAGATGTACCTGACATGAATGTGGTACTAGGAGTTCAGTGGCTGTATTCCATAGGGAAGTATTCCACAAATTACCAGACCATGGAGATGGAGTTTACAGGAGCAAAAGGACAGAAGGTGGTATTGAGAGGGATGAATACCTATCCTCCCACAGCAGTGACATCACACAGGATGGAGGCAGTACTCCGACAGGGAGATATTGAGTGGGTTGCAGAGTGTATGGTTACCTTCAGGAAACCACCAGATGAGGCCACACAACATCCAGTAGATATAGAGGCCTTACAATAGAAGCACAAGGTAGTATTCGGAGACCTTCCAACAGGTCGACCTCCAGATAGGGGATTTGAGCACATTATTGAGTTAGAGGAGGGGACCCAAGCAGTTATCACCACTCCTTACAGAGATCCCAAGAGGTATAAAGATGAGATCGAGAGTACAATCAAGGAACTACTCAAGCTGGGATACATCAAACCTAGCTCCAGTCCCTTTGCATCTTCACTAGTGCTAGTGAAGAAAAAGGATGGAACCTTACGCATGTGCATTGATTACAGGGCACTCAATAAGAAGACCATAAAGAACAGGTATCCCATCCCTAGGATTGATGAGTTAATGGATGAACTACAGGGGGCAAAGTACTTTTCCAAAATTGATCTCCGCTCAGGGTACCATCAAATTCGGGTCAGGGAACAGGATGTTCCAAAGACCGCTTTCCGTTGCCACTATGGACATTATGAGTTTCTAGTGATGCCATTTGGGCTCACTAATGCACCAGCTACTTTCCAATCATGCATGAACCATATCTTCAGGACACAGTTGCGTAAATATATTCTGGTATTCTTCGATGACATATTGATATATAGTCGGACTTAGGAAGAACATTTGAGACATCTTAATGAAGTACTTGGTATTCTACAGGAGCAGTCACTATATGCCAAAATGTCAAAGTGTGAGTTCGGCATGCAGGAGATGTTGTACTTAGGACATGTGATAGGGGCCAACGGGGTCCAGGTGCACTTAGAGAAGATTCGGGCAATTTTGGATTGGCCTACACCTAAAATCGTGACAGAACTGAGGGGCTTTCTGGGCCTTTGCACCTACTACAGGAGGTATGTCGGCGGATTCTCACAGATGACCACACCCCTCACAGATCTTACCAAGAAGGGAGCATTTAGTTGGTCAAAGGCAGCACAACAAACATTCGAGAAAATGAAGGAGGTAATGAGTTCATGCCCAGTATTAGCTTTACCAGACTTTTCTCAATCCTTTGTGTTAGAATGTGATGCTTCAAGAGAGGGAATTGGGGCAGTTTTGATGCAGAACAACCACCCCATTGCATTTGAGAGCAGGAAGCTCAAAGACTATGAGCGCCACTATTCGATATATGACAAAGAGATGTTAGCTATCCTCCATGCGCTAACCAAGTTCAGGCAATACTTAGTAGGTGCCAGGTTCAAGGTTAAGACAGATCACAACAGCCTGAAATACTTCCTAGAGCAGAAAGAGCTAAACGAGAGACAACAGAAATGGGTATGTAAAATTCAGGCTTATGACTTCGAGATTGAGTACGTAAAGGGGAAGAGCAATGTAGTGGCCGATGCACTTTCTAGACGACCAGCTACTTTATCCCTTATGAGCATCTCATCAGATTGGAGGTCTCATCTTTTGGTTGAGTACTCCAAAGATAAGTTTGCTTGCGAGCTATTGGATGGAAAGATTCAGGATGATAGGTACAGGGTCATTGATGATATCATATACTACAAAAACAAAATCTTCTTGGTTCCAGAGTCTCCCCTCAAGAAGAAAATCTTACAGGCATCGCACGATTCACCATTAACAGGGCATCAAGGGTTTCTCAAAACCTACAGACAGATTAGAGAAAGGTTCTCATGGAAGGGCCTCAAGAAAGATGTGATACAACATGTGAGGGAGTGCAGCTTGTGTGAACAAAACAAAATAGAGCACATCCACCCGGCTGGTTTACTACATCCCTTACCTATTCTTGAGCAGAAATGGGAGAGCATTTCTATGGACTTCATTACTGGGCTGCCCAAGGTCCAAGGCAGAGACTGCTTATACGTAGTAGTGGACAGACTGACTAAGTTTGCTCACTTCTTTGCCATATCATCAGATTATTTAGCAACACAGGTAGCATAACTATTTTTCAGAGAGGTATTTAGACTCCATGGGTTACCCAAGACCATTGTCAGTGACAGGGACAGCAAATTCACAGGAGCGTTTTGGCAAGAGCTTTTTTCGGTTAGTGGGGACCGAGTTAGCCATGAGCACAAGTTATCATCCGTAGAGTGACGGGCAGACAGAGATTGTGAAATAAATGGATTGAGGGATCTTTGAGAAATTACGTATCAGGTCAGCAGAGGACATGGATCAAATGGTTACACTTGGGTGAACATTGTTACAACACCACCTACCATATGACCATTAGGATGACCCCTTTCCGAGCCCTGTATGGGTATGATGCTTCCACTTTTGCAGACCGGATATTTGGTGATACCAGGGCCCCCAAGGCCAAAGGGTGGATTCAGGAGGGTCAAGAAATCCTCAAGATACTCAGGGAGAACATACAGGCTACTCAGAATCAACAGAAGATATATGCAGACAGGCACAGAGTTGAGCACAGTTTTGAGGTGGGAGACTTTGTTTATTTACGCCTCCAGCCTTACCGCCAGTCATCTCTTAAAAAGAAAGGAGCAGAAAAACTCCAACCTCGTTTCTATGGTCCATACAAGATAATTCGGAAGGTCGGAGAGGTAGCATATGAGCTGGAACTACCCCTAGAGAGCAAGATTCACAAAGTATTTCATGTCTCCAATCTCAAGAAGGTGGTTGGTCAACAGATTGTTACATCTTCCGAGTTGCCTCCCCTTGATGACAAGGGGCAATTGGTTTTGATTCCGAAGTGCATCCTAGAGGTGCGAGAGCGGAAACTGAGGAACAAAATCATCAGAGATTACCTAGTTCAGTGGAAAGATTTGCTTATAGAGGAGGCTACTTGGGAGGCAGAACAGGTATTATAGCACCCAGCTTTACAGTTGCTTGAAGACAAGCACATTCGAGCGGGGAGGACTATAATGTCCTCTTCTGCTTAGGCATTTGAGGACCAACCCGTGAACCTATGTGATTCCTATAGGTTCAAGCGGGTACTGATAGTCAAGGAATCAGCCGAAGACTAATGCCATATATAGAAGATCTAGGGCATCAATATTATATCACCATTGGGTCGAAGAGGGCCACTAGAGCCAAAGGCCACCTGCATGCATGACATCCGGGCATTATTTAATGATGAATGCACCCGATTAAGTCTCCATGCGTATGCATGCAAGGCAACTGCAAATTAGAAGATAAAGTGACCTAATTAGGTCAAAAGTTAGGGTTTTCGTAGTTGAAAGTTATTAAAGAAAGATAAAGTGAAGGGAGAAGTGACTTATATGATAATTGATTTGTGGAGTCGAATTGGAGAGCTCGGCGAGCTAAGTTGGGGTTGAGCGCATGCTCAGCTAACTGGTGTATTTCGGCAGCGAAATCTATCTGCCCTAGTTCATCATCAAATTGGATTCAACAGTTATTCCGGGAAGTTGATTATTCATCCATCAAGAGGGTTTCACCGTCACCGTGTCACCGTGATTAGAGACAAAGCAATTCGTTTTCCTACCTACAGGGTTCAGAACTTCTGCATGTTGCTTCCATCATCATCAGAGGGGTATTATAACCCTAGTGCACATCATCCGGGCTTCCAGCAGCAACTTAGTTATTATTCTGGAGCTTATACAGTTTGAGAGGAGGGCGCATTCACCTGTGGAGGATGATTTGGTGTATCTCCTTATTCCTTCGGCATAATACTTACATGTTGGGACTAGTCTCTTCACCGTCAGCTGATCTATATACTGGTATGTACATGCATTGATTTATCCTATTTTATAGCATATTTGTATTTTTCTAGGGCACATATTTGCATGCAACTGCATGCATGCAAAGTTCGGGGTTTGCTTTCCTATTTGATTAAGAAGTAAGTCTATTAGCCATCTACAGTATACACATAAATAGGAAAATATCAGTTTGGGATATTACAAATAGCCAAGAGAGACCCAGAGGGGGTGCTACGTACACTGAAGACTGAGTGGGAGTTGATTTGAGTTAAACTGAAGTGGAGCTAGAGAGGCAAATGCCGCCTCTCCTACCAAATCCACCAACCCACTTGATGGCTACCACCTCACACACACCTGCCAACTCACCAACCCACTCGCTTGATGAGGTTGGCATGAACCTCCTGTTAGACACACCAGGCACATAGAGAAGGGCAGGGGTGAATCTGTGGGTGCAGTCTTTATTACTTTTTCAATTTTAACAATCAACAACTAATTCATCAATGCATTATTCTACCATTTGCATAATCATTTCATAAACATCTATCACTTCATCATTTATAAATCATAAGCATCTGAATCAAGAAGTCATAACAAGAACCATAGCACAAGAGAACACAACACCATATGATTTTGTTATCTTTTTGTATTTGTTTTGGAACGGCTACAACCGTAAGGTAAAATCAGCACTTACTGATACAAATAGCACCTACTCTTCATCCAGGACCCTACCTGGTTTTCTTAGACCCTGCTAAGAAGGATTTGAGGAGTCCAATCCTCAAATGTGAGTCACAACTTGCAATCTTGATGCCAATCACTGATTGTCATCAATCTTCTGCACATCTCTTCTCATCACTTTGCTGATCAACACTACTCATCAGTCTTTGGTCATCTTCTGTTGGTCAACACCAGTCATCTTTGCTGCTGCTCATCATTTGCTAATCAACTTTTCTCATCAATCTCTGCTTAATACTGTTGGTCAATCTTCTCTGCTTATCACCTTTTGCAATCTGCTCACAAGGGTCTACTTCTGAGTACTTAGTCAAAGCTTCCTCTTACTCAACAAATACAAAGCATGCTTGAGCTATGCATTATCAAAGATCTAGAAAGATACTTCTACGACTGTAGCTACAGAGCCTTCAATCCTCATTCAAACTCAGAGTTCAATGTGACCTACTTTCCAAAACGCACATTCGACTGCCTTTGTAAACTTAGTGAATAACACTTTTCCATAATATTGCTTCTTTGAATTTGAGCATGTGTCTGCCTCAGTGATCTTTTCTCCCTCTTCTTAGAGAAGTATAACTCACTTCAATGTAACAATTTTATATAATAATAATAACCAACAGCTACAGTACCTTTTGCAAAACAATATAACTCATATTTATAACAATAACTGTAGACCTGGAAATGATTGTAGATGTACCCCTGTTGAGAATATACAGGCCTCTTTATGATGTGATGTGGCTGTAGTGACTTATCAGTTTCTTTGCGAGGCTATTCTTCTTTACTTCTCCAAAGTGGACATGAATTGCTTGGGACGCCCACAACCAATGTGACAAAAGTGACCCACTGTGCATGACCAGAATACATCCCAACTTAGTATAATTGCTGCAGCAGTAAGTATAAATTCATCTTCCTGTGTGTTACAACCACTAAATAAGTGATGGCATCTTCATTCATTAAGTGCGCCTGCTTCCTCAACGCCAGATCCTTTTGACTATCTCCACGTGCTCTCGTTGGTTCATCATACATCGAACTTCTTTATAGAACGATGGCACCTAGGCTTTCATTATTTCCATATTCAATCTTCATTGTTCAAACCGGAAGTCGACTAAAATCAATAAGGAAACTCCCGCGATCTTAGAACCCAAGCAAAAAGATAATCTGCGATCTCATAATCTCTGCATCTACAATTTCAAAATCCAGGAGAACAATCTCAGACTCAGCTCGGATCGTCATTATTACACTGCTACGATCTTCAGAATTTATTGAGATTCATGGTTGTGATTCCGTAGTGCAAAAAAAAAGGTCTGCACTTTTCCATTGCGGCTTCCTTCGAAAACTGAGAGAGAAACTTGATTAAGTCTGCGGCTTGCAGCTTCCACGTCCCAATCGTTAGCTCTTTCCTCAATCGACAGTCTTACCCTACTCAACGTCACCTTTCGACGGCCTCTAAGAGCGTCAAAGAGAGATCGATTTTTTTTTCACGTTGCCACGAATTGACTTCAAGTGCTTGTAAAAAGATAAGAAGAAAAAAAAATGTTCAACTGCTCCTTTTACCGAGAATCTTTCTGCTGCCACAACTCCTATACCTGAATTATGCCTCCTTTTTCAAAATCATTTTTTGTCATGTATGGAGTATGCCAATTTAGTGTTTAAATACACTTTTAAGTGGACCACCTTCATGTTGTCCGACTTGTCCTCATAGGTAAGAATTTTAATTTTATTTTCACTTTTGAGTTTGACTTTAAACTTCTATTTTAAAACTTCTTACCACCTCAACCTTATGTATTTTTATTATTATTTTTTCTTTTTTCTTTTTCTTTTTAAACTTGTCCTTAAATAGTCAAACCTTAGGGTCTGATTAAAACTCTACCAAAATATGGTGTCCTCCACATTTCTTAGTGTTTACAAATTATTAGGTGTCATACCTTGACCCCATCTTCAAGGGTATGTCTTCAAGGTCGCCAAATGGTACCATGGAAGCATCAGAGCATAAATGACCACAGAATGGGTCATTAATGCTTGCCAACTCATCTAGGGTTTTTCCAACGTCCATCAAGACTTTAGGACCATCTCCAAGGTCTTTAACATCTTCAGAAAGGTGGTGGCATCAAGATCCAGCCTTGTGGGTATAGGGACCTTGTCATCTGGGTACAAGGTGCTTCAAGGCACAAACCCATTCTGTAAGGGATCCAAGGCACTGACTGTGAGGGTTTTGGGATCATCCATACCTGTGCATTGCATGAAGGACTTGGTGGCATCAATGACAACTTGTGGGGCCATTGCAAGTCAATGTTGGCATCAATGACAATTTCATCAACACCTCCTACTTTGCCTCACGCACGAGTCTTCCTTCTATCCCATTCGCTATCTCCACCAACCTCTCAATCACATGATATATAATAAAATATAACCAAGGTTTTTATTAAATTCATTTAATACATGGGAAGGGGTCCACCCTCATCCCACTCGCTCTCCATGATGTTAGCGTGAGTTACTTAGTGGTTGACGTCACTTTAAACAAAACACTTCAAACATTAACCTTTTACCCAAAGTTTGAGTTGCCTTCACAACTTGAAAAGGATTGCATGACATAAGAACCCACATGCCATGTCATTTCTTCTTTTAAAATATTGATTTTTGATCTTTTTTTAAATTTTGACTTCGATGCAATTTGCCATAATTTAGCATTTTTTTTAATGTTTTGTAGCATCTTTAGCGAAATAATGCCATACGAGACAATATAGTCACCTGGAGCATGGGAAATGTGGGTCCTAGAGTAAAGGACGTGCTCTGAGCTTGAAAACGAGCCCATACACGCTAAAAACAGACTCTGGATCATACTCTTTTTACATTTTGAAATTTTCAATTTAAATTTTAAACCATTAAAAAATGGCCTATAAAATGGAAATTTTTTTTCTTCTCGGAATCAGACGAAACTCTAGGGGGACCTAGTACATGTCCATACGACTCAATATCAATGCCTAACACACTTATATACTGTTGCCAACATTTTTGTACTATAGTTGGGTTACTTGAGGAGCTGCCGGTTGACAAACATGTCCAATGTTTGATTCCAGTGTATCAGTTGATCCGTCTTTATGTCTAGCCAATTTTGGCTAGCCAGTTTTTTAGTTGAATAGTTTTGACCATGGCCCCACGGGGTTTGTAATAAAATGTGCTAGTAGGGTGTTTTGAGTGGTTCGGTCTCCTAAGACATAGAATCTCAACTAAGGTATTCCAGGGAGTTTTTTGCCCTTGACAATTATGCTTTGCCTATAGCCGAGTATAATTGACGAGGTTTTCTCCCGCTTTCTCCAAAGCTGGAATGCCTGATTTTGAATTCTGGGCCTTGGGGGGTTATTAGAGCCCAACTAAGTGTATATAAACCTACTAGGCATTATTAGAATAGAGCATGGTCATGTCCTAAGTTAATAGGACCTTTAAAGATTTTCCGAAAAAAAAATTTCCGGACGGGTTAAAAAATTGTTTTTTAATTTTTTAATTATTTCCCTAAGTTTTTTTATTAATTTTTCTATAAATTAATTGAAAAATTCCCGTTTGTAATAAGTTAGTCATCTAGACCCCGTTTTCAGTGATTGAAGGCTCTAACCTTAAGCCAAAAATCATTCTTGATTAGCCAGCCAATCAGATCCAACTTTTAGATCATCAATCGGACACATAATGCTCATTTTCTCAAAAAAGTCATTTTTGGGTAAAAAAATGATTATTTATTAAAAAATTATTATTTTGGAGAAAATCAAAACTCTACAGATTAATCCAAATTCAGTGAAATAAAAGGCTACATGACATCTCAATGGGCATTTATGATGATTGGAGTTATCATAACTCAGCTTCAGTCAGCATTCAGTGAGCAATAAAGATATATTCAGTTAACGTACTTGTCATCTCCAGCTAAACTCCCGAATTGGATGAGATGGAGAGCACTCATTGGTTTGATGATTTGATCGAGGTAGAGACTGATGATTACACCGGCAGTGGCCTCTCTAGACCTAGCAGTGGCTCCTCCATACCTAAGATATGGCTTTACCTACTAGCTCACGCCCCTCTTTATGCTCACGCCCTCTCTCTCCAGCAGATGCGCCCTCACACGTGTGGGATGAATCTGGGCTTGGTTTTCACTGCTCAGGGTTGGAATGGGGGCGCCTTGCCTAGGTGGAGGCCTCCCCTCATTCCCAGCTCATCTTTTGAGGTTTGGTCTTTCAGTGGTGGCCGGTTCGGTTAGGTTTGGTTTTCTGGTTTTAGGGTTTTGGGTTCTTCTTTCATTGTATAAATAGAGGCTTCTTTAGCTCTATTGGGATGGATTTTTGTGTAGAGAAACTCTGTCCAAACACTGTAAATGCTTGTTGCTTTATGCAACTGTGGAATAAATTTTAAGGCTTTGGAGGCTCATATGGTTTGTAAAATGTGGATGAATGCTCTTGGCAAATGAGGTGACAGTGTTTCAATTCTCTCATTTCATGCTTATGTTGGTTAATGATTCATGCTTTAGAAGGCTTCTATAAGCACGTAAGATCAATTATTTGAAGTTTCAATTTAATTGTTTATGGTTTCACTCTTAGAAATTGAAAGTAGCATTGGTTATTTAGTTATATGATATGCTTTTTTATATTTCAATTGGTAAAACATACATGATCTAATCCATCTTTTGGCAAGTGTTTGAGTTGAATTTGTGCAGATCACTTCATCCAATCAAGTAGGAGTTCGAGCTCAGGTGCATCCTCTCCTCTTGAAGTCAAGGCAACTTCCGGAAATTTCAAGCTTCAAGGAATCCAAGCATCATCAAGAAAAACCACAGGTTTTAATGTTTTTCTTCATTTTTATTCATCTTTCAAAGTTTAAGAAATTTTTTCCTTCTTGGGTTAGGGCAAGGTTTGGGCTAAAGTGAACATTCATTCACCAAACCTTATGCCTCTATTGGTTGTCCTGTCTTCAAGTTGCAGCCATCTTTCACTTTTTATTGCGGCCTTTCTTTTCTCCTCTTTCATTGCCCACTTTTGCCCTCTTTCTTCACTTTTTGCAGCCCTCTTTTGTCCTCTTTCTTCACTTTTTGCAGCCCTCTTTCTTCAATTTGAAGCCCCTCTTTCACCTTTGCTTTCAACCTTTTTTGACATTACTTTGTCCTCTTTTCACCCCTTTTTCACTTCTCTTTTCATAGCCTTTTATTCCTCTTTTTCTTCTTCCGGTTTTGGTAAGGGTTGGGTTCGTTTTTTGTCACTAAGTTTGTAGATCTAGTTTCAATTTGTTTTTGTGAATTAACACCATAACGAATTAGTGTTCAAAGCTCTTAGTTTCAGGTAGGTGAAGGAGAGCCCAAAGGCTAAAAGCAAGCAAGAGCAAAAAAACCCAAACATCTCCCTCCTCTTTCTTCCCTTTCTCACCATCTGCTCATTCAAGAAGAAGCTGAACACAACAAAGCATTGTAAATTATTAATAAAAAGGCTAGTGGGAGAAAGCCTCCCATCTTTTCTACTTCCCCTATTTGGTGGAAGTGTGTCTTGTGTTCCTTTTCATTTTTTCTTAGTGTAGTTTTAACTTAAAGCACTTAGCTTAGTTCTCTTGATTAGACTTGGTTTTCATTTCCACTAATTGCTAGTTGTTCATTAAGTGTAACTACTAATTGTTAGATTAGATTTTATTACTTGCATTGTGGTGTATCTTTCTCTATAATTGTTAATCTTAAAAAGAACCAAAATCTCTTGAATCTCACCATAAGGTGGATCAAGAGTGCTCTTTGTCGAAGAGTTTGTTTAACTGTCTTTCTTTTATTTTCATGCATTCTATTGTTTGCTACTTTAATTAATTAATTCTTAAGTAAGACTCTTGAACTTGCAGTAACACAAGTCAAGAGCACTCTCTGTCGTAGAGCATTATTAGATTTGCACATCCTTGCAGTAGGCATTTAGATTAGATAAATCTCTTAAACCTTTGTCATAAGACAAGGTCAAGAGCGCTCTCTGTCGGAGAGTTTTAATTAACCAATTTAATAAAACTTGCAACACACACCCCTTTAATTAATTAACTCCCTCCCCTCCTTGTCGAAGTATGCTCTAACCGATCTCAGATCGGAGTACCCAGAAACAGCACTAGATCTTTAACCCTGCAAGAGTAATTTAATAAAACTTAACACCTCGTAACCAACGCACCGGCATTGTAGAGATTTTTTCAAAGTACTTCCTAGTAGAGGCGCCGGAATCCTGCTAGTTAAGCTTCTTAGTTAGCTAGTCAATCTTCGTGATACCAGCCTGGGATACTGGGCGGGCTCGACATGTCTTCAACGGAGGGAACTTAGAATATTCTCCCGACTTTTGACAAACCTTCGTTGACACCTAAATCAAGAGCACATAAAATCTTTAAAACCTACCAAGAGCATTCGCACAATCTAATACTCACTAGTTGGATTCCTAGACTTATTATTTTATTTTGCGCATTTCAGTATCATTGACTCCATAAGGCACTGGTCCTTGATTAAATCTGCATAATTATCTTATATTGATCAATTGTCTGTGGTTCATTATAATTGCTATCACTAAATGCTTAATTAAAGTCTAGAATTTTTACTTATCTTTTAATCTCTTGTTAGCAACGTGGATTGCTTTTGATTTTGTGTCATATTCATAATAAGAAAAACATCTTCAAATCATAATAACTCCTAAACAACACCCATCCGCATCCGCAATCTTTAAGAACATTTTAACAACTTAAGAGCCATAGAAACTCTTTTGTAGGGACTACCCCCCTTGGCTTCGTTAGGAGTTAGCCTAAACAGAGGAGCTAGGAGTAGGTGACAGTACCTGGCTCTGTGTTAAACCCCAAGGTCACACCTCTCCCACTTTCCTAAGTGAGGAGATAGCTTTCATTAGATTTCTGTTGCTGGTGTGCAATTAGCAAGAAACATCTTTTGGCGCCGTTGCCGGGGACAAATCTTTTTGTTCCTGGACGACATTTGTTTTTTTTAGTTTTTACCTTTTTCCCCTTTTTTGGTAGATTTTTAGTCCAATCACTCTCCGAAATTAGACTTAAATCCACCTGGCGACTCCACTGTCAGTTAACAACTCAAGGTATTCTACCAAAAGAAACTTTGAAGGTTTGTTCGATTTCATCCGTGACCTTGAAAAAGTCTATAGGAGGAAACTGAACAAACTAGTTTCTCATAGGATCCTTGCAGAACTTGGATTTGAGTATGTTTCAGACATCCACCTTTTATTTCCAGAAAACTTTGAAAATTTGCAAAACAATAACTGTTTCCTTGACACAATGGGTGAGTTCTTTACTCAACTCAACTTTACTCAGATAGCAGGTCAACCTCATGACATTCTTGAAAAGGCTATCGACAAACTTATGACCTATAATGGCACTGATGCCTCTGTCTCTGTTGAGCAACATCTCAGAAATTTCTCTAGGCACTGCGGTTCTTATGTTAGGGGTGCTGATAAACATGAAGATGTATACATGACCTTGTTTGCTTTGTCTTTGGATGGCAAGGCTAGCAACTGGTATGATAATTTGCCAAACAATTCTTTTACCACCATAGTGGATTTCAAGATTGCTTTCCTTGGAAAGTTTGGCAGTAAAAAGGAACCTAGACATCTAGTAGTAGCTTTGACTAGCATAAAGAAATCTGAAACCGAAACGATGGATGAGTTCAATAATAGGTTCATTGAGTTGGCAAATTCCATCCCTGCCACTTATTCTCCTCTTGCAGCTTCTGTTTTGGATTATTACATTGAAGTATTAAGTGGCAAGATCCAGTACCAAATTAGAGACAAGGAGCCGACTACTTTACTTCTAGCTTAGGGTTTGGCCGTCAAAATTGATAAGAATATGCAGTCTTCAGGAGAGTCAAACATTTAGGGTTACTCTAGGTCATCCGTTCCTCTTAACAATGTTGAACCTAAAGGGAAGGAGTTGTCAAACGAAGCTTATGAGAAAAAGCTCACAGACCTAACTGAGAAAATGCAAGAAATGGAAAGAAAATACTTAGCACAAATTAAGGAAGTTCAAAATAGGGTCATAACAGTTGAAAGAACGCAACCTCCGCCACCTCCTAGAACTTTCCCTGCAAGGCAAACATGGTAGAGAAAGAATCTCAACCATGAGCAGAGGCCTCCTCATCAGCTAGAGGCTACTAATGTGGTTGAGCCTTACAAACCATTTTGTAGGGCATGCAGAGATTTCCATGAGGAATCTGGCTGTCATTATGCATGTTATGTCCAGGAGCATGGTTATCTCGAGGGGTGCGCTCCCAGTACATTTGCAAGCGAGCCTGATTTTATCAACAACATAGATGACATCCCTAGCATCTCCATAGGAAATTGGCCACATGCCAATCATTATGAAAAGAAAGTTGACCACTTAACTCAATACTATGGTGAGATGCCTTCAGCTGAGCAGATCAACAACACTCAAAACTTCAAGGGAATAACTTATCAAAGAAAAGGGTCTTCTGCACAGAATATTCCTAAGGTAATAGCTCCTAATCCTCCCAAAGAAGTAGAAACTAAAGAAATTGTTGATTTAAGTTTTGACTTAGGTAATTGGCTAGCAAATACAAAAGTCCCTATTCCAGTCCTTGAATTATGTAAAATCCCTGGCCAAAGAGAGAGACTTTTAAAAATCCTAGACCCTTCAAGTAATGTTGATTCTCAAACTGAAGAAAGTCCTTCAAATCCTGTAAAGCCCCTTACCCCTAAAAAGGTCACTTTTTCTGATACCGTGGAGCGAACTTCAAATAATGTTTTTGTCGATCCACCTATAGTTCTACATACTAGGGACCCAAGAAAAGAAGATCATCCCCCTTTTTACGTATCATTGATGATGGGTGATCTTCTTCTACACAATTGTATGTTAGACTCGGGATCTAGTTCTAGCATCATGACCAAAAAAGTCATGCAACAGCTTGACTTAAAAACCACAAGGCCATACCAGAATGTATGTGCCATGGACTCTAGACCGGTTAAAGTTGAAGGGATGATTGAGAACCAGTTAGTTAGATTGGCTAAGTATTCGGATATCCAGATCACCATGGACATCCTTGTTATTGATGTTCCAGACAAATGGGGGATGTTGCTTTCTAGGAAATGGGGTGCCACTTTGGGAGGATCAATCCAGATGGATTGGACCTATGCCATCGTACCAGCATCGGAGTTTTCACTTGTTAAGTTGTATTCTGAAAAGGCAAAAAGACACTGTTGCCGCCTAATTCACACTTTAAGACGCAGGAAAGTCACAACCTGCTATGTGTGTCCTTGGGGGCAAGCGAGAGCTGGGGACCACTGTCACCACAG
>LPNX010975384.1:2037293-2105915 GCA_001517045.1 Pseudotsuga menziesii | reverse complement strand
TGAGGGACTAAATTTACGGAAAAGGAACACCCGGTTTGAGCTTACTTTTTCTTTTTCGTGCTCTGGACCCAAACATGAAAAAGATTCCGAGTGTACTTTATGTCTTTGTCATGCTCGTTAAACACTCAAGAACAAAGCAACGAGTTTATTGTTGTAAGCCCCATTTCTCGTAACCAAATGTATCTTTCCGAGTGATCTTGCTTTCCTTCACACTCGTAAAACTCAAGCTATTTATGCTGTTATGGAAGGAGCGTTGGGTAGGTGGTAATTTAACCTTTTTCGGACCTCCCCGACTAAGTACGAAAAAGGTTCACCTTTTCTTCTTCGGAAGTTAAGAGAGTTCTTTTGAGGTTTGTTTTATACTTTTTCGGCCTTAAGAGACTAAATTGGACGAAAAAGGACCCCCCTGGAGTCTTCTTTGACGTTTTCAGACTCTCTAAATATGAAAGCACCAAACGAGCATGTACTAGTTCGGGCTCGTTAAATCCACGGATCAGTGTATCAAGCATTATTTTCCCGTCTCTTCAAGCTTGTTAAAAAATGAAGAGGGAACTGAGTTGGCTTTCCTGGATTCGTTAAAACTTAACAAGGAAGGAAAGGAAGAAGTTTTCTCTTGTTTTCAGTAATGGCAGCATGTCATCCTTGAACATAGCACTCTTTTTCCTTCTGATATCCATGTTCCAGTGTACCTCTGTGTTCAGCTACCACTTTGAGTCTTTGCTCTTCCTCTTGTCCTTTATATATGGGGAATCTGATGATGTCTCCTACATGACAGATAAGTCTAGTTGTCCTATCTCTTATACGCTGCCTTGGGTTATCTCTGTGTTGTGCTCACTGTTCAAGGATTCTTCTCACTATTTGATTTATAACCTGATCCAATCACCGTTATATCTGTTATCCTTTTCCTTGTGTCTACCTTCTTTTGCCCAGTTCCTAGTCACTCTTGTGATCCGTTGGAGGATCTATTGCCTTCCCTCTCATAGTATGGTTCAGTTTCAGCACTTCCTGATGACGAATACCTAGAGTTTGACGGTAGTACCTTTGGATTCACTCTCATCATTGGTGAACTCCTTTGCTTCAGTTGTCAATTATCATCTATTGGTTGACAAACTGTTGAATCCTCTCCATGTTCGACTTCAGCTTACCCTTATTCACATGGCTTGGATTGTACTTGGTTCTTTGGGATCTTGTATGAAGACCTTAGTTCTTCACTTATGAACTAAGTTGCGCAAGACTATGTTCCATTTCTATATCCAGCTTCCAGATCTTTGAAGACTCATCATTGTTATATTGTGGCTTTGATCCACCTTTGTACATACGTGGTTTTACCCGTATTATATGATGTACTCTCATATTGTAAAAGAGCTATTGTTCCAGTAAATTGAACATAGCATCCTCAGATATAGCTTTGTATATGACATTATTATGTATTGGTTTCAGGTACTCCTTCTGCTCCACTGGACTTCTGAGTTTTCTCCAGAGTTAGTATTATAATGTATTTCGGCCATCGTTCCCCTCTGACCTCACACATTAGGGGGCATCTGTTATACAACTGATTGGCACCTCTCCGTCCGAGTGCTGACATCCCTCAGGTCGGCACACAAAAGGACACTTATGGATTGAGGTTTGCCTAGTTTCATTATACCTTGGTTGATGATGAAATACATTACCTATATGCCCAGCTGGTTACTTTGCTATTTTGAGATTTTGAGTGCATGCGCGACTATCCCTATTGGCATGTCGCGCATATGCGCGAGTGTTATGTTCAGCAGGTCGCGCATACATCTATGCGCGGGTTGCCCTTCTACAGAGTCGCACATGATGCGCGGGTTGCCTTACTACATACCCACGCATATCTCCCTCAAAATTAGTTTTTAAAACCACGCATTAATGGGAGATTAGTTTTTTCATTTACCTTAATCCCATTAACTGCTGCAACTTCCCTAACCTTCAAGAACTGCCTCATTTCCTTCAGATAAATAGAGGCCTTGGGGAGGGGTTTGATATTCATACTTGGAGAGCAAAGTTATGCTGGTGGATTTTCTACAGAACCTTTGGAGCAGAGAAACTCAGAGTCCTTTGGTGACAGAGGAGTCCCTTGTTCAGACATTGGGTTGTAACCTAAACTCCCTCTTTTATTGTTAATAAAGCAGATTATTTCTTCCATATTTTGTTTCATGTGTTGTGGCTTGGTAAATATTTATATTTCATTATAATATGTGATTTGCCTAACCTGCATCTTTATATATGAATCATACTGTATATTGGAAGAACCTTTGTTAACAGGTTGAAGGAGGAATTATCCTGGAGATTGTAAGAGTGGAACAAAGAGGAAGGAGTTAGCTTGGATCAACCTTCGTTTATTACAAGTAAGTTCCTGCTACTTCCCTATTTCCTATTTGTGCTTTTATAATCAAATTGTCTGCAAGGTCATAGTATGTTGGTAACCCCCAGACCTAGGTTATTAGGTGAATTATCCATTACAACAATGTGATACTCTATCCCAGATAGGTAGACGGTAAAGATCTTCTCAAGGAACTTTTTCAAACCATTCATACTACCCCTACCATCATGCCATTGTTTTAAAAAAATCCAAAGGAAGCTTGGAAATGAGGTTATACATTTATTAGGAAGGTCCTTATAGAACCAACAAAAGGCCTTACCCTGAAAAGTACTAGCAAACATTTCCATCATATTGTCTTCATAAAGCACATTGGAGTCAACCATCAACTGAAAGAAAGATTTGACATGCCAAATGGATGAATCACCATAATTTCCATGAAAGACTAGTAGCCATTTATATACACCCCCCATAACATGACCAAAGTTAGGAAAACCCAGGATGTTTGAGAAAACGATAGGCTGAAAAATTTTGGCTATTTGGACACCACACTGCTCCCTTACTTCATCCACATAAAAAATCAATAGTATGCATTTGATATAACCATTAAACCTTGTACTGAATAGGTGGAGCTATTAAGTGATGAGCTTTAAAGGTTTTAATATGTCACATGGGCTCATCTACACACAAAAAAACTTCACAAGTTTATGAGATAACAGGATTTTATCCCTTTAATGGAGTCGCCATGTGAGAATTAAAATATACATTTAAGAACTCTCACAAAAATTAGTTTTTGTTTTTCTTTGTAAAAATAAAAACTGAAAAAAGTCAATGGAGTCGCCAGATGAAAATTAAAGATCTACTGTAAGCATTCATCAAACAAATCAAAAACAAAAAGGAAGAAAACAAAAGTCGTACTACGGGAATAAAAAGATTTATCCCCGGTAACGGCGCCAAAAAGTGTTTCCGCCTTTCACCCACCTAGGTTACATGGAAGAAATCTTCAAGCCACTCGGTGTGTCCTTGGGGGCAAGTCTCGAGTCAAGGTTATCACCTTGTTCTTGACTCCTCCGTTCAGGCTAACTACTAACGAAGCCAAGGGGGGTAGACCCTATTAAATTACTAAGGCTAATTACTTAGTGTGATGGTGTTATATTGATTAAGTTGTTTAGGAGTTTTTTGAAATTAAACAGTGGAAACAAAAGCTAACAAGATGCAAGATTTAAAGCAGATAAGCATAGTAATGACACTCAATATATAGATAATCGAAATAACTGATCAAATAAATCACCAGTGCCTTAAATGGAGTCAATAGAGAAAATAATGTGCTTGCATGCGCTTGAAAGAATGTTTTGCAAATGTCTCTTGGTAGATTTTAAATTAATTTGGAATGTGAATGAATTAAATTAGCCAAAAAAGGGGACTCCAGATATACCCAAGGGGTACTTGGAGTATGTCTAAAAGTGAACTTTCATGACTACCCACAAGGTGTTTGTGGGATGGAACAAAGTCTCAGAGACTATGCTCATAACGCACCCATTAGGGTGTGATAGAGATCGACACCTCGAGGTCACTTTCCAATTGTTCCCACTCCTTTGGGTATTTTGCCACCGTTCACAATTTGTTCGAGGCTTTGGATTTCCGCCTGATGTTTTGTCAATTTGGGAGGTGAAGACTAATTAATATAGTCACTCAAGTGCTTTTTATTCAGCTTGACTGATCACATGAACTGCAGCCAAGTACAGAGCATACACATTGGATTTTTTTTTATTTTTAGTAAATTTTAAAAGAGGTGTTCTTATTAAAAAGAAAACCCTCCACGAACCTCTTTCGGTCCAAGTGGACCTCAATCAAGGGATCAAGGAGGGGTTGATTTTATTATGATTATTAAAACAATTAATTATATTATATGAAGCATAAACAAATAATTAAACCATAATTTTCTAATTGGACTACCACGACCCTTTATTCACCTTTCGGCTCAAAAGGAGGCTCATGGGGTAAGTATTAAAATTAATTTGAAACCACTAGATATGGAATATGACAATGATTATAAGTCAAATTATACTACCCCTGCATATTATAACTACACTAGATTAAAAAAAGATGAAAAAATGTAAAAACTGATACGAACGTGAATCCCCCCTAGGGGGGATGGTGAATAGGATCGAAACAGCCTATTCGAAGAGATTTTTATTTTTTTTAGCAGAAATTACAATATCAGTAAACTGAAATTAATCCACTTGGTCCTTATACAGAATGAGACCAAAGGTTTACAAATTGTGAAATTTTGAAATTTTGGGAAGACGGAGACCCCCTAAGGGGGTTTCGAATGGTCCAAAAATTCTTTCCAGACATCACCTACTTCTCTTTTTGGTTATAAATGCTAAAAAATAAATATTATCATAGTTAAATATGCCCAAAAGTATTTTGAAAGTAATTTTGGATGAACACACTTTTTACCCAAAAAGTTCTAAGTTAAAACTAGTTTTTAAAGAAGCAGAAAAAGAACCAAGGAAAGCAAGATTTCCTTGGGATCTTGGCATGATTTTGGGGAAGCCAATATGAAGAACTTAAATTTATGAATATAAATTTTTATATTCTAATGAAACAACCATGCATTCAACAAGCTTTAGATCTAGTTTCACAACCTTGAAAAATGACAATTTTCCCTAAAACTAGATCTAGAATGCTTGTAAAATTTATTTAGGAATGAGATATAGTTTATGAGATTTAAGGCAGCAAGATATATGTAAAAGGAATTATGAAATTGATAGATCTAAAAAAATTTAAAGCTACAAAACAAGTAACCAGACTGATTTTTAAAAAAAATTGAAGGAGGAAGAGGAAAAGAAGAGCGTTTGTTGCTGGAATGGATTTGCAAAAAAGAATAGTTAGTGGAATGCCGAGGGAAAATTCCTTCACAAAATAGTCAGATTCCCAGTGGATTGAAGCTAGATCCACAGTTCATCCAACCCCTTCTACCTGAAAACTAACAAACAATCTTTCACAAAAACCTTATGAGATTTGGATAGAGATATATGAAAAAAGAGAGGGATTACATGCAAATAAACTTATTTAAACATGTATAATATGAATCTTCAAACATATATGCTATGAGATATTGAAAAACAAGTAATATTACTTTCCCAACTATACTCCTATTGATTCAGCTAAATCATTCAAGCCAGACAAGA
Organism: Pseudotsuga menziesii; assembly: GCA_001517045.1. Taxonomy (NCBI): domain Eukaryota; kingdom Viridiplantae; phylum Streptophyta; class Pinopsida; order Pinales; family Pinaceae; genus Pseudotsuga; species Pseudotsuga menziesii. The sequence continues at coordinate 2,100,377 of LPNX010975384.1, read as the reverse complement.
TTCAGATGCAGAAATTGAGAGAAAGACACCGGTAACAACAAAAGCTATAAGACAATGTTAATTCCACACACATAAGAGAATTACACCGTTTTGGCCTCCAAAGCTTCACTTTATTCCGATAGAAAAATATATTAAATATTATTACAACATCAATAGCTCCTCAATCCAACTCTCACTAACTCGAAAAGGAGGCAGCCATGCTTTATTTATACAAAAAATTGAAACCCCAGCCCAGAGGGGGTGCAAATCCCAAGGAGATAGACAACTACAGCTGAAGGAGAGTCCATCAATGCCTGATATGAAGCTGAACTAAGCTTCCACTGAGCCTAATTGTCAATTGGAGGGATGATTGAGCTTACACATCAACCTGCTGACTGAATCATCAACCAAAGAGCTTCCAGAAGAGCCCATGCATGTGGAGGAGAGAGAGAGGGAACAATTCCCCATAAAGGAGGCTGAAGTTCAACTCTGGATATTCCCTGATTAGCTCCTTTAGTCAAGGAATTTCAATCTCTATTTAATCTAGTGCCGATGAGACTGATTTCAATCAAATCGGTTGAGAATCCATTGATCGAGGATTTTGAATTCTCTCCATTATTTAATTAATTTATCAATTAAATAATCAATATTTGATTTTTAGGGATTTTTGACTTGAGTGATGGGCAAATCACTCAAAACTTAGAAAAAGTGGGCCTATGGGTTTATATGGTTCTCTAAGCTTGAAAATGAGCACCCCCATGATTGAAACTAATTATTGAACCCACTTTTATTACAAAACCAATTTTTCCCATTAGACTATTAAAAAATAGCCTAAGTTTTGTGGAAAAATTAAAATTTAAAAAAGTTAAAAAATAAATAAAAATAAAAACCTAAGGGGGCTTAGAAATGTTCATATGACTCGACCATGATTCCTAGCATGTTTATACATTGACACATAGACTCTAATAACCTCAATAGGCCTAAATTCGAAGCCGAACACCCAAACTTTGGAGGTATTGAGTGAAAAACTCAGAAATTATCAGTCGTTTGTTCAACAACCAATAATAACCAAGGGAAAAAACACCCTGGGCTGAGCGGATTGACAAATAAAGTCTAAGAGACCGAATATTTTACAGACAGTATCATGCTAGGACATTTTATTACAACTCCCCTATGGGGTATGAAATGTGATATAGTACAACAATCATTTCCCAGAAGCAATTCTGAAGGTCTTCTGAAGTCCGAACAAATCATCTTTGTCCGGTTCACCAGGATCACTTGATAAAAACCACTAAGTACAACTTAGGTGGTAACAGAATTAAACAATGCAAAGGAGACAAAATGACATTTATTGGACATAGAAAGAGAAAAGGATCAAATGCTTACCTCTTCTATGGAGAATGAAACAACGATGAAGTGAAATGCCCTTTCCAAATCACTGGAGGAACTCTTGCTATCAAGGCCAACTTCCAAAACTCACAAAATGGTAAAAANCTACCCTTTCTATTTATAGAATATTTGGAGTTTTCAAAAATACATTGTAATTTATTTAATTTTGAAATCCAAATTATTTTGGTAAAAGTGGGTTTTTATTATTTACCTTCTATAGTTTTGAAAAAATGGCTTTTAATGGTGTTTTTTGAGTTTTTCAAGTAAAAATTGGGTCATGGCTACAATGTAAGCTATTTTTGTCTTTTTTGAGCTTAGAGAAAAACTAAAAAAGCACCGAGCGTTATTTTACACTTTTTACATGCTCATTGAAATTCCAGTAGAAAGGTGTCAAGTATACTTTTTCACTTTTTCAGACTCGTTAAAAGTGGATTATGAAAAAGGAACTTAGTTTGAGAGTTATATTTAAGCTCTTTTCAGTCTCCTCAAAAACACAAAAAATATTTCCAAGCGAACTTGTTGCGTTCGTTCTTTTAAAAGAATGAGAATGGTCGACTAGTCGGGGGTAGGTTATCTCTTTTTTGAACTGACTGGCCTTATTTACGAAAAATGACCTTTTGGAGTTTTCTTAGTCATTTCAGACTCTCTAAACATGAAACGACAAATGAGTTTTCTTTCATCAGACTCGTAAAACAAAATGGTGTCATTGATGTGGGAATCATCATGGCCCTCTTGTGATAAGTATATTCCTATTGACATCAAATCATTATCCAAGAATTAGACCTAGAAACCTAGACAGTACCTTGAGCCTGCATGCCTCAATGGCAGGTTACCTCGCTTTCAACATGAGTTTACATCATTGACTCTTGATTGAAATATTTCATCGAGTGTTTGACTTCAAGTCCTTTATTCACATTTAATGGTATGTACCGAGATACCTTGGAAATCATTGAGATCAATGGTGATTTCCCTCACACTTGTTAATAGTTTACATTATTGACTGGTAATCAAGTGGTTTCTACCATTTTTGATGTCAATACATTGTAATCACATGGTTATATTTGTATTGTTTGGAGATTAGAATGAAGACCCTGAGTGGTTAGGCTAACATCGTCATTTCCTATGCTGAGGTTGCGTTTGGATATAATTTAGAATCATGACACATATCAACATTGTATTTTTGGCGGTTCTGTTCAGTATTGAGGATAAGAGACATATATGTACTTTGTATATTTCATAGCTATGTCCTACCTCCTATAGCAGTTTCATGGATCTACAGTGTATTATTGGTAGCCATGACCTGGTCATCATCGTAGATATGATGTTTATTGGCCCGTAGCTATGATTGGTTTGGATGATGTCAATTACTAGTCCTATATGAGTTTGTCTCTCTTTGCCTTTGTATCAGATGAAAAACTTTGCAAACTATTTCACCTATCACCTTATTCTAGCTTCATACTTTGGGGGGGATTTTGTTGCACCTGGAAATCTCACATTGCTTAGCAGCCTCCATGAGAATTTAAGTTTTCCCTTCAACCTCCAACAAAGCCTCGCTTGAGTCACCTTGGTCACTTTTTTCCTAGACCTAGAAGGAGTGGCACCTTCATGTTTTTTGCACAGAGCGTCAGCGACGCCTGTCTCAGTTGAGCAAAAAGCATCATTTTCCCTCTTCTTTGTAAAAAACCATATACCGAAGCATTTGTCAATTTTTCTAAGAGCACCAATGGTTAGTAAATGAGAAAAAAAGATGTTTCTAGAAGCTTCCATGCAGAAACCTCCATAGGTTTAGTTCCTATATGCTTGGGAGAGGTGTCATTCGCCTTCCTCACCTATAGGTATCTCATCATGTCCTTTTTCCAAGTCATCTCTTGAGTTCTAGCCTATAAATGGAGCCTTCATGAAGAGAGTGGGGGAGGATAGAAAAAGCATCATTATGCTGCTAGTTTGAAGTCTGAAGTAGAGGAAAAGTAGAGTTATCTTGTGGCTGGAGAGGTATTCATAGTCATAGGATATTGTAGACATTCTTGTTAAGACAGAAGCCATCAACATAAAGTATTTTTGGTTGTACTTATTTCTCATCCATATATTAATACAAAGACATTTCCCTTTCTTGTATTTGATTGTATTGATTGTAATTAGATATTATTGGATTACTTGATCACCAATATCAATAGTCAATTATCATGATGCTCTCATCCCTTTTGTTTGTCTTGTGATCTATTTTGCAGATATTGAACTATTGCAAGGACTTTTTAGAGAGAAGACAAGTAAATTCCAGCTTGAGGTATATTGTGTTTTTTGTTAATTGATTTGATTATTCAAGGAAAGGATATGTTGCTATGTATTTTTGTTCTGTAGTTGTGTTTTACATTACAGAGGAACAAGCTATGTCCGCATTGGTTGAGAATTCCTGATAAAAAAATTGATGACTCCACTTGGGATGCTTAATCCAGTCAGATATGGGGAAGATCCAATTAGATCTGGTGCAGATCTAGTTAGATCTACAACCTTCGGTAACCATTCCATCTATGAAGGTCATTCTCTCTCCTTTTAGTTGTTTCAGTTAACAAGATAAGCTATCTATCTTATGTTTTTGGTTATTTGCCTCTGTTATGAGTAGTTTCCCCCTTTTCAGTCCAGCTCAATTTTTTATAGTTTCTCCTGTAGGATTTCATCCTTTCAGTTTACTATTCAGTGATGCTTTTCCCTTTGTCAGATAGAGCATTGGTCTATCCCAGGACGCGTTTTCTCGTTTTGGGCAGAGCATCAACACCGCCTTCTCCTTTGACTGACAGAGCATCGATGATGCCTGTGTGGAGGAGGCTAGGAGAACAGTAGTAGCCTCGGATGCCCTGGTGTAGTGCCCTTTAGATCATCGAGGTAGGTCTTCCAAAACTGCCTGTTTGGAATTTTTTTGTTCAAAATTTTAAATTGTCCTGTCCTCTGAAATTTTTCAATGTGGTTTCCTTACTTATTTGCTTGCTGTCTAATTTACAATTTTTTGTGAGTCTAATTCATTGTTTGAGCTCAGATCCAAAATTTTATCTTTTTCATTGTCATAAACGAAATTGGAAACATAGTTCAAATTTGGTTTTTTAGTGAAGTATCTGAAAATTTTTCTTTTGAAAAGAAAGCCTATAGCCTCTTCCTAGAAGATTAGTTTATTTTTTAAAAAATACTGCTTTGTGTGCCTCATATTTTCTAGAAAATACAAAAAGAATCATTTTATTTCTCTCTTGTTTATGCTTGCGAAAATTTCCATTTCCATTTTGCATGTGTGATTCAGAAAAATAGGTCTTTTTGACATTGTAGAAGAATTTAGTTTTGCATGCACATTAGAGGCTTCTTTCTTACATTTTCAGAAACTTTAGAGTGCTTGATTGAAGGATTTTTGTGCTTGGAAGGACTTCCTTTGCACTTCTTTATTGGATCCTGTTTTGTTGTTGAAAACATAATTATTCTGGTATATTGTTGAAAAGAAAATAAAAAGGTTTCTTCCTTACCCTAGGTAGTTCGCATCGAAGTCAAAAAGTGCATCTACATGTAGATTAATTTGCATCATTGGAGATAACATTTCACAAACATTCACCTAATCGTCTAGATAAAACTAACGGTAGCTTTAGGTCTAAAAATTGTATAGAAATTTGAGTGATAGGTTAGTGATGTGTTTGGCCTCATTAAGCATAGGATCTGTCGTTATTTGTCCGCACTACAACACGGGACTCGCGTAGTTCTTCCATGTATTGTTGGTATATCAAACAACCTTTCATGCACCCTTTAGGTATATAGAGAAGCTACTTCATGTACTCAATTGTATATCGGAAGGCCCCTTATGAACAGTTGTGCATTATACAACTCTACTACTTATTTAAGCTCTCATGTACCTTGCCTATATTAGGAGACCTCACTAGGATACACTGACCAACTGAGAAAATCCCTTTGGCTATCTTATGTGGATAAATACACCAAAAACAACATTCGGGGAGACTAATACACATGTACCCCTGAGGTATATCGTGGATTGCACCTACTTGACAATACTGGTGAGAGACTGGCTATTCTAAACCCATCCTATCACTTAAGTTTGCTTGTGACCTTTAGCTCTACGTAGGTTTTGTTTGTGTGTTTTTCTCCAATTTTGACCTAGATTAGGTAACTTCGACCACCACCATGGATAAGAAACTTGCAAGTCGTCAATCTCATAGATTACAGGTTTTATCTCCTAACTCTCCTCCTACCATGGAAGGACAAGAAGGGGTAACCATGGAACAACCAGCTTCTGCTAATGTTCTTGTAGGAACTTCCCTAGCTAGTGAAACCAGAGAAGATTTTATTGTTTATACAAATACATTGGTTCAACTTCCTCCTGCAGTCAATGCTTCTGTGCATCCGTCATTGGAAGGCCATGTTTATACTATTGCCCCACCAGATTATGGCCTGGATGCTCATTTTTGGAGGACTTCTATGGGCCAAGCTATTGCTGAATTCAGGGTTATAATATCTTTACCAGGGAACCCTCCTTTAGGAGAAGAGGAACATAAAAGAATTAATGCATCTCTCCATCGATATTGTAACTTTTCAGAGAGAGTATAAAGAATCATTCCTCCACCTGTGTCTCGTTATGAAACTATGTCATCTTGTTTACCCCATAATACAGATCCTTGGCCTTTATCTAAAATTAAACCTTCTCCTGAAGGTCATCCAACCTATGGTGAGACTTCCCGCAACCCATTCACATTGAACCATTTAGTCAGTTAGTCTCCATTCACATTGAATTCATCCACGCTCCTTTGGATTACAACTTACTCCTAGGTCGTAACTTGTTTTATGCTATGCAAGCTATAGCATCGACCATTTTTCAGATCATCTTGTTCCCATTCCAAGGAAAGATTCTTACTATTGATCAGTTATATTTAATCACACCTAGTGCCATTATGAATGATGAAAATAGTGTTCTGCTCCTGAATACCCCATAGTTTCAGGACAGTAGAGTAGGTCTTATCAAATATTCTTCACTAATGGGAGTCTTTCCCTCATCTGATCATCCTTCTGCTTCGCAAACTACATCTATTAACATGATTTCTACTCATGCAGAAAAAAGAAAAGCAATTGTTGATGAATCAACATCCTTTTCCCCTTTCAAACAAATTTACAATGCAATTCAAGCTACTAAGGATTCACCCATCAATGACCATTTGTTGATGGCCTCAGACCGTTATCACATGCCATACTGGCTCAAACCCCCCCCCATCTCTAAATTATCTTTCACACACACTTCCTACAGATGAATCTATTATGGAAGTTATGTCATTAGAGGAGATGCCCTGGGAATATTATCATCATAGATCTACTTTCATTCCCCCTTTCCATATGGTAGAAGACCACTTCACCTCTACGGTTTCATCTGATATAGTCCTCAACCTTTAGTCTCCAATCCTCACTCATAGTGTTGATTTTGAAGGTAATTTGTGTAACATTACAAAAACTATGCCTGTAGACATATCAGTGAAACCTGGTGTTTCTGAGAACAATTTCATAGGACAGAACTCTTCACCTGAAGAGGTTCAAACATACATGGCCCTTTTCAAGGAATTCAGAGATTTCTTCACATGGACATACGAATAAATGCCAGGGATTGATCCCTCTATCATTGTTCATGAGATCAAAACTTACCTCGATTCCAAGCCTGTCCGTCAGAAACTACGACAGGTCCATCCACGAAAAGAGTCATCTATTAAAGAAGAAGTTGAGAAACTTCTCAAGGATAGTTTCATTTACCCCATACCATCAACTGAATGGGTGTCCAGCATAGTCCCTGTGAACAAAAATTAGGGTAATATTAGGGTTTATATATATTTTAGGGATTTGAATCGAGCTTGTCCCAAAGACAACTTTCCCACTCCCTATATCGATCAGATAATCGATAATTGTGTTGGAAGTGTTATTTTTTCCTTTATGGGTGGCTTCTCTGGCTATAATCAGATTGAGATTATTCCGTTAGAACAACACAAGACAGAATTTATTTTCCCATGGGGGACTTTTGCTTATCAAAATTTTCCTTTCAATTTAAAGAATGTTGGAATGACATTCCATCGTGCCATGTCCTATGATTTTCATGACATTAAACATGTTGTGGAAACCTATCTTGATGACCTGTCTACTCATTCCAAGCAGTGGGATATACATTTCGATCATCTTTGAGCTATGTTTCTTTGATGTCATCATTTCAATATTTGTCTAAATCTCCATAAATGTGTTTTTTGTGCAAAATTTAGCCAACTTCTTTCCTTTATTGTTTCCAAAGATGGCATCTATATAGATCCCTTGAAAATTGAAGCTATCTTAGCCCTACCTGCTCCCGTGAACATAACTAAACTCCAAATTTTGCAAGGGAAGGAAAAATTTCTACATCATTTCGTCTGCAATTATGCAGAAAGGACACACGGTTTCATGAGGCTACTTAAGAAAGATACCCCTTTCATTTGGGATGATTTCGCGCAATGCACGTTTGATAATCTCAAACATGAACTTACCCATGCACCAGTGTTGCAACCACCTAATTATGCTAAGGACTATTCCTTGCATGTGGCTGCATCCTTGTCTACCATAGGCATGGTCCTCTTTCAAGTAGATGAAAATTACCAGGAACATGTGGTTTATTAAGCAAGTAAGAGTCTTTTGGACTCTGAAACATGATACTCACATGTGGAGAAACTCATTCTAGCCAAGTTCATCGCATTCCACAAGTTTCATCATTATATCATGCTCCACACCACCACTTTTTACGTAGATTCGAACCCCATGTACTATGTTCTCACATGGCAAGTGCTTGGGGGAAAATACTCACTTTGGATTGTGATTCTCTAGGAATTTGAGTTAGAATTCGCTAAAATCACTTCTAAGAAGTCTCTCATCTTTGCAGAGCTTATATGTGACCTTCCCCATACTACTGAGACTACAGAGCCCTTTGATTCATTACCCGATGAATCATTGTTTCTCATTAGTATGATTGACCCATGGTACAAATATATCATTTTGTATCTTCAGACCTTACAATACCAGCCCACTGCTTCTCGAGATGAACGTCATCGTGTTCACCACTAGGCCAAATGTTATCTTATCTTGCTTGATACTCTATACTACCATGGTGTTGACTCCATCTTACAATGTTTCCTTACACATGAGCAGGCTGAGATTGTTTTAAATGATTTCCATGCTGGAGCTTGTGGCGGTCATCTCTCTGGGATGGCTACTGCCCAGAAAATATTGCGTGCCAGGCATTTTTGGTCTTTGATTTTCGAAGATTGTATTGAAACAGTCAAGAAATTCCCACCATGTCAATTGTTCACTTCCAAGAAATGCACACATCCATCTTTGCTTCATCCCATTGTAGCAATTTACCCCTTAGAAAAATAAGGCATAGACTTCGTACATTGTAGACCTACCTCAGCCGAGGGGCATGGCTACATTATTGTGGCTGTGGACTATTTTACAAAATGGGTTGAGGCAATGCCCACATATTTCTAGGATGGTAATACTACTGTTCTATTCTTATTCAACCATATCATTGTGAGATTCAGGATTCCTAGGGCCATCATGACCGATCATGGGTCAAATTTTAAAAACAAAATGATGGTAGAGCTCAGTGTAAAATTAGGGTTTCATCACGATAAATCTACACCATACTATCCTCATGCCAATGGCCAGGTTGAGGCTATAAATAAAGTATTAAAAACAATGCTTCATCATATGGTAGGGAAATCCAAGTTAAACTGGAATTTACAGCTTTTCTCCTTACTCTTGGCCTATAGGACTATTGTCAAAACTTCCACTAGTTTTACACCTTTCCAATTAGTATACGAGCTGGAAGCCACTCTCCCAATAGAATGTGAAATCCCTTCTTTAAATATTGTTGTAGAGTTATTACCCAACACTACTATAGACGAAGAAAGATTCTTGTATCTAAACAAACTTGATGAAACTCGACGTGATGATGCCTTAGCTAATGAGGCACATAAACAAAGAATGAAAGTTCAATATGACAGGATTGTCCAACCTCGTTCCTTCAATGAGGGAGAAATAGTCTTGACTTATGACCAGAAGCATGACAAGCTGCGGGCAAGAAAATTTGAGTCTATGTGGCATGGGCCCTATGTTGTCAGTCATGTTTTAGAGAAAGGAGCATATGAATTGGTTGATTATGATGGGATACCTTTGGGAGAGCCCTGAAATGGGCTCTACCTCAAAAGATACTATGCCCAGGTCATCTAGCATAGGGTCTTTGTAGATATTGTTTATAGTTTGTTGTGTGTCTTAAGCATTGAGAGGTGTATCTTTTGTGTGAATTAAAATGTGTTTTTTCATAAAACCCTACTTATGCATGTCTTTTTTCTAATGGACAGATGAATTCCTTCATTGGTTTTGCTGATGGTGCTCATTGATATACACTTAACCTTGCATCAATAGCTTGGGTACTATACTCTCCTACAAGTGAGCTGGTGAGTTTAGGGGGTATTATTTTAGGTCCCTCCACCAAAAATCTGGTGTAATATCAAGCCGTGATCGAATTGTTGACGGAAGCCCTAGCTAATGAAGGAAGGGAAATTAGGGTTTACCTAGACTCTGAACTAATTGTTCAACAACTTAACTGAGTCTACACCATCTGAAATCTCATGTTTCTTCATACTTTCCAGAGAGTTAGGTTGTTATAGAGGTATTTTGAGCAAGTTAAATATCATCACATTCCAAGACATTTAAATGTTGTGGCAGATTCCCTAGCTAACCGTGGATTGGATTGGCATATTGCTCATACTTAAAAGTCCATTAGAAACATAAAAATACATGTAAATTCATAAGTAGATAAATCATTCCACACATCACATTTTCCCACACACAACTGTAAATATAAAATTTTTGTTATATATATATATAGTTGTGGCACTGAGATACACAATTTGGGCTGAAGCATCTCTAGATTTCAGTGCACGTTCAGGACCATAAAAAGTTTAGAATACATATACATAGGGAAAAATATCAAGCTTCGAAGCTTTCAGTAATACATATACAAAAAGTGAAAATCAAGGTAGACTAATCCTCATGATGCTCATGGTAGCATGCAATGGCTTGGGCCACTATGAGGAGTAGCCTAGAGAACTATCCAGAGACACCTGCAGTATGGCACTGATAACGCCTAGGTACCTCGTCAATAGTCATGTCAGGGATGCCCATAGTAAAGCACTGTAGGTTTTCCTCGAGATATCTGAGCTCTTCATTAGCTTCGGAGCGGTATAGCATCATATCCCTGGTACCTGCTTTCCCATCAATAGGAAACATACCTACTGGACAGACAGATCCAATGTCTGCATGAAAACATTTTTATCTCAGTACTACAAAATAAAAAATGAAATAAATACAAAAAATTAAAAACACAAGTGGATAATGTCTTTCCTTACCTTGGTCATCCCATTCTTCTCCCTCGGGTAGAACTAGCTCCGGGTCATCAAAAAATTCTTCCCCTTCATAGGCTTAATCCTCCACCATAAGTAACTGGTCTCTCAACTAGCAAAATAAACCTGACCCATAGCTAAGTTTGGGCCCTCCACCTCCAAGGCGAGGCATGGCTGTAACCCATGCAAGGATCCTTGGATCCTCAGGATCAAGTATGGTAATGGTCACTTGTGGTCTCAGTTGAGGTGCCCACTGTAAGATAATGCTCCATAGCCAAATTGCTTCAGCATTCCTCTTTTGTACTTGTTCAAATGACTCTTCAGACAGACCAGCATGCCTTCACACCAATTGAAGACAGTGGGCTCCATGCACTGCAAAGCATATAGCATATGTGATCTGCTGGGAAGGTGGGAAGCCCTAGTACCTGCCACCTTGCTAATAGTATACCCCACTTTCCTCAAGGGAGGATCTAATAGGGACTTGATCCATAGCTTCCTCGATTGAGAGTCTATACCTAGTGAACAGTGCTGATCAATATTATCATCTAAGGATCCTTCCCCTCCTCGTGCTCCAGATAGAACTACTGGGCTTCCCCTCATAGAAAAACCAATCAGAAATAAATATCCTTGACCTCTATAGGTAGGATATGGACTCCCACCACAAAATTCTCTTGTTCGGGATAACACATATCTATGATATATTCTAGCAGTTGGATATGTGCTTTCATCCCAGGTATCCATAAATATTTAAGAAGCCCACAGTTCCATAGAGCCTCAATGGTGGCTGGCTTATTTGCAACCTAATTTTCTGGGACTTCATGTTCCCTTTATTCCAAAATTACCATGGTATACCTGTAACATGCAAATATTGTAATTAGAAAATATATCATGGGTAAAATAAATAAATACAAATTAAATAACAAATTAAAAATCAAGAAGAAAAAACATGAAAAAATTATTTTTTGGGTGGATTAGGGTTTTGTTTTTCTTCTTTTTCTTCCCACGGCACTGCTAGCCTTCACGCATAGAGCACCACAACACCTCTGCCTATGGCTTGTAGAGCGTTGGGCACTTGTCTTCTATGGACAGAGCACCTAGGATGATTTTGTCCCAGCTTGACAGAGCGCCATCAGGGGCGCTGCCCGATGGCCAAAGACTCTATAGGAAGAAAAAAATTTCTTCTAATGTGGCTAAAAACTTCTATTGGAACGGTTAATCCCATACCCTACCATTGCAAAATAAAAATCTACCTTCTATATTGTCTTTTAAACAATAAAAAAACATCTTAGAACTTGGAATTAAACAATGCAAAGGAGACAAAATGACATTTATTGGACATAGAAAGAGAAAAGGATCAAATGCTTACCTCTTATATGGAGAATGAAACAATGATGAAGTAAAATGCCCTTGACAAATCATCGGAGGAACTCTTTCTATCAAGGCCAACTTCCAAAACTCACCAAATGGAGAAAAACAAGTGGTAAAAATAACTTACCTACCCTTTCTATTTATAGAATATTTGGAGTTTTCAAAAATACATTGTAATTTATTTAATTTTGAAATCCAAATTATTTTGGTAAAAATGGGTTTTTATTTTTTACTGTCTATAGTTTTGAAAAAATGGCTTTTAATGGTGTTTTTTGAGTTTTTCAGGTAAAAATTGGGTCATGGCTACGATGTAAGATATTTTTGTCTTTTTCGAGCTTAGAAAAAAACTGAAAAAGTACTGAGCATCATTTTACACTTTTTACATGCTCATTAAAATTCCAGTAGAAAGGTGTCGAGTATATTTTTTCGTTTGAATTTTTCAGACCCATTAAAAGTGGATTATGAAAAAGGAACTTAGTTGGGGATTTATATTTAAGCTCTTTTCAATATCCTCAAAACATAAACATATTTCCAAGTGAACTTGTTATGTTCACGCTTGTAAAAGAATCAGAACAGTCGACTAGTCGGGGGTAGGTTATCTCTTTTTCAGACTGACTGGCCGTATTTATGAAAAAGGACCTTTTGGAGTTTTCTTAGTCATTTCAGACTCTCTAAACATGAAATGACAAATGATTTTGCTTTCATCGGGCTCATAAAAAAAAATGGTGAAAGACCCTATTTGGGAATGAACCCCTCCTTTCTCAAGTTCGTGAAAGATATGAGAATGGACTCGTCATTTGATGAGCTTTAACAAGTGTTTGATACCCTCTTTTGATTCATAAAAATGAAAAGGGGCACTCACCTTTCTAGGTGGGGAAATTAAAGGAAAGGAGAATGGTTTTCATTTGTTTATATGGCAGTACTCTAAAGTCCACCTTTGAACATGGAACTTGTCTACATTTTCATATCTGAACAATTGGGTTTTCAGCTTGTCTTCGAGTCGATCCACTTTTGTGAGTCACCTAAATCCTTTGAGTCGATTCAAAGAATTCTTTGTCATATTCCTTGCATTACACCTGGTTCTATTCTCGTTTAATCCAATGTTGCCAAGAAATGTGTCATGCCGCCAAACTGTTCAAAGTATGTCTCTCCCAGAAAAATAACTCATTAGTAACTTCACTTGTCCTAAAAATTCATTCATGTCTGAGTCAGTCTCGTTACTTCAAATCAACCGTTGTTCCTAGTGTCGTGTCATTTATGTGGGAATCATCATGGCCCTTTTGTGACAAGTCTATTCCTGTCAACTTCAAATTATTATCTAGGAATTAGACCTAAAAACCTAGTAAGTACCTTGGTCCTGCATGCCTCAATGGCAGGTTACCTCACTTTCAACATGATTTTACATCATTGACTCTTGATCGATTGTTCAACTTCAAGTCCTTTATTCATATTCGATGGTATTTACTGAAATACCTTGGGAACCATTGACATCAATGGTGATTTCCCTCGCACTTGTTAACCATTTACATTATTGACTGGTAATCAAGAGGTTTCTACCATTTTCGACGTCAAGACATTGTAATCACATGGTTAGATTCGTATCATTTGGAGATCGAAATGAAGACCTTGATTGGTTAGGCTAACATCATCATTGTCTATGCTCAGGTTACGGTTGGAGATAATTTTGAGTCATGACACAGATCCACATTGTATGTTTGGTGGATGTGTTCAGTATTGGGGATAAGAGACATGGATCTACTTTGTATATTCTGTAGCTATGTCCTACCTCTTTTGGCAGTTTCATGGATCTACAGTGTATTATTGGTATCCATCACATGGTCATCATCATAGATCTGCATTATATTGGTCCGCAGCTATGATTGGTTTAGATGAGGTCAGTTACTAGTCCTATATGAGTTTGTCTCTCTTTTCATTTGTATCAGACATAAAAATTTGCAAACTATTTCACCTATCACCTTCTTCTAGCTTCATACTTTGGGGGGAATTTTGTTGCATCGGGAAATATCCCATTGATTAGCAACCTCCATGATAATTTCACTTTGCCCTTTAACCTCCCAAAAAGCATGGCTTAAGTCACCTTGGTCACTTTTTTCCTAGACCTAGAAGGAGTGGCGCCTTCATGTTTTTTGCATAGAGCATTAGTGACGCATGTCTCAGTTGAGCAAAAAGCGTTGTTTTCCCTCTTCTTTGAAAAAAACCCTAGACCGACACCTTTGTCATTTTTTCTAAGAGTGTCGGTGGTCATTAAATGAGAAAAAAAGATGTTTTTAGAAGCTTCCATGTGGAAACCTCCATAGATTTAGTTCCTATATGCTTGGGAGAGGTGGAATTATCCTTCCTCACCTATAGGGATCTCATTCTATCCTTTTTCCAAGTAATCTCTTGAGTTCTAGGACTATAAATGGAGCCTTCATGAAGAGAGTGGGGGAGGCTAGAAAAAGCATCCTTATGCTGCTAGTTTGAATTCTAAATCAGAGGAAAAGTAGAGTTAGCTTGTGGTTGGAGAGGTCTTCATAGTCATAGGAGATTGTAGACATTCTTGTTGAGACAGAAGCCATCAACATGAAGGATTTTTTGTTGTACTTATTTCTCATCCATATATTAATACAAAGACATTTCCCTTTCATGTATTTGATTATATTGACTGTAATTAGATATTATTGGATTCCTTGATCACCAATATGACTAGTCAATTATCATGATGCTCTCATCCCTTTTGTTTGTCTTGTGATCTAATTTGCAGATATTAAACTATTGCAAGGACTTTCTAGAGAGAAGACAAGTAGATCCCAGGTTGAGGTATATTGTGTTTTATGTTAATTGCTTTGATTATTCAAGGAAAGGATATTTTCTTGTGTATTTTTGTTCTGTAGTTTTGTTTTACATTGCTAAGGAACAAGTAGTGTCCACTCTGGTTGATAATTCTTGATAAAAAAATTCGCGACTCCAATGGAGACGCTTAATCCAATCAGATCTAGAGAAGATCTAGTCAGATCTGGTGCAGATCCAGTCGAAGATACAAACTTTGGTAACCATTCCATCTATGAAGGTCATTCTCTCTCCTTTTAGTTGTTTCAGTTAACAAGGTAAGCTATCTATCTTATGTTTCTGGTTCTTTGCCTCTGTTATGAGTAGTTTCCCCCTTTTCATTCTAGCTTATTTTTTTTGGTTTCTCCTGCATCCTTTCATCCTTTCAGTTTACTATTTAGCGGTGCTTTTCCCTTTGTCTGACAAAGCATCGATCTTTCCCATGGCGTGTTTTCTCATTTTGGAAAGAGCACTGGCATCGCCTTCTCCTTTCACTGACAGAGCGTCGATGAAAGCTGTGTGCAGGAGGCTAGGAGCACCATAGTAGCCTAGGATGCCCTGGTGCAGTGCCCTTCATATCGTCAAGTTAGGTCTTTAAAAACTACCTGTTTCGAAATTTTTTGTTCAAAATTTAAAATTGTCTTGTCCTCTTAAATTTTTCAATGTGGTTTGCTTGCTTGTTTGCTTACTATTTGATTTACAAATTTTTGTGAGTCTGATTCGTTGTTTGAGCTCATATCCAAAAAATTTATCTTTTGCATCGTCATAAACGAAATTGGAAACATAGTTCAATTTTGGTTTTTTAGTGAAGTATATGAAAATTTTCTTTTGAAAAGAAATCTTATAGCCTCTTCCTAGAAGATTAGTTTCTTTTTTAGAAAATACTTCTTTGTGTGCCTCATATTTTCTAGAAAAATACAAAAAGAATCATTTTATTTTTCTCTTGTTTATGCTTGCGAAAATTTCCATTTCCATTTTGCATTTGTGATTCAGAAAAATAGGTCTTTTTGACATTGTAGTAGAAGTTAGTTTTGCATGCATGTTAGAGGATTCTTTCTTACATTTTCAGAAACTTTAGAGTGCTTGCTTGAAGGAGTTTTCTATTTGAAAGGACTTCCTTTGCACTTCATTATTGGATCTTGTTTTGTTGTTGAAAACAACTTTCTTTTTGTATATTGTTGAAAAGAAAAGAAAAAGGTTTCTTCCTTACCCTAGTTAGTTCTCATCGAAGTCAGAAAGTGCATCTACATGTATATTAATTTGCATCATTGGAGATAACATTTCACAAACATTCACCTAATCATCTAGATAAAATTAACGGTAGCTTTAGGTCTAAAATTGTATAGAAATTTGAGTGATAGGTTAGTCACATGTTTGAGCATGGTTAAGCATAGGATATGTCGTTATTTGTCTGCACTACAACCCGGGACTCGCACGGTTATTCCGTGTACCGTCAGTATATTGAACGGCCTTTCACGTACCCTTGAGGTATATATAAAGTTACTTCACGTGCTCGATTTTATATCGAAAGGCCCCTTGTGAACGGTTGTGAATTAGATAGCACTACTACCAATTTGAGCTCCCACGTACCTTGTGTATATCGGGAGGCCCCACTAGGATACCCTGACCATCTGAGAAAAACCCTTTTTCCATCTTGTGTGGAGCAATACACCAAAAACATCATTCAGGGAGACTACTATGCATGTTCCCCTGAGGTATATCATGAGTTGCACCTACTTGACAATCCTGGTAAGAGACCGACTATTCTTAACCTGTCTTATCACTTAAGTCTACTTGTGACCTTTAGCTCTGCATAGGTTTTGTTTGTGTGTTTTTCTCCTTTTTTTACCTAAACTAGGTAACTTCGACCACCACCATGGCTAAGCTGTTGGAGACATTTACCACCTTACACACTCATTTTGGTCAATTTGTCCTAGTTAAACCACTATCCTATGTTTTTTTGACTTAATTGACATCATAGGAGCACTAGATGACATCAGCTAGATCACACCCACACCTACCTTCAGTCAAGGAGGCTAACTTAACCTTCTCCTACATTTGAGGAGGCTAACTTGAGCACTTTGGGGGTGATCTGAGTGTCATTAATGCCCCATATTGCTAACTGATGGTTACAATAAGTTAAACAGAGCATTGAAGGAACCTTACTTCATTAAATTGATTATTTATTGATTATTTAATGAACTGGAGTCAACAGCGGCGCCTCCAACCACTTCTGATGGTCAGTTACACTTCAATTAACCTCATCGGGGTTCATTGGAGTCATTGATGAGCTACCACTTGTTGGTTGGATTGTATTGACATGTGTCTGAGCTACTTTAAGTTAGACTCAGTCATTTATTGCACTCTTACTTCAGTTAGGGCTTAGTTGAGTCAATTAGGGTTTTGATCAGTGGTTAACTTGAGTGTCAGTTGTGGCTTACATTCAGTTAAGCTAGACTCACTCATTCAATTCAAATGACCTCCTTGGGAACTCAAATTGCTTTGTCATTCATGCTTGCAACATGATCATTTTATTGTATTATTCATTCTTTATGTGAATATACACAGCGGTTACTCATTTTGTAGCACTATTACACAATTTTCATGCCTTATTGTTATTAATCTTTGATGAGACCATGTTTTAGTCCCTAGATTACTATGACAGATTAATATGGTATCAGAGCTCATAGCGAGACTTAGCTTAGATCTTTCAAAAACAAGTTTTTTGACAGATCTTGCA
Organism: Pseudotsuga menziesii; assembly: GCA_001517045.1. NCBI lineage: Eukaryota > Viridiplantae > Streptophyta > Pinopsida > Pinales > Pinaceae > Pseudotsuga > Pseudotsuga menziesii. Next base: position 2,082,626 of record LPNX010975384.1, on the reverse strand, counting down.
TGAAAATTGAGCAATAGCTCAAAAATCCAACACTACACCAGAAGCCAAGGCTTACCACTTAATACCCCAAGTAAGGAACTTCTTGATCAAGCTTGCTTGATTGACTGTGTTGCATGTGATGAAATCCTAAAATGTGTAGGATGTCCAACCTTACATTGCCCTTTTTGTTGTGATTTTCATGTTTTTAACAGGTGAAATTATTCGCTCCAGCAGATTCAAATGGCTTCTTCCGTAGATCTTTTGACTCCGTTCAATTTCCACTCATGGAAAGGAGATATGGAGATCCAACTATGTTCTAGAGGACTCTATATGGTCACTATGGACACTGAAGAAGAGCTTTCTTCTATTACAGACAAAGCTATATTATCGAACAAGAAGGATGAAGCATTTGGATTCTTATGCCTCTCTGTTTCCTGGGATCTTCCTTTCCATCTTTCGGGATTGAAGAATCCAAAGGAAATTTGGGACAAATTGGAAACCCTGTATGGAAAGAAGGATGATTTGAGAGTTTACCAACTCGAAAATGAATTGATGTCTCTCCATCCTTCCAATTTCGATACCTTGAATGAATTTTTCACAAAGTTCAAGCACATTGTCTTACTATTGAAGAAATGCAAAGTGGAGGAGGATGATCAACTCATCCTCACCATACTCTCCAAACTTGGAGCTGATTATTCATTTTTTGTCTCTACATTTCATGCGGGGAAGCTCACAACCCTTGGATGGAAGATACCTACACTCAATGCCTTCATTAAGTCCCTAACAAGTGAACATGATAAGCTTGTCTAGATGGGGATCATCAAATCCTCCCATGATCAAGCCCTCCATGTCTCGGGTCCCAAATATCTGAAGGGTAAAGGAAAGCAGAAGAAGAACCCAAAAACTAAATTTGAATCTCCTAAGCCTAAAGTTGAAAACCAACAGCATGATGAGTCTTTCAGCTCAAAGAAGAACAAAGGAAAAGGTTATCATGGAAAGGAAAAAGTCAAGTGTTGATACAGCAGGAAGGGCTTCCACCTTGAACATGATTGCATGAAGAGGAAGCTTGATGAAGCTACCTCTCTCCTTGAGATAAATCACATCAATCTTTCAGAAATCTTTTGGAGGAGAGATCAGCAAGATCGAGAACCACAGTATGAAAGAGGTCATTCCCTCATGGAAAGCACTTCGAAGTCCAAAGCACTCTTGATTGATTCTGTATCTTCGAACCACATGATGGCTGAAAGATACTCCTTCCATCCTTGGATACTGTAAAATCCATCCCCATCCACATGGGATATGACTCCACCATCATTTCAGAAGGACAAGGTATGATTGATCTTGAGAATGGCTATTTTTCAAATGTTTTGTATGTATTGTCTCTAGCATCAAATATCCTTAGTGTCTATCAAATGACACATACAGGAGTTCCTAAGAGAGTATCTTTCAGAAAACATTATGTTGAGATAACATAACTTGCATCTGGGAAACTTGTTTCTAAAGGCCTTGCAAACCATCATGCAAAAGCCTATGAGTTTTCCCACTTTGTGGCGGATGCAAATCCCACCGCACTGCTAACTCATGGAAATGAAGTTAGTAGGCTATGGAATGAGAGGTTTGGCCATCTCAATTTCAAATATTTTCAGCAATTACAAAAAAACTCCATGGTTGAAGGCCTCCCGGTCATCAAGGAAACCACTGGAATTTGCAAGGGTTGTGTGGTTGGAAAACACCCTGAGCACAAGTTCGATAAGGGAAAGTCAAACCAAGCTACATGCATTTTGGGGATGATACAATCTTATATCAGTGATCCAATGCATATCACATACATGAATGGATCAAGGTATCTTCTGAATTTTATTGATGATTTTTCAAGGTACACATGGGTCTTCTTTCTCAAAAAGAAGTCTGAAGTATGTGAAAATTTCACTGAACTGAAGGCCTTGATCGAGAATGCCTCTGGGATTCAGATCAAGATATTGAGATATGATAATGGTAGGGATTATGTCAGTAATTATTTTCTACACATATTCTCCCAAAGTGATATTCAGGTCCAACATTCAATTCCCTACACTCCCCAACAGAACGGTGTAGCGAAAAGGAAGAATCGGTCTCTCAAGGAGATGACCACTTGTATGTTGGAATGAAATAAGTTGGCTGCAAATTTGTGGGCTGAAGCCATGCATGCTATAGCATAAATTCAGAAAATATTTTCACACTCATCCCTAAAAGGGAATACCCCTTTCAAAGCATACTTTGGACATAAGCCAAATGTGTCGAACCTGAGGGTGTTTGGGTCCACTGCATGGGCCCGAATTCCACTTGATAAAAGAAGGGATTTGCAAACACAAAGAATAGAATGTATGTTTATTGCATATATTTATAAATCAAAAGGTTTCAAGATTCTAGATATAAAAAAAAAAACAGATCATCATTGAAAGGAGTGTCAATTTTGATGAGCCTCTTCAAGAAGTGGAACTAGTGAAGGAAAAAACTGTTGAATTTCCTTCCTATTCTACTGAATATTTGGATGATGAAATTGGGGGTGATGACCCTGATTTGAATCCTAATATTTCTGATATCAATGTATATAAAACATCATATTCTGAATCAGAACCTTAAGTACACAATCATCTTCCCACATGGGCCCGATAGACACTCTCCTCCGTAGGAGATAACATTGGAAATCCAGATGATCCAAGGAGAACCAGGTCTGATTTCCAAAGAGAAGGTATTGCACTCTCTTGTCCTGATAATTTTATATCCAAAAATTGTTATTTGATGATTATTTCATACCCAAAATCCTACTACCATGCTCGGAAGGATCCGATATGGCAAGTTTCCATGGATGAAGAGATGAATTCTCTTCAGAAAAACACTACTTGGGAGCTAGTTTCTCTTCCTCCGGGAAGAAAATTGGTTCAATGAAAGTGGGTGTTTAAGAACAAGGTTTCTGCTGATGGAAGAAACTACAAATATAAGGCAAGTCTGGTGGAAAAAATTTTCTCTCAGGTCCAAGGTGTGGACTACCATGAGACTTTTGCACCGGTTGCAAAAATGGACTCCATCTGCCTAATTTTGGCAATTTCAGCATCTAAGCACTGGGAAGTGCATCATATGGATGTTAAGTCAGAATTTATGCATGGAGATATTCATTATTAGATACACATGAAGCATCTTGAGGGATACATCTCTGATCCATCTTTGGTTTGCAAGCTAAAGAAGTCACTATACGAGTTAAAACAGGCCCCAAGAGAGTGGTATTCCAAGATGGGTGCCTTCCTTGTCTTGCAAAACTTCCAAAGGTGTAGATCAGATCCAAATGTGTATATACAGAAGTATGATGGTCATTTGATTATTATTGTTTTATATTTTGATGACTTACTGATCACAGGTAGCACAGTTTCTTCTATTTTAGCCATCAAAACTGCTCTCCACAATGCCCTTGAAATGAGTGATTTGGGGCTCCTAAAACAATTTTTGGAGACCGAAATTGAGAAACATTCTGATGGGAAAATGGTAACTCAGTCCAAATACATATCAGAAATATTATTCAAGTTTAACATGGATGAATGTAGGCATGCACCATTCCCTTTCCTTTCAGGGATCAACCTTGAAGAAGGAAAAAGCACACCTCCCATGGACTGCACTATTTATCGATAGTTGATTGGTAGCTTGTTGTACTTGAAACATTCTTGGACTGATATATATTATGCCATTAATGCTGTATAAATATACATGCATCAACTTCATGATCTTAATTGGAAGGAAGCCAAGAGGATCCTCTAGTATATTCAGGGAACCAGGACCTATGACATTCACTATGCTGCAAACTCCGAGCTAGAGCTGGTTGGATACATAGATTCCGATTGGGTGGGTGATTCTATTGATAGAAAGTCTACTTTTGGATATGTATTCATGTTTGGTGGTGGCCCCATTTTCTGATCTAGCAAAAAGTAGGCTGCCATAGCATTATCTTCAGCTGAGGCCGACTATCGAGGAGCGGTGAATGCTTGCATCCAAGCGGTTTGGTAGCAAGTCATTCTTTCAGAGTTTGATCTTGGTAGTAATTTGTCCACTGTCCTCTTTTGTGACAATCAAAGTGCTATTAAGATATCCATAGATCTATTTACCAAGTAGAGGACCAAGCATGTAAAGATCCACATGCATTATATCCGGGAGATAGTGCATGAAAGGACCATCATTCTGCAATACTACCCGAATAATGAGGATATTGCAAACATCTTCACCAAGACATTTTTAGAAAAAAAGTTCACTTACCTCCATTCACTATTGGGGGTGAGTCCATCAGGGTGATCAGACTACTTTCATTGTTCAACTTGAGGGGGGGGTTCCCACTAGGTTTTCCCTCTTTTCCTCACTTAGTTTGTTTTTTAGCATTGTTTTAGTTTCAGTATTATACAGGGTGACCTATGGCCTTAGTTGCCGAGGCCCTAGCATTTTTATGCATTTTATGTTTTCTACTCCTCCCGAGTATAGCTTAAGGGGGGTGTTGGAGACATTTACCACCTTACACACTCATTTTGGTCAATTTGGACTAGTTAAGCCACTATCCTAAGTTTTATTGACTTAATTGAAATCAGAGGAGCACTAGATGACATTAGATAGATCACACCCATGCCTACCTTTACTTAAGGAGGATAACTTAGCCTTCTCCTACATTCGGGGAGGATAACTGGAGCACTTCGGGGGTGATCTGAGTGTCATTAATGCCCCATATTATTAACTAATGGTTACAATCAGTTAAATAGAGAAGTGAAGGTGCCTTCATTCATTAAATTGATTATTTATTGATTATTTAATGAACTGGATTCAACAGGGGTGCCTCCAACCACTTCTGATGGTCAGTTACACTTCAGTTAACCTCATCGGGGTTCATTGGAGTCATTGATGAGATACCACTTGTTGGTTGGCTTGCAGTGACATGTGTCTGAGCTAATTTAAGTTAGACTCAGTCATTTATTGCACTCCGACTTTAGTTAGGCCTCAATTGAGTCAATTAGGGTTTTGATCAATGGTTAACTTGAGTGTCGACTGTGGCTTACATTTAGTTAAGCTAGACTCACTCATTCAATTCAAATGAGCTCCTTGGGAATTCGAATTACTTTGTCATTCATGCTTGCGGCATGATCATTGTATTGTATTACTCATTCTTTATGTGAATATACATAGTGGCTACTCATTTTGTAGCACTATTACACCATTTTCATGCCTTATTGTTATTAATATTTGTTGAGACTATGTTTTAGTCCCTAGATTACTATGATAGATTAATATGAGCAACTTGCGAGACGTCAATCTCGTAGATTGCAGGGTTTATCTCCTGACTCTCCTCCTACTATGGAAGTACAAGAAGGGGTAACCATGGAACAACTATCTTCTACTAATGTTCATGTAGGAACTTCCCTAGCTAGTGAAACCAGAGAATATTTTACTTTTTATACAAATCCATTGGTTCAACTGCCTCCTGCAGGTGATGGTTCTATGCATCCACCATTGGAAGGCCATGTCAATACTCCTACCCCACCAAATTATGGCCCGGATGCTCCTTTTTGGAGGACTTCTATGGGCTAAGCTATTTCTTAATTTGGGGTTATCAGATCTTCACCAGGGAACCCTCCTTTAGGAGAAGAGGAACAAGGAAGAATTAATGCATCTCACGATCAAGCTCGTAACTTTTCAGAGAGAGTAGAAAGAATCATTCCTCTACCTGTGTCTCGTTATGAAACTATGTTGGCTCGTTTACCCCATAATACAGATCCTTAGCCTTTATCTAAAATTAAACCTTCTCCTGAAGATCATCCAACCTATGGTGAGACTTGCCACAACCCATGGCCTGAGGGATATCGTTCACTAACTCAAGCATTAGATCCTATTGAAGAAGTTCCATTTCAGGGTAATCTAGGTCCAAATGACAATCCTACAGTCTCACATCCTGGCCCCATTAATTGTCCTTCCATACCAGTCATGGTTGGGGGGAAATCCACAAATCAAGTCATGTCAGCACACTCTAACGCCGGGGGGGGGGAACCCCCAACGTGAGTTATTTCATTTGTTAGTGGAATTATTGCTAGTTCAGGACAAGTTGTAGCTGTAGCAAAACCTGTAGTAGTCATACCTACTACTAATACCAATGTTGTTCCCTTCCCCATCCAGCTTAGGCCAACCCTTAGGGGTGCAACCTGTCAATAATCCAGAAAACCCAGAGGCCCACCACCATTTCCTAGAAGTGGAGGACCACCACCTACTGGACCACCACCACCTTCTAGAGGACCCCCTCCCTTGGGTGGCCCACCTCCTCATGCAAATTCTAGAAATCAACAACCTTTTCAACAAGATTTGGGGGCATCATCCATACCCATCTATCAATTCGCATATGGTCCTAATAGCCAGCAAATGTCATACTAGTACTACTACTATCCACAACCAAATAAAAAACTGTCATTTCTAGCTACTTTAGATCTTCCAAACTTGTCAAGATTGATAAATGACCCAATCCATCATGACCCGTCTTGGCCTGCCAATCCTGTAAAGCTTTCCAATATACCCAAGTTTTATGGTAAACCCAGTGAAGATCCAAAAAACCATGTGATGAAATTTCACTTATGGTGTTCATCCAATTCTTTGATGGACGGCTTAATCCGTCTATGGATTTTTCAAATAACCCTCATTGGTATTTCCGCAAAGTGGTACATAGAGTTACCATAGTACTCTTTTTGGGACTTCAATGCCTTATCAATGGCATTTTTAACACGCTTTCATTTTCCAATCTGATATGAAACATGTATAGACCTTTTGAATTTGCTTTGACAAACCACATGAAATCACATATCCAATCATATCCATGAATGGAGATGAATATGAAGGTTAATTAAGGCCCCCATTCCTAATTAGTTACTCGCTTATTGGCTTACAAAGTCTTTACTTCCACCTATTTCTAGCGATGTTTCCATGGGAGGAACTGTTACTAAGGAGAAATATATTAGCCACGATCAGTACCTAGACTTGGTTTACTCCTATTCAAGTTCAATGTATGATATGATTCCCCATGCTCCTTGACCTACAACTGATCCATCAAGACCCACAACTGAACCACTTGCTGGTGGTATACTTGGTTCGGTTCAAACACAAACAATAAACAAATCTTATAAGAAACAAAATCAAACCTCCACTCCGTCAAATCAACCAGCACCATCTACCAACCCTACACCCTCTCCTGTTGCTTCCACTGAAGTAAACGTGATCCAATCAAATGAATCTTCTAGCGGAAAGAATAAAGGAAAAAATAAATCTAAAAAGCATGATAATCAACAGGAAGAAAACAAAACACAAAACTTAGATACTGATTCAAAAGGTAAGAAAAAAGTAAAAATATCCTTGTTTAATCTGTGGAGATGACCATTTTACAAAAGAATGTCCTCGTCGTGAGGAAGTTAGTAATTTTTTAAAAACTTCACCCACCCCAATAGTTTTGAAATATCCTTTTCCTTCCCAACAACAGTTAATTGATCATAATTCCTTGAATGAAACTTCTCACTCCACTGATGAAGTTCGAAGGATGTCTACTGAAATGGTTAATTTAAATACAAGATCACACAGTTATGACCCTCCTCCAGAAAAGAAACCTAATGATGTTTCATCTTAAAAACCCTCAACTTCCACACCTCCTCCTAATAATGGTCTTCATATTGAAAAACCTATTCCAAAAGTAATGTTCCGTCCACCAAAGGGTACTCTACGTAAGTCCATAATCAATCATAATGCTCATGCTTCCCAATATTATAATATTATTGAAGATTTGGCCCAATGACCCTGCACTATGTCAACTTTAGAGGTACTTCAAACCTGCCCAAATCAATGGAATAACTTTCTTACTGCCCTTGGAGCTACAGATCCTGAGAATAGTAATATCATCACTTTCAAACTGGATGATTTCAAGACGAGACTCTCACATCAGTTAGCTTTCTAGATTGATGGAAATACTATCCATCGTACCTTTTTGGATGAGGGTGCATCTACATCAGTTATGTATTTATCTTGTTGGAGAGGCATTGGTTCTCCAGAAATCAACCATTCACCTACCACCCTTAATGCTTTTGATGGTCGCAGATTTCAACCCTATGGATTACTACCTGCCATCCATGTTGAACTGGGGGGAAAGTCACTCTCCATTAACATTGAAGTCATCAACGCTCTTTTGGATTACAAATTACTCCTAGGTTGTAAATGGTTTTATGCTATGCAAGTTGTAGCATCGACCATTTTTTGGATTGTCCAATTCCCATTCCAAGGAAAGATTGTTACTATTGATCAGTTATATTTGATAAGACCTAGTGCCATTACAAATGATGCAAATAGAGTTCCACTCCTAAATACCCCATAGTATAAGGGAATTGGAGTAGGTATTATCAAATATTCCTAACTAATGGGAGTCTCTCCCTCATCTGTTCCTCCTACTGCTTCGCAAACTTCATCTATTAACATGATTTCTACCTCTAATGTAGATAAAGGAAAAGTAATTGTTGATGAATCAACGTCCTTTTCCCATTCCAAAGAAATTTACAATGAAATTCAAGCTACCAGTGATTCACCCATCAATGACCATTTGTTGGTGGCCTCAAACCATTATCGCATGCCATACTAGATCAAAACCCCCCCATATATAAATTATCTTTCACACACACTTCCTACAAACGAATCTATTATGGAAGGTATGTCGTTAGAGGAGATGCCTTAGGAAGATTATCATCATAGATCTACTTTAATTCCCCCTTTCCATATGGTAGAAGACCACTTTAACTCTATGGTTTCATCTGATACAGTCCTCAACCCTCAGTCTCCAATCCTCACTCATAGTGTCGATTCTGAAGGAAATTTGTGTAACATTATAAAAACTATGCATATAGACATATTAGTGAAACCTGGTGTTTCCGAGAACAATTTCATAGGATAGAACTCTTCACTTGAATAGGTTCAAACATACACCACCCTTTTCAAGGAATTCAGAGATGTCTTTGCATGGACATATGAATAAATGCCAAGGATTGATCCCTCTATCGTTGTTCATGAGATCAAATCTTACCTCAATTCCAAGCCCGTCCGTCAGAAACTATGATAGGTCCATCCACGAAAAGCAGCCGCTATTAAATAAGAAGTTCATAAAATTCTTAAGGTTGGTTTCATTTACCCCATACCATTAACTGAATGGGTGTCCAACATAGTCCCTGTGAACAAAAATCAGGGTACTATTAGGGTTTGTATCGATTTTAGGGATTTGAATCGACCTTGTCCCAAAGACAACTTTCCCACTCCCTATATCGATCAAATAATCAATAACTATGCTGGAAGCGTTATTTATTCCTTTATGGATGGCTTCTTTGGTTATAATCAGATTAATATTCTTCCTTCAGACCAACACAAGACAACGTTTGTTTGCCCCTGGGGGACTTTTGCTTATCAAAAATTGCCTTTTAGTTTAAAGAACGTTGGCGCGACATTCCAACGTGCCATGTCCTATGCTTTTCATGACATTAAACATGTTGTGGAACCCTATCTTAATGACATGTCTACTCATTCCAAGCAGCGAGATATCCGTGTCGATCATCTAAGAGCTTTGTTTCTTCAATGTTGTCATTTCAATATTTGTCTAAATCCCCATAAATGTGTTTTTTGTGTAGAATTTAGCTGAATTCTTGGATTTATTGTTTCAAAAGATGGAATCCATATAGATCCCTTGAAAATTGAAGCTATCTTAGCCCTAACTGCTCCCACGAACATAACTAAACTCCAAATTTTGCAAGGGAAGGCAAACTTTCTACATCGTTTCGTCTGCAATTATGCAGAAAGGACACATGGTTTCATGAGGTTTCTCAAGAAAGATACCCCTTTTGTCTGGGATGATTTTGTGCAATGTGCATTTGGTAATCTCAAACATGCACTTACCCATGCACCAATGTTGCAACTACCTAATTATCCTAAGGACAATTCCTTGTATGTGGCTGCATCCTTGTCTACCATAGGCATAGTTCTTGTTCAAGCAGATGAACACAACCAAGAACATGTGATTTATTACACAAGTAAGAGCCTTTTGGACTCTAAAACTTGATACTCAGATGTGGAGAAACTCGTTCTGGCCATGGTCATCATGGTCCACAAGTTTCATCATTATATCTTGCTCCGCACCACCACTGTTTACATGGATTCCAACCCCATGTACTACGTTCTCATACAACAAGTGCTTGGGGGAAAATATTCACATTGGATTGTGATTCTCTAGGAATTTGAGTTAGAATTTTCTAAAAGCACTTCTAAGAAGTCTCTGGTCTTTGCAGAGCTTATATGTGACCTTCCCCATACTACTGAGACTACAAAGCCCTTTGATTCATTGCCCGATGAATCATTTTTTCTCATTAGTACGACTGACCCATGGTATGGATATATCATTTTGTATCTTCAGACCTTACGACACCAGCCCACTGCTTCTCGAGATGAATGTCATCATGTTTGCCACCAGGACAAAAGCTATCTTATCTTGAATGATACCCTATACCATCGTGGTGTTGACTCCATCTTACAATGTTTCTTTACACATGAGGAGGCTAAGATCATTTTAAATGATTTCCATGCTGGAGCTTATGGCGGTCATCTCTCTTGGTTGGCTACTGCCCATAAAATATTACGTGATGGGTATTTTTGGTCTTCTATTTTCAAAGATTGTATGGAAATAGTCAAGAAATTCCAACCATGTCAAATGTTCACTTGCAAGAAACACACACATCCAACTCTGCTTCATCCCATTGTAGTAGTTGGCCCCTTTGCAAAATGGGGCATAGACTTCGTCACGAGGGTGTCACCTAGGGACCAATATGATATCACGTTCGTTCATATTGGGGGGGTTAAAAATAAAAAAATTACAAACCAATATATTGGTGGTATATTGGGGGTAAAAAGGGTTTTTTTTTAACTATATAAATATGCAATATGATGGGGGATATTTTATTTCACAATCCTACCTGCGCCTCCACCATAAGCCTACGTGTACCCTACCTGACGCCGCATAGGGTTTTCCTGTGGTTTTTCTCCATCATTTTTCTTGGGTTTTCTCCATCGTGTTTTCTGGATAACGAGGGAATTTTCTTCTGGTGCTTAGCAATGGTTGTCCTTGGGTTTTCTCCATCATTTTTTCTAGATAGTGAGGGCATTTTTTCTGGTGCGTAGCAGTGTTGGTCCTTCAATTTTCTCCATCATGTTTTCTGGATAACGAGGGCTTTTTTTTCTGGTGCATAGCCGTGTTGGTCCTTTGGTGCATAGCATTTTTCACTGTTTTTTTCCACCGTGGTGCATAGCATTGTTGGTCCTTTGGTGCATAGCATTTTTTCACCATTTTTTGGTCATGGGTTTGTGGTGGGTTTCTCTGGTGCATAACAATGTTGGCATAGCAGTGTTGGAGGAGGCACGTTGGAGAGCCACTGCATAGAATTCTTGGAGGTAAGGTATACTGTGCTTAATCCTCTAATTAAAAATGCCTTTTAATTATTTTATTTATTGGGGGCTCTATTCCACATAGCTGAGTGATTACTCAACTGAGTACATATCACATTCAACCCTCTATTCCAATGTTACAAGCCCTCACTCAAATAGTATCAATCTATGAGATGCTAATATACTGATAGGTTATGGTTAGGATGCTACAAGTCTATAATTACTCCTATTTTGTGATCTTAATTAGATCGAAACTCCCTGAACCCATGTAAAATGATTTCTTATGGATCAATTTTAACAACATAGGGTGAAACGAATTCCCTCTATGTCCGGTGGAGAATTCCCCCAATATGTTGGTCATTGATCAATCACTTAATCAATCCTATCAAGAATCAAGACTAGGATCTGATCCAACCAGCCCAGCCCATACCATCTCATCCCACCCATTTGCCTACTACGCTTCGTTACACCTTCTGACGAAGACCTTTTATGCTTCGCTCGAATCAGATGGTAACAGGCTGGTCGGGCTTTACCAAATTGAACCTTTTATTCATTTTATTTTTTCATCACCATTATGTAGACTATACCTCTTGAATAAATACCAAATAAAATTTCTATTTCCATTGCAGATCGATCCTTTCGGGTAACCTATTGTTTAGGTGATACCTCTGTTGAGCTATGACTGGATCCCTACCCCTTTTGATCCTTGAACCTTATATCCTTGACGAATAGATAGTAGACCCCCAACAGATAGAGATTCTCCTCATCTCGCAGAAAAATATTCTGGAAATATTTTGGGTAATTGCTTAATCATATTGGAAACTTATGGAAACTACCTGTGGTTTTCAGTTTCAGCAATTTTTTGTTTTTGTTTTTGGGTTTTTCGGATAGTTTTTCTCCCTCTATTATTCTAAACTTTAATGATTTTGAGACTGGAACATAGAGATATTTCAGGACAAACGAACTTGATTAAGAAGGCAAATTGAAACAAGGGTGAGCTCATATCCTTCAGTAATGCATTGGCACTCTCCTTAGTTTTATAGGTAGTGTTTATTTTTAGAAGAAAAAAACCATGCAAGTTGTTATTCATTTTGAATCAAAGTTGCATAAACAAGGCTTCTACTTCAATTAGGTTCACAACAAAATCAGTCTGAAAGTTCTGCTTTCAGCAAAATAGGAACCAACCTTCAAACCATCTAAAAAACCTTACAAAACTGAGAGACTTCCCATCAAATACTATCACTTCAGTTTTTAGAACAAGCTCACAAAAAGACAAAAAAACTCTCAAAATTCTCTGATAAAAGACAGACACTTTGGAGGAATCACGAAGGAGTCCTACTATTCTAAGAACTATTTACAAAGTTCATCTTAGGAAGAATGTTATTTATGTTGTTTTTATGTTGACAGTATGTTAATGTAGAAATTCTAGGTACCATAGAGAATGCATTTCTCCATTAAAGGAAAGTGTTACAAATAAATGAATAAATGTATCATTGGCAGGTTGTTACAGAGCTGGAAGTAAGAGTTTGAATTAGTTAGAGAGCTAGAAATATGTGTCCCAATTAGCTAGATAGGTGTCCATTCTAATCTAATTTTAAAGGGATGTGATGATCATATATATATATATATATATATCCAGATCAGTTCTAAGAATAAAGTGTGATCCATATCCTTATTGTGTGCAATTTTGTTTTGCTGTGTTTTTAATTTTATCTACATTTGAGATTGTCTCTCTTCTCATCATGTGTGAAAGGAATGGATAATCATAACAATATCATTAAACCCTCTTTGAATGAGTACATAAACAAAATTTGGCATTGATAATAAATGTTCCCTCCTCCAAGTGGATATTGTTTCATTGTGGCCACATTCTAGAATCAACATGCCACCTTCTATAGGAAGCATGCCACCTCACAAAGGACTCAAGAATATCAAATATTTGAAAAACCACTATTGTGTACTATCTCTCCAAAATTGCTATTAAAAAGATAAGTGCAAATGGATGAGAGAATAATCCAATTGTCAAACTGGGTACCTACGAGCGAAGATATACACAAGGTAAAGAACCATGTTGACATAGGAGGTCTCAACATGTATCATTGGAATAGGAAAATATTTTCCTTTCATATTGATATTAATTCCAAAACTGAAAAGTGTTAGTGCAAAGGTGGTGCATGAGAACTTTTGAGGAAAGAAATTTTTTTCTCGAGTCTCCTACAAGGATGGGTAATAAAGTTGGAAGGTTGGGTACAGTGAGGAGAGAGATAGTAGGAGGTGAAGGATTTGCTAGTACAGTAGTATCACTTTGCAAACCAAGAAATCAGGATTTTGGGAGACTTGGGAACCATGTAGACTGTGAAAACCATTGGTTACACATCTTTTTGAGGATATCAAAGCCATTAGTTTGAGATCTAGCCTATCAAGATTGCACAAGCTTTGGAAAAAAATTGGGAATAGGTTGTCTTCCCATATCCTATTTCCTCTTTTGTTTATTGTCATGCATGTAAATTTAACGAAAATTTGATTGAGAATATAGACTAGTGTAAGTTTTTGAGCTTAATCCACTTGTCGAGAGGATCAACTTAATACATGGGTGAATCCATTCACAATAGGGGTGAAATGTATACTAGTGTAAGTTTGTGAGCTTAACCCACTTTTCGAGAGGATCAACTTAGTACATAGGTGAATCCATTCACATTAGGGGTGAAATGTATAGAAGATTCAAATAGGAGGATTACCCTAATATGACCCATCCTAGTGACCCATCAAGTATGAACACTGATGATAATTTGTTTTCTAATATTAAGAGATCTCATTTGCACAACATTGCTGCTAGAACCCTTGTTCTACCTTGCTAAAATCCCATACAATGGAACATAAAACACACTAATATAAAGATAATAATACTTGTAAATGATAATAAACAATGCATTTCTTCCTTTTCAATTATTAGAATTGGAGAAGTATTATAGAGTGCATGAACATGAAGCATAATTGATTATTGAATGAGTGGAAATCACTATTGGCGGCTAGGAGAAGAGAACTCAACACAACGTTCTTTAGCCTATGAAAAAAAGGAATAGGTTAATAAATGGGAAATCAAATATATAAAAATCATGCAAGAAGAAATGAAAATATGTAGCACCAACACTAAGTTTCTTACTTCTCATAGTTGCTTGGACTTGATTTTTGTGGCACATATTTAGACAAAGGCAGAGAGGAAATCAGTTATGTACCAAGACCTCTACTCTGTGTCCCAAAAAATTAGCTCAAAGCAACGAGTTCCTTCAATTAAAGTGGCAAGTTACATATGAGCACTCATTAAAGATAATCATAGCAACAGGTACATATGAGCACTCATAAACTTGAATCCTCTGTCAATGAAAGCCTTGGATTGTTTGTTTGGTTGGCATATCAAGTTCATAAAACTTAGAAACTAAGGTTGTTTAGGTAAAATAACCGAGTTTACACTAACGTTGAACATTGAAAATGATAGAATTAATATTTTGAGATGAAAAAATAGTTATTTTGATCATTTTTGAAATGAGAAAATAGTCAACTGTATTGTAGCCATTTGGAGAAGTTGTCACCATAATTTTTTTCTTGTTTTTCCTTTTTTCTGCTTTTTATATTGGCAAATTTACAGCACTTATTCCAAGTGTGATGGAGTTTATACACTTTCATAATTTCTTAGACCTTGATGTACAATTTTGTAGGACATCACTAATTCAGTATAGTGACCTACACATTTTTTTATATTGACAACTTTAACTCACTTCTTCCAAGTGTGGTGGAGTTTATGCACTTTCAAAATTTATTAAACCCTGATGTACAAGTTTGTAGGACATCACTAATTCAGTATATTGACATACTCATTTTTTTGTTCCATAGATCTCTGCAGGATATCACTAATTAAGTATAGTGTGACCTACACCGATTTGTGTTGCACATGAAAAGTATGCATTAATGGTTTTATGCTCAGAAGAATGCATCTTATTGTAGTCACATTTGTACAAATTACCTGATCTTTGCAAAGAGTACATTGTGCAGTTAATGCTCATTAGATTACATCCTATTAAATTATCTCTACAGTTCGTTGTTCCTTTCATGGTTATTACAAATGAGGAGACTTCTTCTCTCTCCTATCTGTCAGTTTTAGGATATAGTTCTAGAACAAGTTGACATGTTCTTGATGAGATTTTTCATGTGTACTCATTTGATCTCTCTACATATTTCTTTCTTTGAGCTAGTATCTTATCTCTTTTAGTTTTTCTCTTATATCGTAGACCTTTTCATGTTGTCATTAGTGTATCTATAGGAACTGCTTGTGCAGTCCTACTATGTATTGCACTGATTGTACTATTTTAGTACCAATGACCCACTTTTGTGGTCATTCATTGAACATTATTAAAATTATATTATATTATCTTATCTACCTGTTAATTATGCTTTTGTGGAAGATTGCAAACTATTTTGGATGAGTTTCTGGTGAAAACTAGTAGCTTCTCAATCCCATTGTCTATTAAATTGTTCCTTGGACAAATTTTTAAACTTATGGTAACTTTTAGCTGTGTGCCTGTGTTTTCTGCAATCTAGAAATACAAAAGTCAACTGGAGAGCTTAAACGAATGATAGAGGACTTAAAAATAATGTAGTTCACTCTGTATACTGTCCCAGCCATAAACAAGTAGGGAGTAGAACATTGTGTTGGTGTTTTCTTCATAGGCTTGAAGTAAGTAGAAGAGAATTTCAGGTTGGGAGGAAGGAACTCACTGCTAGCAGTTGGGAGAAGAGAAGACAGGCTGCTGGGAAATTAATAAATGCTTCCCTGTTTACACCAACCCTGTCCGCACAGTAAAAAAGCACCCACCCTTAATTAAGCTCATCAATGGTCTTAGGTTTAAAGAAAATAATTTCCCTCCTTAAATGATTTTGTAGACCCTAGATGAATAAACTACATCTAGGTATGCTCTTGGATATTAAACTTAATCAATCTGATCAACTCTTAAATGGGTGTTTCGATGGGATATGAAACTAAATACTGCAAGATTTCGATTGCATTGCATTTGTCAAATGCATAGTCTGTATGCCACAAACACGTCAGCATTAAATAAAGACATGACATAAGAGGTATTTAACACTGAGATGGATGATATTCATTAATTAATATACGTGCCAGCAGGAACAGAGGAGAATTCAATGCTAGTTGCATCCTTTCCAACGTTTAATCTTCCATCTGTTTCTTTTCTTATATTTTGACAACCAAAGTATTCAAACAAGCACAAACTAACTTTTGGAAATTATCTGTTGTCGTTGCAATTTGGAAATTCCCATTTGCATGGAATGGAATTCCCAAATTGACAGGAAATTTGCATGGAATGGAATTCCCTATGCTAAGATGTTTTGTGACTCCTTTCCATGTTTCATCATACCATCCTTTCTGAATACAAATTCAAAGAGAAAATCATGAATACCATTATTTACTATAATATCATGAGGGAATGCAACAAAACTAGGGATGAATATTTACTAGATCTACACATTTAGGTGTACATGACAATTAAGGACCTCTAAAAGATGGATATCCCTCCCTCCTTTGAATTCCAAGTGTATTCAATGAGATTAGGGAATTCTCCATTCATGCTAATAAAATTCATGGAATGTGTCTCTCTATAATGGAAAAGCCTCCTCAAAACTATTCAAATAATAACTTCCCAAAGATTTGGAACATGAGCTCACTGTTAGATGCTTTCCCTAAAGCTAGGAAATTCCTCAAATCAAGGGTTTAATCCAACTAAATCCTTAAATGGTTGATTCAGTATGGATACATGTGCAATATAGTATTTGATCCATGTACCATGAAACCATATTTCCTTAAAATATGCCAAAACAATGGAATTCTCCTCCTAAATCGGCCTCAATTTCCATCATAGATACTTCATCAAGTGGAACGCTTTCTCTCTTTGTTATGCATTGAGGGCTTAGAATTTCTCCTTTTCACTTTTTCACTTTTTCTCTTCTTGATGCATTGATGATAAGTGATCCTCCCTTTTTCTAAATATGATTGAGGTGCACTCTACTAACACAGAGAGCTTGGGAAAGAGTGATGAGAGTCTGCCCCTGTACTGAAGATTAATTCCTTCTTAATCTTCCATTATTAGTGTGTGTAGCTATTGCATGATCTTCATTGTCATTTAGCTTCTCTTCTTTGTTTATTATCCTTCCTTATTTTTTATTTTCCATATTCTTTTATAATTTCTAATTTGAAATCATCGCTTACAACATTCATAGCTTTAATTTAGTGTAACAATCAGTCAATTTACATTCCATTAATACATAAGAATAAAGCTACCCTTACGAATGTTTTTCCTTCATGTAGAATTTCATGACTGTTCTAAATGTTGGTATTTGGTAAAGAAAGGGATAATCTCTTACAACATTCTTAGAGTTAAGCTAGAGTAACATCCGGTCAGTTTACATTACAATAATGCTGAGAAGCAAGCTATCTTAGCCAATGTTTTTCCTTTGTGTAGAATTTCATGACTATTCTAAATGTTGGTATTAGGTAAAGAAAGGTATTTCATAATTTTCAACACCTTATAATTTGTGTTGAAATCCTAAGAACAAGACGTAAACCATGCTCCTACCCTAGATTAGAGAACTATATAATTCATAAATTGTTGTCGCTTCTAGTAGGGCCGATCATAGTTCTCAATTGTGTACGTTTGATGGTTTTTATCATTCACATTTAATATTTAAATCTCCTTTGAATATTTTTGGGGAGTTGTGAATATATTTGTGAAGCTTATTTCCCAACTAGGCTCCTCTACATTTATACAGCAGCCCTAGTTCACCTAATTAAAGTAGCACCAAAAAATATTGTTGGTGTCTTCTAGATTCATAGCACATTGTGCATCAATAAGCATCATAGAAAAAATGTAAACTTGGTATTAGACAGAGCTAAGATCTTACAAAATCTGCAAAATGGACCATAGTTGTTTGAAAAGACACATTTCTGGCAGGTTTTATAGCAGTAATTGAATTAATAATTTAGATCTGTAGTTTGAGGGAATTTACACATACATTAATTAATATTTGAACTGTAACTCTGCACTAATAAAGAACATTGAAAAAGTTCTGAAATCATTTAACATCATTTCTGAAATCAACTTAACATCAACTAACATCTTTCTGAAAACATTTATTTAACATCAACTTGATTTACAGCAAGAAATCATTGATAGTTGATGTAGAAACCTAAGTCTCTTTGAAATTACATTTATCTTTACAATTCAGTTGCTCTTAGGTAAGCCCTCCATGTGTTGGATTAAACCCAAAGTGAGGGAAGTAGTTTCTTTGGTGACAATGATAACTCTTCTCAAGAATCAGGAATATGGATGGTGTCAAAATATCAAGAATCTCGAATCATCCTTTATTTCCCTTGATTTTTCTCATGTCTACAGAGAATACAACAAGAAGGCAGATGGCTTATCCAAGGAGGCACTCTCTATGGAATCTGGCCTCTTACAATTCACTGAAATATGTGAAGGTGAAATAGTGGGGAATGGATCGATGAAGCTCTTTTAATTTGAGCTTGACCTACTCTCTTTGACATCTTTGATGTTTATTTTTTCAAGAGTATGACAAAAATTAGATTTTTTACTTCCTTTGGATGTATGAGGCAGACATTGATCTCCTCTTGTATCGGTTTCTTAGCAGGTCCATAAGTGCCTCCCTGGATAAGCCATGACTGGAGTTCTTCTTGTATTCCCTTGTACACATCTTTTGAAGTCAGGATGAAGATGGGATGTATTCCTTGGTATTTTTATCTTGGTGGTGAAGTTGGTTATCTGACCTCTCAATGTAGCTATCTGGAAGAGTCTCTGAATTAGATGTCTTTATATGAAGTTTGATCATTCATTTTTGGCATATTATAACCTTAAAAAAATATTTTATGCATCCTATTATATGCCCCTTGCTTACAACCTAAAAGGTGACCAATCCAATGTTGACAGAGAATATTTCATAGCATATCTTCTACATAGCTAAATTATTTAATAGAAGAAGAGTAATTTCAGAACTATATGTAATACTAATTGTCATTATATGAAGTTTGATAATTCATTTTTTTCATATTATATAACATTTATAAAACATGTTATGCATTCTATAGTATATGTAACTTGTTTACCAAAAGGTGACCAGTCCAATGTTATGTTAACAAAGGATGTGTCATCACATATCTTATACATAGCTAAAAACACGTGTAAGAATAATTCCAGCACTGTCTACATCAGTTTGACTAGGTCTACAATGTTGATGATAAAAGGAGTATGCATATTAACATTATGATGTGAAATTAAATGCCTCCCTTCCAAAATCTTGCCGATTTCGCTTTGTTACCTGTCATTAGAGCTACAATACCTATTCACACTAATGTGAGATATTTAGGTCACTTAAAGTGTTATGGCTGCAATTTCATTGTGTTGTCGAGCTGTGGAAGCTCTACCAACTACGTAATCTTCACCATTTGGATGCAAAATTGATCTCAAAGATCTAGGTAGTGAATTTAAGAGTTGTTGCATTTATGTAGGAAGTTTCCAAAATGGTTTACTTGAGCTTTGTGAGTTACTATTGAACAAATTTATCTCTCCTTGGACTATTCTTCATTTATTAGGCGAGTTCACTTATTACTATGTGTTTTTTCTTACCCCAAGGCCAAACACCATGTAGAATAGGGATTAGGCTTGCAGGTTGGGAATATTAGTCAGTTAAGATGTTTTTATCATTTCCTAGAGTGGATTGTAATGCTTGGGGCATTTCCATAAAAAATAACAAGACTAAATTCCAAAAAGAACAAAGACCTTTGATCACCTCTATGTTTTTTCATCTCTTGTTTTGATCACCTTATGATCTTCTACAGGTATGTTGAAGCTGACTCTTCAGTTTGGGGAGGGCTATTTTAATTAGCCACTAACAATACATTTTGTTTCAAGGTGTTTCATCCCGATAGTAATATTTCTTCATCCTTTTTAGAGATTTGAATTGAAAGTGCATACTTTTCTTCCTAGCTCTTTGTTTTATTAATGAACTAATATGCATGTGTAAATTTGAATTACTTTTTTTTTCATTTATTTATAGATGCACTCACCTCATTTCGTAGCCTTATTATATCCAAAATTTTGAAAAAATGTTATAATTTTATTCATTTCTTACCCAACTAAAAGGTACACAAGGATATATATGTAGATGGATCCAAGTGTTGTTGTGGACTTTGGAATTTTTATTGGTGAAGAGAATTGTTCCCTTGGCATAGTCCAGTGTCAAAAAGGTTGTACATATGCTGATATCCGTTCTAAAATTGTGAATGATGAATTCATTTAATATCCTTTTGATTTT
Source organism: Pseudotsuga menziesii (assembly GCA_001517045.1). NCBI lineage: Eukaryota > Viridiplantae > Streptophyta > Pinopsida > Pinales > Pinaceae > Pseudotsuga > Pseudotsuga menziesii. The sequence continues at coordinate 2,061,746 of LPNX010975384.1, read as the reverse complement.
ATTATTGGCTCAACTAGTTGTCCTTTAAATGCAAAGCAATAGGAAAGAAGGAAACCTACAACAACAAATGTAGGCATTAAGAGGAAAGTATGCACAATGGTTGTTGATACATTGGAATCAAATGTAATGGAGGGAACGCCAATATTTGAAAACATTGAAGGGAATGTGGAGGAACCTATGCATAAACAACCAAGAGTTGGTAATGTGTCCGAGTCAGTGGAACAAGTTGTGGTTGATCCTAATGTATTGGCATCTTGGGAACATAAAGTGAATAGTTTAATGGAAGAGCTTGTCAAGGAGAAGCTAACACTAAAGGTATATTTAGAAAATGGAAAAACTAATATAAAGATCCATTGTGAAATTTGTGGCATTGATTATGGAACGGGGGAAGTATCCTTGGCAACGCGAACAATTCGTAACTTCAAAAACAATCATATGAAAATAGGGTCCCATGAATGTCAAATTTCAATGTTGGGAATTAATGAAATTCCTCCAGGTAAGAAAGAAAAGAAGACAATAGTGGATAGAGATCAACTTGAGATTGATCAAGCAATCAAACTTCTACATGATTTCAACCAAACGCAAGAGCCTAATTTGTTCAAGGTGGTGGAAGAAACACTTGCAAACTATGAGGACAAGAAAAAAGTAAGAGTGGAATGTACACGATGCAATAGATGGTTCTATTTGGTGCCAAAAAGTGGTAATATTGTCAGCTCTCTAAATGAGCACATGAAATCAAAGAAGCACATTACTAATACTACAATTGAGGCTTCACATGATACAATTGTGTTGATGAGTGGAACAGTTGGGAGACCGAAGAAGCCTACCAATGAAAAGTCCCAACAAAGTTTGTCTAAGTTCTTGATCCCATCACTACCATCACCATTACATGGGGCTTCTACAAGTCCACATCCTTCTACTTCAAGTGTGGAAATTACCCAAGTTTTAATTTAATTTGAATTTGAATATGCACATTACTTTATTTTTTATTACTTGCTAGTAGCAGTTAGTAGATCATTAACCAATGTGTTTTTTCATCTTGTTCTAGGACAAATACCTCCCTCAATATTATTATGTTGGGGTTATTGGGATCCCTATCTTGAGAGAAGAGGGGAGATATTGGACACAAAGGTTCTAATGAATGACTAACGAGGTGGAAAAATGTGGGCCATAGAGAAACATACCAGAAGAACACTAAATTATCATGGTATTGAATGCAGTATTAATGGTACATACAGACATATTCATTGCAAGAGGGTTTCTGAAACAGGAATACCTTTTGATTCATTGACATGCAATTTTTGTAAGATGATACCTAATTGTGATGACTTTCGAATGCGATTATATCACGAATCAAGGAGCAACATGAAAATTCATGGGAGAGATACAGGGAAAGGGAGAAGGTTGGACCATTTGACTCAAACTGAACTCAAAATTGTTGCAAGAGAAGCAAATGCTACACATAGGTTAACAATGCAATCTATTTCATGGGAGAGGACAAAGGTTGCTACACTGTCTATAAGAACAAGGTCTCTAATGGAAAAGTTGCTTGAATCTGCAAGAAGGAAGGATGTGTTCAGGTTTTGCAAGGATGTGTGTGAGGCTCATAAGCAAGGGAAATTACAAGGTAAAGATGCAGTTTGGGAATTTGTTCAAGATATATTTCACAACCTAGTTTGTTCAAAGTCGGGTAGAAGGTATAGTGCATCCACTCAATCCATTTATAAGATGATTAAGTTATGGGGAGGTCCTAGATTACATAGATTTATTAGCTTGAATCTAGATGGCCCTTTGATATCTACGACTTTAAGGCAAGTTAGAAAATCATTGACATATATCACAGGAGAGCAAGAGTACATTTTTTAGACAATTGGAAAAGTTTATGCTTCCTATAAATCCAAACATGGTATAGAGGGCCCAATCCCATATGCCTTGCTGAAGATAAAACTGTTGTGAAAAAATATGTAAGGTGGGTAGCAAAACGTGATACATTCGTGGGTTTTTGTGGTAAGAAAGAACATAAGTGCCAATCACATTTCTTGGTGATAGTTGGTGAGGGCGTTGTAGGCTATGAGATTATTACAGATGCCTTCAAGAATTGTGTGATTGGCCATTATGCATGTGTTATTATTGCAAACCCTTTACATGAGAAGCTTCCTCATTTCGTTGTGGTTGTTCATCCAATGTGCAACATGTTTGATGCAAATTTTGTCCATTGACAATGGGAAAAAGTAGAAGACCTATGGAAGAAACATGTGGAATATTTTTTAGGACCTATTATTGGTCATTCCTCAGATGGAGATAGTAGGAGAAGAATGCTTATGCTGAAGGATTATTACTCAACGACGGGCATGAGATATCAAATTTCTTGGGAAGGGTGGTGTTACGGAGAGAAATTCCTATGGCTTGGGGTACCACAATAGACAGCTTGACTCCATAAATTAATCCTTTCTAATATGCAATAGAAATTAAATGTCTAACACTAAAGGATCAGACCTCGTACCTTATTCCGTACGGTTGAAGTAGATCCCCGTTGAGCTTTCCAATCTTCTGCTTGAATTGATATAACACTTCCTCAACAACAAGTAAACAATACAAGCATACTATATATCATGGTATTAGATCTATTCTAGCATATATAATCAATAATGTAAAAGCATTTGACATAATACCATGGATAAAACATTCATTCAAATACACATAATTGGATAGGAAAAGATATTTCTATTAATATAAATCAGAGATTACAAGATACAACCTCTGACTGCACGTCTGCGAACCGAAGAAACTGAATCCCCCACTTGGGTCTCCACCACTTCAATCCTCCATCTCTCGATAGAAAGCTCACTAGCAAAAGGAAAGCTTGGGAAGAACACAAAAGTGCTCCAAGGGACAAAGGGATGCATACTCAAGCATAAGTTCTGGCAACAATGGACTATAGTTTCTTTGCTCTCAATTCTCTCTTATGCCTTCAATGTACCAAGGGGTTCCTTATATAGCTTTCAAAGGGATAATGAAAGGTCAAATCCGAGCGATATCAAGGCATAGGGAAGGCCAGGAGTCGAATGAGTCGGATCCATGTCAAGGAAAACTCCAAAAGTATTTGGATTATGCACACATCCCAATGTACACAGTTATATGGGTCAAACCCATGTATGTATGCAGTTATAGGTTTAAAATCCGTGTATATCATTTTTCATATGTTTGTGGGGGTGATCAAGGAAACATCAAAGGACAAAAAGTGGTCCATAGGGTCTAAGGAGTCTGTAGCGAGACAGGGGAAGGCCATACAAAGTGTGATTCACCTAGAGTGGTGAAATCTACTATAACAGATGCCCCCTAATGTGTGATGTCAGAGGGGTTATACGATGGCCAAAATACATTATAATTCCATCCCAGAAAAGGAGTGATGAAGGATCCCAAATGGAAGATCATCCACCCAATCAACATAGTACAATAATACAACTCTGCACATAACTGCAAGTACATATAGCAGTCCCAGATACATAAGAGTACAATGGCCATGAATAGGCATGATACATGATGTCACATATGTGGTCATCGCCAAGTACAATATACATAGATCAGAATCTCCATGATGAAGATATACAAAGGACCATGATCTCTAAAATGGCTGAAGATATATAACAGATCAAGATCTTCATAGTGGCTAGAAATGTCTGACATATACTGGAATCAAATCATGAGAGCTGAAATCTCATGAACACTGGCACGATCAAGGAGGTAGCATATAAGAGATTCCACCCATCTGGAAAGTCTTCTACACAAACCGCTATGAGTACATGTACTACTATGCAAATAGAGGTGTCGAGGTCAAACATAGTAGTCCATCATCTGATTATCAGTCATTAATGTATACCGTTAATAGACACGAGATCACCCACCAATAATGAAAATGGGAATCAAGGTACTAGAGTGCAAACTAACAAGTGTGAATAAATATGTTGAGGTCGAACACTTGAGAGGATCCATCGATCAGGGGACATTGATGTATTCCCAAGAAATTGTCGATGGCGAGAGAACCTGCCACTGATGACTGCAAGTCTTAAGGCACTCAACATGACTCTAGATTCCAATCCCAAAATAAATGATCTGAAGTCGATGGGATGAAATCCGCTGGAAGGAGGGCATTAAGGCATCCCTCATCATCCAACACGAGGTACTCAGCAAGGCTGTATAATATGGAAGGACTCGATCATAAAGTGCACGAACCAGTAACTGTACCGGGAATGGCCGACATCCAAAGTCAAGATAACTGAGGAATGGCCGACACAAGTTTCAACTTCCTTCGAACAAGAGCATAACGGCGTATGGTGATTGAATGAAGGCAGCATAGACTCGATATACAAACTGGGACATCTCTGTGACACAGGAGGCATCAACAGAGGCTCCATAGGGACTGGAAGCTTAACCAGTTGGTGGAGATAAACTCAGATAAACGAGTACAGCTCCTAAAGTCAAACTATAACCCAACCAATGGATGTGATATACAGTGCTCTGTTCTAAGGTGACATGACTCGACAGTTGCCAAAGATAACATATTTCCTTGTCTGACTTTTTGGTTTTTTTATTTTTTTGGACTTTTTTAGTTATTTGAAAAGCTTGAAAAAAGAATAAACTAGCTTTATAGTTACAAACTAGGAGGAGACGAGTGTCATAAGGGAAAACAAACTAGTTCCAAGTAGTGGAACATACCTATGCTCAATGCAAGGATACATGTGTAGGATATCGACACTCGGGGGAAAATCCCCTCCCGGTAAAATGGGAATCAAGCTGCGAAGGATATAAAAAATGGCTCTGCATGGCTAGACATGAGACAAGCTCGGGCTATATGGATGAAACGCAATGTCAGGGGAGCCAGCATAAAGCTTAATGAGGCAGGAAAAGATCATGATAATGCATTCACAACTTGACATGAGGGCGTCCTGAGGGAAATAGGCCAGCATAAGATCAAGAGGAGTATGAGGCTCTTGTGAAATGCCATGGCAGTACTATACAACGGACTCCCACACCCTAAAGAAGGAAACGTCGACATGGGCACCAAATGCAATATGGCACTAACTAGGGTACCCATGTAAGGTGAAGCTCTACCACTCACATCATGCCACTTCTAAAGCAGCAAGAAGGTTCTGTGACATAATAGAGTGGGTTCGTACCTAAGGTCATGGTGATATGGTCATAAGGTCATGCACAATGCAAACAATGGTGAACCTAACCTATATGCCAGTTTAGACATGATACTTGAGATAAGCACGAACGAGTCAATCCAATGGCTGAAACGACTCTGAAAAAGGTCATCTACAACACCAATTATGTCAAAAACGGTCCAAAATGGTTAGAAAATGTCAAAACTATAGGAAAGGGGGTAAAAAGTTTCAACTATTTGAAAAATTTTCTATAAATAGTAAAAAATATAAATCATTTGAAAATTTTACCCATTTGAGCTCTAATTTTCAACTGCAAATTCCAGGAGATCCATCCAACGGAATTCACAACCGTTTCTTCCAGGTATTTACTCATGCTCTCCTCTTCCATTTGATATAAGTTTTTTAGATTTTCATGGTTAAATGAATTTTTTAGGGCATCTCTACATGAGAAATGTGGCCCACGCAGATATCGAGGTTTTTTCCACGTATAGGGCTGGCTATACGCGAAAAAGGGCCTCAAACCCACGTACATACACGGCTGTTTGCAAAACAGTCACGTATGAGGCCGCGCATATGGTTTTACACTAAACTAATGGGAAAATTTCCAATTTTTCTTGCAGGATGGTGCTAGAGTGGGGAGAGCATGAGCATGGTGAAGTAGAGGAAGTAGTAAGGGCGAACTTAATGGCTCAGCAAGCTTTACGTGCATACAGACTCTACAAGTTTTGGTGTCTTGGTGGTCTGAGGGCCAAAACAAGACTGCTATAGATGATGGTAGACTATTGGGATCCAGACTCGGAGTCCTTTCGTATAGATGGGATATCCCTCACCATAGAGGTGGAGGACATATACTTTATCATGGGTCTTTCTAGACAAGGGGAGGTGGTGAACCTTCATTCCCGAGGTGGGCCATATGGTGGTATAACTATCGATGAGTACATAGCTATGTACTGCTACCCAGATACTGAGAAGGTGGGGAGTCAAGTCCCCACCAATTTTATACAGGTGCTTGGCCTAAAGGCCATATTATTGACGCTGGGTAGGATAGCAGGTTTAGCATCACTCCATCAGGCCTCACGGCCGCTGATGTTCTACGCGGTGGAGTGTATGAGACCCACCATCTATGACTGGATTACGACACTAATGAGCAACATGAAACACCAGCTCATTGAGTGTAAGGCAGGAAGGGTATGGAACTTCGGGTTCAGCAGTATTCTGAGCACGTTTTTCTTCAAGCGTGTTCTAGGATTGAGCCCTAGAGTGGACATTCCTCTCCATGGGTTTCAAGATCCGACCCAACAGTGTTGGGAAGATGCTATGTGCAGACTGGGGGGTGGTAGGGTGGCCAAACCATATCCAGCTGACTTCTTTCCATGGTGGCGATGACAGATCATTGCTATAGATTACTACCCCTATGCAGGGATAGATTTCTACGGGGATCCGGACATGCCATTGCCACTGGCATATGGTGATATAGGTAACGAATCTCGACCCTCACTATTTTTAAAAAAAAATTGAGTTATTTTATTTTTTTGTATTTTCTTGATTATGTGGAATCAAAAAGACATGTTTTTGTGTGACAATACATAGTGACATCTACCATTTGGATGCAGATGTGGGACCATGGCGGCCAGAAGGCTTCCCTCATCATAGATGGAGGGGACGAGGAGATGACATCACGGGTGTGGATGCGGAGCGAACGCTCCAGAGAATTCATACCAACTTTGTGAGACTAACTCATAGAGTTCCCATGGCACAAGTCAAGGACTTGCATGAGGCCATACAGCGGCAGGTGGTGGGTGTACCACGTGCATGGGTGTGTTTATTCCGACGGCTAGCTAGAGCCGTAGTGATGTTCCATGATCACCACCCTCCTCCTCCTCCACAGGATTAGACACCTGGGAGTGTATATGTTTTGTACTACCATGTATTATATTATGGTGGCCTGAAAAGCCCCAATTTTATATTATGACACTATGTATTACCACATTTTTGATGTATATAAATTTTTTTTATGGTGATCGATTTATTTATTTACATGCGTAAAAATTGTGTTTGTGATTAATTTATTATGAATGAGACAAATTCCAATCTAACCTGTAGTTAGCATATGATTCAGCAACTTGATTATTATTTCTTGGAATGTGTATATATGTTATACTGTCAAATTGCCGTTCTAGCAATCTCACACGTAAGAACCTTCTTAATAATGTCGGATCTCTAACATGGTACAAACCATTGAGCTATGACACTACTAACTCCGAATCAAGACGTATCTCAAGAGATAGAACACCATGTAGAATGGCATCCCATAGAAGCTCAATAACGGCGCTATATTCAACAACATTGTTGGAAGATGGCCGTAGACATACACCTCCTGAAGACAGTACTTGACCCATAGGAGTATAAATCACTCAAGAAGTAGAGGCTGAGTGTTGAGTGTGATGGCTTGCACCATTCATGAATCCTATGTAGGTGGAAGATTCCATTGACATCTGCCAAAAGAAATGGAAACTAATCACAAACCCGATCACGATAAGAAAAATACCTAACTATGCAAAGCTGTACAATGATATACAACAAGCAGCCTTGGATAAAGATCATGCATAGTATTTTTTGAGATAGAGCCCATTTCTAGGCTCCACCAAAGCTGTCCCTTCGTAATCCATTAACTCATAGGCACCCTTCTCTAACACACGCTTGACCACGTAAGGACCACACCACATAGGATTAAACTTCCCTGCCCCCAAGGGTTCTTTCAGTTGATCCCACAAAAGGACCAAGTCTCCTTCACTAAACACTCTTGGATGGACATATTTATCATATTAGACCTTAGCGCAATGCTTATTAACCTCTAGAGCCACCAAGGCATCCCGGCGCTGCTCATCAAGTTGCTCAAGGTGAACAAAACGCTCCTCCAAAGGTGAAGTGTCTAGTAAGAGTTCCACAGCTAGCTTCAATGAAGGAATCCTGCATTCAATCGGCAATATCAACTCCACTCCATGTACAAGCTGATATGGAGAAAAACCAGTGGCATTCTTAACTGTGATTCGATATGCCCACAAAGCAGGATATAACATAATGTGCCAATTTGTCTTGGTTTGTGCGATGGTTCGTTGGAGAATGGATTTGATTGATTTATTCACTACCTCTACCTGTCCATTCACTTGGGGGTAGTAAGAAGAGGAGTGCTCTTTCTTATACCCTAAATTGGATGCCAACTCTTCCATCATACGATTATGAAAGTGTGAGCCATGGTCAGTGACAAGCTCTTTCGGAATCCCGAACCGAGTAATGATTTGGTTGAATACAAAGTGAGCGGCTGTCTCACCGTCGAATTTTACTGTAGGCATAGCCTCAGCCCATTTTGTGAAGTAATCCACAGGCACTATAATATGATGGTGACCCCCAGCCAAAGCTAGGTTACAATCCATAAAATTGAGCCCCCACTTAGTGAAGGGACCGGTGGTGATAATGGGATGTAATGGGGCAGGCTTCGAGCGCATATTACATGTGAACACCTGGCAAGGGTGGCACCTCTTGACCGCATCAACAAAATCTTTAAAGATCGACGGCTAGAAATAACTTGCTCTCAAAATCTTGTAAGCTATAGACAGCCCAGATAAATGACCACCACATGCCCCTCCATGGCAATCATTAAGCACTACCTCAGCCTCATCATGAGTTAAACAATGTCGTAAGATGGAATCTACCCCATGGCAGTACAAATTATTGTCCACTATAAGGTAGTTCTTAGAAACGTGACGTAATCATCATCGTTCATCTCGCGAGAGGTGAATAGGGGTCCTCTGTGTTTGTAGATATACTATGATATCCCCATACCATGGGTCTAACGTTGAGATTAAGAAGATGTGTTCATCGAAAAATCTATCTTTACAAACCAACTCCTCGGCCTCGCTTGGGAAATCCGATCTAAGCTCTGCAAAGATTAAATATTTCTTCAATTTTGCCAAAACAAACTCGAGATCAAATTCTTGCAGAATGACAATCCATTTATTATATTTTCCCCCAATCATCCTTCGTGTGAGGACGAACTGAAATGGATTGACATGGGCCACAACCAAGGTCTGGCAGAGGAGAATATAATGTCTCAAACGCTGAACCGCATGTACGGTAGCCAAAGCAAGCTTCTCAACATGAGAATAATGAATCTCTGCCTCAATAAGGTTTTGGCTCAGATAATATATGACATGCTCTTGGAGCTCCTCATCCTATTGAACCAAAACCATACCAATCATATCTAAAGACGCAGCCACATATAATAGAAAATCATGGCTATAATCCGGAGGACTAATCACCGGGGCCGATGCTAGGGCTCGCTTAAGTGCATCGAAGGACTCCTGGGCTCGCTCATCCCACTCAAAGGGAGTATCCTTCTTCAAGAGACGCATGAAGCCTCTAGTCAAATTGGCAAAGTTGACAACAAATATTCATAAGAAGTTCGCTATGCCTTGCAAACACTGAAGATGAAAAATATTCTTCGAGGGAGACAACTGAAGTATTGCCTCAACCTTCAAAGGGTCGACTCTTATACCCTCTTTCGAAATGATGAATCCTAAAAAACGACCTGATTTCACACAAAAGATGCACTTATGAGGATTGATTCTAATTGAATAGTGCCAGCATCTTTCGAATACCAATCTCAAGTGATAGGGATGACGCATTCTCATACGAGAATGAGCATCGAGGTCATCCAAAAACAATTCAATAATAGACTTGAGATCATGGAAGATCAAGGTCATCGCTCGCTGAAACGTAGCTCCAGTGTTTTTAAGGCCGAAAGGCATTTTTCGATATGCAAATGTTCCCCAAGGACAAATAAATGCAGTCTTGTGTTGGTCCTCAGGTTTAATCTGGATCTGATTATACCCAGAAAAATCGTCCATAAAGGAGAACACCTTGCTACCCGCACACTCATCGAGAACCTGATCTATAAATGGTGTGGGGAAGTTATCCTTAGGACAGGCATGATTCAAATCATGGAAATCAGTGCATATACAGATCGCTCCCTACTTCTTATCCATCGGAACGGGGTTTGAAACCCATTCCGTCAAGGGAATGGGATAGATGAAACTAGATTTCAACAGCTTCTCTATCTCTGCCTTAATGGCGGGTGCTTTCCTAGGATTCATGGCGCGTAAACGTTGTCGAACAGGCTTAGCATTGGGGTAAATCCTAATCTCATGTTCAACAATTCTAGGGTCAATACCTGGCATCTCGTCATAAGACCAAGCAAAAATATCATGGAATTCCTTAAATAGCTCAGTATATTCCATAATCTCAGCATGGGAACATTCCACCCCAATATAGACATTCTTTATCATGCCAGGATTGCGAGAAATGTTGATAGGAATCATTGCTGATATGTTCGCCATGTTTCCATCAGCCATCAGAACAGGAGAGCTTAATGGAATCACAGGCCTACCAACTTTTTGACTAAGAATCTCCCTATAATCCTCATGCTCCAAATGGTCAAGCGCTGGAAGAAAGTACGATCTATGATGAAGTTCCTCCCATGGTGGCTCAACTCCCGACATAGCCTCGATAATCACTTCATCTGAAGGGAAAACCATATCAAGGTAGCCATGGGCATGAGAAGACTGTACTGCCCATGCCGGAAGCACATAGGGTATTCCTCCTCCGTCCGCGAAGAGGAAGAACAAGGCTCTGCAACATTCTTGAGATTATCTTGATAAGCTATCATAGCTGCAGGAAACGGCATGCTTGTCTTGACAGGCTCACTCAAAGTACTCGGTGTAGGAAGAATCCAAGTATCTTCCATATGAGTCGTGCAAAAAGACACTGAGGTCGTAGATGTCGAATCCTCATCGGAACAAGATCCTATCATGAGGATCGGTGCAGGAAAACTAAAGCTTCCCATGAGGGATGGATACATGCCTACACCCACACTCCCAGTTGCCGGCTGAGAGTGCTCAATGATCAGGATTGTAGCTCCCGAAGATGCAGTAATAGACGGATTCTTGAATTCCATTTGATCAATCGTTACGATCTTCCCATTATGTGGAAAGCATACAACGTGGAACAAGGAAAAAGAAATGGCTTGCATAATATACATCCAATTCCTACCCAGCAAGAGATTGTAGTCAAGGGGTGCATCAACCACCTCAACCTCTATCGCAATGGTCTTCCCCCCCAAATGGACTTTAAGGGAAGGGAGGATACCGTGAGACCTAAAATATCTCCCATCAAATGCAGTTAACATAGTCGCTGATTTAGACAGCTCAGGAGAACCCAGACCCTTCCAATAGGACAAAGACATCACAGAATCCGCAGCGCCCTTGTCAATCATAGTACACTTGATGATCATATTAAGACATTCTACGTGCACCAAAAGAGACACATAGTAGGGAAAGTGAGGCTGCAGTCCAGCGGTTTCAAATTTGATCACCAAGGAAGAATCATCTCCATTCACACTAAGGGAAAAAAGCAACGCCTTCCTTTGCGAAGGACAACTCTGAAGCAATTCCAATGCAGACATCGCACAAGGAGTGTGGCCCAAATCCTTGACAACTAAATAATTCTAGGCAGCTTGGGCATTTGGATTATGCCCCGAACGCTTAAGGACTCCCTTAGGAATGTGAGGTGTAGCCTCAGGTTTATCCACAGGTTTCTTAATGCGCAAAGGAGTTCCTGGTGGATCAGGCTCTTTTCCTGGGCTGGGTTGTGATGAACTATAATATTTCGCACAAGTCACAACCTTGGCAGCACGAACCATGTTAATGCACCCACGAGCACTAGTCTCTGGTGGATCATTCTCACTAGATTGGTCATGGGAATTCAAGTTCATATTTTGGTTATGCAGTAAAGGGTTCATTAGCACAACTGGGCCTTGTGCTAAGAATCCCGAAGCTTCATCAATCCGAGGGCACAAGTAAGTGAGGTGATCATCCTTACATAACTTGCAAGGGAATTTAACCTTACGTTTCGCATGCTTGTCCCCCCCAGCATTTTTACTGTTCTTGTCATTATTGCTAGCATTCTCATTCTTATTCCCACCCTTTTGATTATTATTTTTACCCTTTTTTCTATTTTGTCTGGGTTGCTAGTTACCCTTCTGGTCCGACGATTGCACAGAAAGTAAATTCACCGCTTGGGCGGGTTGAGACGAAGCCGTAGCTTGTCTCGAAGCAGATTGGTTGAGGGACAACTGGCTAACTTGTTTTGCAACTGAATCTGCAAGTTTCACACTTGCACAACCCACAATGCCATCGGCATGGGGTCTAGGTTTGACTTTGGGATCGAAACTGGAACAAGGAGCGTTGGGAATAATCTCATACAACAAACCGGACTGAGCATAGATCAAGTCCAGTTCCTGCGCCCTAAATATCACTTGTTCCTCATTCTGCACTCCGGATGTGGAAACATCCTTCACTATATACGGCAATAATGACTTGAGGAACCACTCGAGAAGGAACTCCAGCAGTATAAAGGCTTTAATTAATATCTTCCATCTAGGCCACTCTTGAATATGATCAGAAATATGGGTGGCTTTATCTTATTGAAATGCCAACAAGAGCTCAGTACCAACGTCATAGCACACTGGTAGCTGGAAGTGATTAAGAAAAGTCATCGCAAGGTCATCTAACAAAGTGAAAGTGCCCCTAGGTAACTCTATATACCATTTCGCAGCAAGCCCTATGAGGGTGCGTTGAAATAGTCACAAACAGACTCAGTCCTGATGTAATGAATTCAAATAGCACCATAGGTGGAACGTAGTAACGTGTTTTCTCAGATCCTCTCCCGGTTTTCCTTCGAACTTAGGTATGTCCGAAGGAAGCTTGGTAGGGACAGCTAGCCAAGCCAGGTCATGAGCCATAGGATCATTCATAAGTCTCGATTAGTCAGGAAGATTAAGAATCACGAGGAAAGGGATCCTAGGATGATGAGGTCTATGGACCGCTCCCTAGTTCATATAGGGTTGATTACCACCATGGCCTTGGCCATAGCGCCCTCCTCCCGTATGACCCATATAGGGTGGCATGGAAGTACCATAATGAGGTGGACCTTTACTAGTAGTAGCTACAAAGCCATAATTAGGAGAATAAGCAGGTTGTGAATACTCGCCTCCATAAGGTGAAGAAACCTATCCATACCGCGTCCCATAATACGGTCCATAGGTCATCGCATGCGATGCCCCATGAGACACTCCGTAGGTAGGAATATATGCTCTTGAAGTAGGAATATACATACTGGAAGTAGGGATCTATGCCGCGGAAGTAACAATATGACCTCTAGAAGCATGAAAATAGTCTCCTGAAGCAACGAGTGGTATGTAAACTTGAGACACAATCGGTCTAGTAATCGCAGCACGGACCTAACTCGCAGCCATGTGCCAACTCAAAGGACCACGTGAATAAGGTGGAGGATGTACATTTGAAGAAATAGGGGCCAAGGACGAAGGAATCTGAGTAATAAGATATGTACTACCGCCTATCGTCACTCGTCTCGGATCTGGTATCCTAATCGAATCGCTAACCCTAGACCTAGGAGGGATATAAGATGTACCTTCCACCACTGGGACGGAAGGTGCAATGTGACTAGTGCTCCCAAACCTCTCCGCATGGTAAGGAATGAGAGTGCCCCCAAGCATAGTGCTAGGCTCAAAGTCGTATTTGACATGAAATGTCAAATCATGCATAGGAAAACCAGCCATACCATAACTACCATAGCTAGTAGTGGCGGGTTAGAAATGAGTCTCTGCGTCCTCTGGCATGCCATACTGGTAATGCATCAAAGGGGAATTAGCTCTAGAGTGAGTAGGTCTATCATGCAAGGCTCCTATCTCAGAAATCATAGGACCTAACTCAGCTAAGTCGAGTGAAGGATCATAAGTAGGTGTAAATTCCCCATCGTCTACACGAATGGGAGGAGGTGGCTCAGGAATATCTTCTGAATGGTCTCCCATGGTGTGTGAATCAATGTGTGACATAGTCCTCCTAGATTGTCTAGGTCTCTCTCCCAAAGGAGGAGGAGAAGTAGAAGGAGAAAGCCCCGCTAACTGATGAGAATGGCGAGGAACCGCACTTGAATCCACAATGACTCAAAAAAATAGCAAAGAATTTCTATTTACGTCAACCCTAGGCCAACTAGTGTTCATAGAGCAATCACTAATAAAATATAAATCCAAATTCAAGCAAACAAGGGCTAGATAAGTGAGCTCCCGAATGAAGTAGGTATGTCTCACCTAGGAGAGGCTTGAGACTCCCATACACAACAAGTGGAGGTACGTAACCAATTATTTTGGACCTCAGCTTCAACACGTAAAGTGACTGTGTTGTCTGACCCCAACTTGGCCGAGACACCTACAGAATAACCTCTGCAAGTACCCCCTTGATATCCTAGGTAAGGCCACTAAGGTCACCTCGATATAATCAGTGCTCAGGCGGATAGTCACAGGAGAGATTGACCGTATGCGCGGGGTAGCAAAGCCCAAAAATCTCGAAAGAGCCCCCAAATACGAATACAATCCTGGAAATATCTCCGGTGCTACTCAGTTATGACTAGGGGTCATCCCAATCAATAACCGCTCACACTGCATCATGCTTAACTCCCATTTGAGAGGAGGATCATGAGAACAATGGTTATACCAAGGATTTCACACACTCACCTGGACAGACACCTAGATGTTGTTGTTTAGTGATCTTGGAGAATTGACTTACAATGAACTATTCCAAGATCATAAAACCTAAGCTTGTTGGTGCACCCTAGAAAAGAAAAGAGTGTAATACATTTTAATTTAGCGTTGATTTTAGTTGGCTTTATTACTCAAAAATAGGATATGGTCGTGCAACTAATGGTGTTATGACACAACAAGAAGTAAAATGCACACCTAACAATCAATGCAAATGCATTGTGTCCATGAAAACAGAGTATGCTACTACATGAAATGCCAAATTCTTCTTCAAATGATAAATGCAAATTTTCCTATATGAAGTCGTAACTAGTACTCCAAAGAAAATCTAGATCTAGTGCAAGTACAATGCAAAGTGCAAAATGCAATGCATGATGATAAGCAAATATTTTTGTATTTTTTGAAAATAAAACATATGCAAAAAGCAAAAGAATGATTCTACGACCCCTAGACTCTGCAAGCACACCCAAAAAACACTCAAGCAAAGCATTAAGGTAAAAGAATTCTAATGCACTAATCTCAAACAAAAAATAAAAAATGCCATGACAAGAACTTTCCTAAAAAAAAAAAATAGGCTAAAAAAATGTTTCTGGTCAGAAACAAAGGTCTAAACAAACTCAGGCAGTGCCAAAGGAGACTCAGCAACTAACAAAATTCACCCAGCAACCATTTATCTTCCCCAAAAATACAAGATCAAGGGTATATATGACTGTTCGCAGTAAACCCGTGTGTATACGCGGAAATCGCAAAAGAAACCGCGTGTATACGTAACTGTAAGTCAAAAACCCGCATACAGGAAGAAAAGATGCATAAAATCAAGGCAAACAGACAGGATGAGACAGACTTCACACCAATCAAGCTCTACCAGGAATGCACGCCCCCAGACCCGACACAGAAACAAGAGAGAAAGAGCAATTCAAATACATTGAATTCCGAGAAAACAACCCCCAAAGGACAACTACTAGGAAATCCCCAGCGGAGTTTCCAATTCTAGTACGGAGAGAAATTCCAATGGCTTGGGGTACCACAATAGATATCTTGACTCTAGAAATCAATCCTTTCTAATATGCAATACAAATTAAATGTCTAACACTAAAGGATCAGACCTTGTACCTTATTCCAGACAGTTGAAGTAGATCCCCGTTGAGCATTCCAATCTTCTGCTTGAATTGCTATAACACTTCCTCAACAACAAGTAAACAATACAAGCATACTATATATCATGGTGTTAGATCTATTCTAACATATATAATCAATAATGTAAAAGCATTTGACATAATCCCATGGATAAAACATTCATTCAAATACACATCATTGGATAGGAAAAGATATTTCTATTAATATAAATCATAGATTACAAGATACAACCTCCAACGGCACGTCTGCGAACCGGAGAAACTGAATCCCCCACTTGGGTCTCCACCACTTCAATCCTCCATCTCTCGATAGCAAGCTCACTAGAAAAAGGCAAGCTTGGGAAGAACACAAAAGTGATCCAAGGGACAAAGGGATGCAGACTCAAGCATAAGTTCCGGAAACAATGGACTATAGTTTCTTTGCTCTCAATTCTCTCTTATGCCTTCAATGTACCAAGGGGTTCCTTATATAGCTTTCAAAGGGATAATGAAAGGTTGAATTTGAGCGATCTCAAGGCGTAGGGAAGGCCAGGAGTCGAATGAGTTGGATCCATGTCAAGGAAAAATCCAAAAGGATTTGGATTATGCACACATCCCGATGTACATAGTTATATGGGTCAAACCCACGTTTGTATGCGGTTATAGGTTTAAAATCCGCATATATCATTTTTCATATGTTTGTGGGGATGATCAAGGAAACATAAAAGGACAAAAAGTGGTCCATAGGGTCTAAGGAGTCCTCAGCGGGACAGGGGAAGGCCATACAAAGTGTGATTCACCTAGAGTGGTGAAATCCACTACAACAGGTGGATGCTAACTGGGTTGTATGATGGCTTTAAAGTAACAGGACTTCATGACCAGGATTACATCCACAATGGAAAAAATATAGTGAATCCTTTTTTTAGTGGTCGACAAGATCTGATTGTTGGAAAAGAGTTGATTAGTTTTAACTATGTAAGAATGGTTTATAACAATTTTAAAGTGGATGACCACAAACTTAAAATTGAGGATATAGAGAGGATTGATCGCCAAAACTGAGGTTCAGCACAACGCATTGCTTCAAGGCATGTCCAGAGGTGCTTGAAGTAAATGAGAAGTACAGGTGGCAAGATAGAGAGGACATCAAGTACAGAGACCTATATAGCAATCGTTGCTGACTATATTGATATTTTTTTGTCTCCTAGTTTAACTCTTTGGGAAAGAGTGTGAAATTCTTCAAGAGTCCATAATTTCTTCACCTTATGGCTATGTTGGGTTAGAGAATAGGAAAATACTAATGTCAACATTAATTTCATTAGTAGAGAGGCATATCAAGATGTGAAAATTTCTTGCCACTTTGTGGTTTTGTTGATGAGATTATTTTGTGGTCAATACTCTAACTTACCATGTGCATTGCACCTGACTGGGTCAGATGTATGTGAGAAATTCTTTATCAAAGTTGGTGGCAGCGTTGGAGTAGAGAGGGAATATGATTTTGGTGACTTACTTCATGCTATTGGAACCCTTAATAGAGTTGTTGAAGAAGAATCGAATCCCCAAGGGCTTTGTTTCAATAAATCTCATAAGAAACAAATGAGTATCTAGAACAAATTGCATCAACAAATAATAGAGGAAGGTGATGTCTTATCACAATATGATTCAATTTCCACTGATAATAAAATTATAGAAGCTCTCAAGATAGGATTGGAGGATGCACAGGGAATTTTACAAGTCCTTGGCATGCAACCAAAAAGACATGCAGAATATTCTTGGTGGCTTAAACCATGGATAGAGGATCACAATGTTCCAACATTTGAAAATGTGGATGAAGTAGTTGATAATTCTCCACTGGGTCATTCCAAATCCATATTTCAATCTTTGTCTTTTATGGTACTCAATGATAGTGAATTGCAAATGATGGAAAGTGAGTGGAGGCACGAGTTGGATGGAATTTTAGATTCCATTGATGAAAATGTAAACATAACTACCAAACCAGTGGTGGAGCTTGATGGAAAGGACATGTACAAATCTTGTTTGCTTAGTCAATTGAATGGAAACCTGAAATTATCAAAATATAGATTGACTAAAGTGAGGAATGATCAGGAGAGATGAGAGGGCCCCCAAAAAGGGTGTTGCGATTGGTTTTGGAATTGGATCAGATTGTGCGGTGTTGTTTGAGAGCGAGTCTATAGCTGTAGTTGAACATACTACAAGAAAAGTTGTATCTCAAAGTACAAAGCACGACATTTCTTATGGGACTTGGTACATTGGAAGAGTTCAAAGAATAAGAAAGAAGGATGGTAATAGGGTGTTTGATTACCATAATGACATTGATCTTTTGGATAGGCCTGAAGGTGTTGAGCTTCAATGTTGTTGGTATAATAGAATAAAGGGGAAAGACATGTACAAGTATGATTCAACAGATCATCTATTCATACAATTGAATCTGTTATAGCAACGACAAACCTATCATACAATATCAAGAAAGACACATACAAGTTAGAAGAAAGCAACCACATAATTTTTGAGGATTTCATTAAAAATTTAAATAGGGTGAAGTTTTCAAACCATTCTAATTTATCTTATCTTTTGTACTACTATATTATAACTTATTTATGAAGTAGTATTTTTTGTATTATTGTTGATTCGTTTGTATAAATTTCATACTCATTTTATACTCAATTTAATTTATCTTATCTTCAAGTGCGGTGAATGGTTCGGATGCCGAACGGTTGGGATAACTCTATGTGAAGTTATCGATTGTCAAATATTTCTATATGCGTTCTTGAAGCATGGTTTTTGAGGGTTGCTGAACTGTTGGCTAGTTCAACAATTATGTTTAATATTACTTTTAAAAGGATGAAACTAGTTTTTGTTTGTCAAATTTTGGTACCCATGCCCATGTTAGAGTTTTCATATACTTTCTTTTGCTACTTCAATACTTAAATGGAATATTACTTAATGTGTGTTTCTTGAAATGGGTTTCCTAAATGTTTTCTTAAATGGCATATCATGTTCTTTAATTTTGTGATGTTTGTGTGGAGTGCATATTAACTCATTAGGAAATTGTGATTGTTGTTGATTCGAAAGATGGCTATGGTGTGGAAATATATTGTTATAAAACTCATTGTTGTGCACCTATTGTGGTATGGAGTGGGTATGATTGGTTCTACTTTATATAACCAATGAATCTTATACAGTGATGACAAAAATATATAAAACAATGTACCTTGAGAGAGAGAAAATATTATTGGTCTTGTTGGTCCTATAAAGGAGTTCCATGTCCACCTTATATGGTTCACCTTGACCTTTTGGGTTTGTTGTTTGTTTTGTTGTGGCCACCTGGGTTGAATCATGATCACCGCATGATCCTTTATCTTACTTTGTCCATAGGTGATGTTTATTAATGTTTTGATACCTTACCTTAAGGAGCGTGACTGAACTCTCTCCCTTTGCGTGATCTTTGCATGATATTTGTTGATGATCCATGTGATATCTTGCTGCACCACCCCCGTGACTGAGATTTCCTTTTTACACCTTCCAAGTCGTCACTTTGCACAAGCGTGACTGTGAATTTGTTGGATTTTGGGTCCTCCCTGAGCGTGACCATGGCATGTTTCTTGGGTGGACTGTGGGTTCTTCCACTAGCGTGACCATGATTTGTTTCTTTGAAATTTATTGGTGGACTGTGGGTCCTTCAACAAGGATGAAATACCTATTCCTTAGTGATACCTTGAGAGGTCCTTCTCCGGCATGAATATAATATATTTTATTGGGTGGAATTTGGGTCATTAACCAGCGTGACCGTGATCTATTTCTTGGTGGAAAGTGGGTGCTTCACCAGTATGATTGTGATCTGTTTTCTTGATTGGACTGTGGATCCTTCCCCAACGTGATCATGATCTATTTTATTGGTGGACTGTGTGTCGTTCTCTAGCATGACCATGATTTGTTTTCTCAGGTGGACTGTGGTTCCTTCCCTAGCATGACCATGAGGTGACCATGAGCCTATTTTCTTGTGTGGATTGTGGGGTCTTCCCCAGTGTGATAGTGAGTTTCACTTTATGGGTGGACTGTGTTTTTTCAAGCATGATTGTGCAAAGTATGCTTTTGTGTCTCTACAGTATGTGACTGCATCCTTACCCAGCATGACTGTGTTGAAAGATTGAGTGTACTAGGTATGAATGTGCTTGTTGACTAAAAATTATGGGTCAGTATGTTGTCAGTATGCTTATGCTTTAACCCTCTCTGGATCTCTCTCAAGGTACATAAATTGTTTTTCTAGATTGACTTGTCCCTTCAATGACAAGATCAAATCTGAAAAATCTGAGTATATGGTTGATTCAAATATTGGTTATGATTATTTACTGTTGATATCTATTGTACATTACCTTATCATGTTGTTAATGTACATGGCATTTGATGATTCTCGTACCAACTTTAATGCAGTGAATAATTGAGCGTTAAGTTGAAAGAGATGAAAATTATGTTTGTTTAGTTTTATTGAAAAGTATTGGTTTTCTTGAAAAGTATAGGAAGCTTACTTTATAATTCTCTTTTCCTTTAATGACACATCTAATTCTCATGTCCCTGGTCTAAGAATTAGTGCTATTTTTTCTTTTATGTTAGATATTACTTGTTTACAATATGGGACTTATGTATGTTTTGAGTTATAGTTACCAGAAAAAAATAGGATATGGATGAGAATACATATTCCAGTTCTTATATTTCTTTTTGGATATGATACATATGGATATGGCCTAGAGGTGTAGTTATTAGTAAGGCATAAAGATGGTGGTTGCATATGCACGTTATTTAATATATTGTGTCAGCATGCAGGAAGACTTTCAAAGACTCTGTTCACTATGAATGGCCATATGTTCCACAATGTCCGAGGTATGTGATCTCCGTACTCTGTTGAATAAAGAAGTGAATTAAAGTTTAGGCTTGGATTGTTGAGAATCCATTTTTTTAAGAATGTCACTATAATACTATTTCATGTGGATGGTCACACAACTAATATAAGACTTGCACTTGTCCTAGCTTGTTTTATTTTTCTAAATGCAACTCTATAGATAGTGACACACCATTCAATTCCATTGCTGCAGTACCATTTATTGTCACCTTAAATTTTAATGAACCTGTCACCTTTTTTGATGAAGGTTCAACACCATATTTTATAGGGGAAACTTGCTCATGCTTGTGAATAGACAATTGCTTAGCTAATTTCCCTTGGTTAAACTTCTTTGATCCAGACTGTCCATGATCTTTCTTAATGCCATTGCTATTTTTCTTTCTTGGGGTCACACAATATTTATTCACCCTGATTCCCTTTGACTTGTATTCATATTGCTTAGCCTCACCCGTTTGTGCAACATAAGCCTTGATAGGAGGTGTGCTGATTGAATTGAACTTCCTTGAAGCTAAATTTGAAACATCTTGCTTCTTTGGAGAAGACAGCATTGGTGCAGTCATGCTTTGTAGCTTTTGTTCTTCCATTTTTGGATCAACCAATGATTCAGTAGACATTTTAGCATGTGCACTCCTCTCATTCTTATCTCCAATATTCCATTTATCCATATGCTTAGAGTACATTGAATCTTCAAACCATGGATCCAATTGCTTCTCCTATACCCATTTAGTAGGTTCTAAAGAAAACCTTATAAATGATTGATATGAATCTGAAGACACCACAGGTTTCTTACTACCTCCTGTTTTGGTTGCTTCTTTTTGGATCAATGTGTCTACTTTGACACATTCCTCAATTCCATTAACTAACTTCTTGTCATTATCAAAGCATTTAGTATAAAAATTTTCAACTGCAGAAATCGTGTATGCATCATCCTGTCCAGTCACACCAATTGCCATTGGCTCCACTAAAGTAGTTGCAGCCTCTGCAACAGATGCATACATAGCCTCCTGAACATATCACCCTTTAATTTTTTTTTATAGTTTGGAACCTGAATGCTCTCTTCAGTGTTTCCATGTTTAAAATATTCAAAATTGCTGACAATGTTATCTGTCACTGATTTTCTACGATCTAGGAACTCACGATATTTATCAACCTTTGGTGGCAATCACATTTAACATTACCCCTACCCATATTCACATTCTTTAAACAAATTAAGGGAGTTAGATTCATGCTAAGAATATTTACAAAGTGTTGATTAAAGTGTATATACTGTCCTACATTTAAATTTTCCCGAATAAAGATTGTTAATTGACATCCTTGTGATTCAAAAGCAGCAGTCTCCTTATCTCTATATGCTTTTTTTCCTTGGAAACTTATCTCTATATGCTATGTCTTCAAATTATTTATGTCATATCTTCTCATCAGTAGGCCCAAGGAAACATTCTCAGCCCTGAGTGTCATTAATTGAGAATGATAAATAAGGACAACTATGTAGAAGATTGTAACTCTACATCATATGCATCAAGCCAACATCCAACATTCAACCAGAACATGCAAGATTGTAGATCCTCTTGATAATGAACGATATAAGAGACTCAAATAGCTTGGTCTGTGAAATTTGGATATGTTGATGTGGAGAAGGTTGTGAGTTCAATTTTCTGATTTTATTAGTAGGTCATAACTTATCAATGTGTCACTTAAAGTGATAGATTGAATAATTTGGAATGCTAATATTTTGGGGCATTGATTAATATTGTCATGCTAGGTTGTAATGGAAGAATACAAATTTATCTTTGTTATATACTGAAACATTTAAATAACTGATGCAATTGCTTTTTCAGGAAGAAAGGGCTGCTGCATTATCACTAATGAGTAAAATGGTGGAGTCATTGAAAGCACAACCATTTTAGGCTTTATACTTTTTTTCAACTTTTGGTTTTCAGACAACTACAAGATGCCTTTCATAGAGTATCTAATGCACTGTTTTGCATTCTCGATTTTTATAGGCTTGTACAGGGATTTTTTTTTTTCAAAATGGTTTAACTTCTGTACATGTTTGTGACCCCCATTGTTGATTGGACATGCTGAGTGGAGTTTTTTGGTTAACTTTTCACGTTTTAATTATTGACTTGTATAGTCATTTTGTGTACTTACAAGCTAAGATATTTGAGGGTAAAGATCCTATCCAGTTTTTTGCGATCTTACAAAGCTTCATTGTCTTTAAGGTACTCTAAATATATCTTTTAGAACGTTTTCTATTTGGACATCAATTGTTTCCTGAAAGCCTATACATATGTTATTTGTTTGAATTCTAATTGCAAATTCCAGTTTTCTAGTAAGCATTTGTGAGTTATGTGAGGATATTTCTATGATGGAGTTGACCAAGATCTATCCCAATGGATGTAATAATTATGATCATGATTCTAACTATCTATTTCTTTTACACCTTTTCCATGGCTGACTTAGCTCTAGATACAAGAGGTACATTGCATAAAAATGGATTGCTAATGATACCTACAAAGAATATGGACTGGCACTTTTCAGAGTGCAAGGAACTAGGCCTAAAAATATGCAAGAAATTCAAGTTGAACTGGTAGAACCTATATCACAATTACTTTTCTATTTTATGCCTAAGATGTAGGCATGTGGATGTTCTAAAGCACGTTGTGTAATACATTTTTATATGAATATTTTTACCTAGCTAAAGTAGATTATGGTGCATGGTACAAAGCAAGTTAGATGTATGTCTACCACTATAGGATTGAAAAAGCTTTAGCCAATTTTCCAAATAAGATGCGACAATCATATATTAGTTTGTCTACCTATGCAGAAAAATGAATGGCATGATTTATGTACTATGCAAACATCACCATTGATCCTAATATTCAAATCATGTAACATGAAATTTACTTTTAGCAATTCTGCAAGTGACCAAGTCCAAAACTTTATAACAACTTGCAATCCATGCATTGTTGATATTGCTTGAAATATTAAGTTGTCGTGGATATTTGTGATGGAACTCTGAACTTTGAAGAACATAAGGAATCTGAGTAGGATCCTAGAGTAAGTGGACTTATGCATGTTCTGGCTATAAGGAATCAGGAACTTCAAAGAACATAAGGTATCCAGGGCCAAAAATTGGTATGTTGAAGAGGTTATTCAAGATGTTGAAATATCAGTCATTTATGAGTGAAGCATGGAATATTTGTGTTCTCGGGAGAGTATAGGATATTCATAGGATATTATGGATCTAGAGAAATTTTTAGGATGCAAGCACTTCAGAGCTTCTACTGCTGGTCAGGTTTTTTGTCATAATGACCAATATTTGGTTATGAGTGGGCAGTAATATAATTTATCTCTTTACTTCTTTCTAAGTTCTATCTTGGGTTTACATGTCTCAAATATACCTCTCATGTGCTTATTGGAAATATGCTTGCAAGGTATCCTGCTTTCCTGGTAGCTTGTTGTTGCATAAAGAAAAGGAGGGAAGGGTAAGGAAGGGTTTGGAGGAAAATTGGAAGTGGGTAGACTAAGTCATTTTGTTCTTCCCAATTTATTGTGGATTTATTATGTATTTTGAATTTT
>LPNX010975384.1:2017086-2036060 GCA_001517045.1 Pseudotsuga menziesii | reverse complement strand
TATATATATATATAACATTTATGGTCTGGCTATGGTATCCACTATTGCACGAAAACCATTTCTGAAGTAGGATATATCTCCATTACCATCTTTTACATGTGTTTCTGCCTTAACCTAAATTATATGTCATGCCACATTGTCATATTGTCATGTCTGAACCTTATTTCTATCCACGGTCATATTTTTTGTGTTTGTGATTTATATTTATTTTGCAAAAAATTTAGAGAGAATTTGCTAATAATTTAGTGTCCCTAGAAAGATAATTTTTTATCGAAATAACATTTTGACCATAGGATCTTTAAGGTAGTTTCAAATATGAAATTCATAGCCAAATGACGGGTTCTTTAATAATTTTCATATTAAGTGGCACATGGCATCTTAATATTATCTCACAATTGACATACCAGCTGTCCTCTACAGTGCAAGTTCTACATAATTGTATAGATATGCAAGGCGTTTCATTGTTTTAGTTTTCTATCAAAGAATAGCAGGCATTGTAATTGCATGAGATAATGTGCTTTTATAGATCTATCAAAATCACACTTCTTACGTTCCTCTATTATAATTACCTTACTGATTTTTGAGCATTTGACACAGGTGGCAACATATTTGAATTCATCATATTGTTATATCTTGGAAGTGGGTGCAATTGTCTTTACATGGTCTGACAGCCTTAGTATATTAGAAGACCAAGAACTTGTTGAAGGGATGTTAGATTTGATAAAGGTAGGGAGCTTCTGCTTTCTTATGTTTCCTATTTTAGGTCTTTCATGGTATTTCTGTTATGAGTACATTGTATTGGGAGCCAAGTGGAGTCCAAATCATGTCTAGTATAAATTTGTTTAGATAGCATGTGGTCTATTGCACATGGTGGTTACTTCCTAGGATGTCACTTATCCTTCAGTACATTTATGTTACTCATAATACCTGGATGGATTATGCATATGTTTCGTTACTAGAGTAGATAAAATTTCTGATTTTTCAAATGGCCACCAAGTTATTCCCCTTCCAAGAAAGCACCATATAAAAATCACAAATTTACCCAATTGTAGAGAACTGTGGTTTTTCTTTAAAATTCTATTGGTGCAAAGAAAACAGCCTATAAATGTTGATTTTTCTTGAGTTTTTCCAAATTTCCAAGTTGTTGAACCCCACTGAGTTATTCTCAAATTTGATTTTTCATCATTGATTTTGACAATTTCTTGAGCTAAGATTTATTTAGCTGCATCGATTTGGGATTGCTCTTAGCACTTTTTCCAGCTGCACTAGTTGATTTTCTACCTTGGAAAATTGTGAAAACAATTGTGCAAGCACCATACATATATTGTAGACTAAGTCTCCTTATTTTTTTATTTATGAGAAAATATCTTATTTTTATTACACGTATGAGGTACATTGTTTCATATCTAGCAGCAATGATATTTCCTATATCTTTAGAATTCATAGTTTGGATACATCACCTTTTAAACAAATTTCAGAATTGTTGTCTATATCTATATATTTACCGACATCCATATCTACATATCAAATTGTTTAGATAAGATAAGATAATTTTACTAATGTCCAAGTTACCACATTAAGTAGGTCAATGGGACTTGAAAGTACATCCAAGATCAAATTTCAATACACAGTGGGAGTGCAAAAGTAGTGTCTAATTCTACTGCATTAAAAATAGGAAGATAGCTAACCCCAAAGAAATCTAAAAGAAAGGAAGGAGTACAATATAATTGCAATTGTGATTGCAAAATAAACAAAACCATGACAAATAGGAAGGATGTCAAGTTGTGTTGGAATTGGATGTTGAGGCCTGATGGGTGGCAAGGGAAGAAGGCTCCTTGTTAGAGTTATCAATCACTGTGATGGGGTTGATGCACTGTGGGAGATTATTTTATAGAGAGTAATTTGAGTTGGAGGAGTCTGGATTTGTAATCTTGGGGCCAAATCAAGATCAAGGAGGTCCATTACATCTAAAATCCAAGTTTGGGTGGAAGAAACTCTTAATGGAAGAGGACTGGCTGCTTGGGAAAATCTGGAGAGTGGTAAACTGCACAAAGAGAAACCATGTTTGAGATTCCCTATGGCTATAGCTGATATTTTTTATGGTTTGTTGGTAATTGTCCTGGGGTTTGGGTTGGGAACTCCACATAAGTCTCATGGAAGCTTATTGACCTGTTGAGAGGGGAAGGCCAGGAAGGAACCCAATATCACTGAGTGCTCACTAATATGCTATCTAGAGTGGTATTGTGCCTCTTCAAGTATATTTTTCATTCCCAAGTATTAACAGGGTTCTTGCATGCTTATGTTGCATTTTTTTGAACAGTATTTTTTTAATTAAGATTCCTTGACACCAGTGGGTATCAGGTTTACACACAAACATGTAGACTTATAGTACACCACTGAGTTAGAGAATTGTTGTTTATTAATTAAGTGATGAAATGACTAAGTACATGGTGAGAGGAGTACTTTACGTATCTTTGAATCACCTATTCTAGCTATGTGTAGCATTGGGAGAGCTCTAAGCACTTTTTCCACACTAGTTTTTTTTACTCTGCAAAATTGTGAAAACAATTATGCAAGCACCATGTATATATTGTTGACTAAGTGTCCATATTTTTTTGTTTGTAACAGAAATGGTTAGAAGTTTGTATTAATAAAAGTTTCAGTTGAACTGTACAATGGAGTAATACGAAAACTTGTTGATACTGTTCTCATATCTAGATACTGGGAGGTCCAATTGAAGTATGACTAGCACCTCTAGAAAGAGTGATTGATCAAGGTATTAGAGATAAAAAAAATCACATCTTGAAGTACCATAGGTACATAGTGACAAATTGTACAAGTTCTCTTCTGAAATAGGGAAAAAAATTAGGTTTTGGTGGCTTCGAGTTAATTTTCTCTAGGAATGTCCAAATTGTAGGGGATTAGTTGGTGTTAAATTTTAACATGTAAAATTTAATAGGAGTAACAGATCCTGCAGAATTTGCAGACTGTAAAATAGAAAGTACTGAGATTTAATAGTAGCATTAAAACAATAGTAAACCAATCATCTACAAAATTGAACACAAGATTTTTTCACGGGGAAACCTTTTAAGGAAAAAACCCCCAAAGCAATTAATAGTTCATCCTCTAAATGAGATGAATAACTTTGTACATGAGTAGATAGAATGTAATCCTTTACAACAAGTTTGGATTCATCATACGAACCAAAAGAACCCTGGAAAAGACTGTACAAGTCTGCTGCCACTAAACTGTTCAATCCTTAAATGTACTACTGTTGGATGCCTGGAGCAGTCTTTAACCAATTTCATACTGTCTATGTGCCTTCGGATGTTGGTACAATCCTCGTTGATAACTTTTGTGTCCTGTTAGTTCCCTAGATGGGATGCTGTGACCTGTAGAAAACCCAAACTAAGCTTATGTGTTCCTATGTGTGCCTTAGTTGGGCTCAGGTGAATGGAGAATAGCCCCAGTAGGGCTCGGATGCATAGAGAATGACCTTAGCAGGTCACCCATGGGCTGTAGAGACTCCAAACAATGCTCGAGTGTACAGATATTTAGCCCTAGTAGGGCTCAGGTACATTGTAAAAGACCCTAACTAGGTTAGGGTAACGTGGGATGGATCTGTAGCAATGGAAAGGCAATGGAAGTGCTTCCATGATCTGGAGGCAGCAGAATGTAAAAGTTTGCTGCCATTAAAATATTCAATAATTAAATGCACTACTGTTGGATTCTTGGAGCAGTATTTAACCAATTTCATACTGTCTGTGTGCCTTCAGATGCTGGTGCAGTCGTCATTGATGACTGTTGTGTCCTGTTAGTTCCCCAGTTGGGCTGTCGTAACCTGTACAAAACCCAAACTAAGCTTTTGTGTTCCTGTGTGTGCCCTAGTTGGGCTCGTGTGAATGGAGAATAGCCCTAGTAGGGCTCAAATGCATAGAGAATGACCTTAGCTGGTCACCCATGCGCTGTAGAGACTCTAGACAATGCTTGAGTGCAAAGAGATTTAGCCCTAGAAGGGCTCGGGTGCACTATAAAAGACCCTAACTAGGTTTGGGTAACATGGGATTGATTTGTAGCAGTGGAAAGGAAATGGAAGTGCTTCCATGATTTGGAGGGAGAAGATGCATATCCCTCAAAGGCTGTAATTTTCTTCAAGAATTAAAACCAGCAAAGAACTTAGCAGAGAAACCCATGACTTGTCTCTTAGGAGCAATAATCATTGATCTTGATTGATGATTGACAAGCGAGAAGACATATTTATTTATAGTTCATTAAAATGGAAGATGATTCCACACAATTACAAGGCCACCCTTGGGGATTTCATTCTTTTAATCTTTTGACATTTGATATTTAATCTTTTGTGGTCCAATGACCTTTTAATATTTTGTTATTTATATTTGAGGTACTTTGGTTCTTCACTTGGTGGGTACTTGGACAAATAATAGGTGTGCTTGGGTTTCTTAGTCCTTCAAGTGATTCTATGACCACAACAAGTCATCTCAAGTGTTCTTCATAGTCTTCATGGTCCATGCATGTCCACTCGAAGTGCATCATCATAAATGAGGAGGATTATTATTTTCTTCTCTTTTTCTCCTCGCTTCCATCAGTATCATGTGCTAGGTATTTCAACATGCGGTAGCTAGTCTCTTGAGTAGGTCTCATATCCCATAGACCAAGGAGAGGAGTGCATATCTATGTGGTGGGGGGGGGGTCATAAATTTCATGTTTATTCAACAAAGAGGAGAAAGACCATAGATGGAGTAGCACTAGTTCCTTGTTGAGGAACCCTACACACTTATGAATAATTATTTTGCATGGTGAGGGAAAAGAATGAATGTCAAGTATCATGTCAATTTACTAGCTAGAAATCTAAAGGGGTATAAAAAATGTAAATGAAAAAATTGATACATGCAATATACAGTGAAAATAGGGGTTTTCTTTAAATTGGGAAGGAATATTGGGAGGGGGTTAAAAAAAAAGATTTTTGGAGGTATTTTCCAATATTTTTTTAAAATAGGGGTATTGTTTCATATGCCACGAACGAACGTTCTATGGCATGGTTTCACTAAGTGAAGACCCCGTGGACTTCATACACTATAGACCTACCTCAGCTGGGGGGCATGGCTACATTATTGTGGCTGTGGACTATTTTACAGAATGGGCTAAGGAAATGCTGACATATGTTGAAGACAGTAAGACTTCTGCACTATTCTTATTCAAACATATCATTGCAAGATTTGGGATTCCTAGGGCCAACGTGACCGATCATGGTCACATTTTAAAAAAAAAATGATGGCAAAGCTCAGTGTAAAATTAAGGTTTCTTCATGATAAATCTACACCATACTATCCTCAGGCCAATTGCAAGGTTGATGCTACAAATAAAGTATTAAAAACAATGCTTCAGCGGATGGTAGGGAAAGCCAATTTAAACTAGCATTTAGAGCTTTTCTCTACACTCTGGGCCTATAGGACTACGGTCAAAACTTCCACAAGTTTTACACCTTTCCAATTAGTATATGGGCTAGAATCCACTCTCTCGATAGAATGTGAAATACCTTCTTTAAATCTTGTTGTGGAGTTATTACCCAACACCACTATAGACGAATAAAGATTCCTATATCTAAACAAACTTGATGAAACTCTATGAAATGCTACCTTAGATAATGAGGCACATAAATGAAGAATGAAAGTTCAATATGACAGGACTATCCAACCCCATTCCTTCAAGAAGGAGACTTGGTCTTGACTTATGACAAGAAGCATGACAAGCTGGGGGCAGGAAAATTTGAGTCTATGTGGCATGGGCCCAATGTTTTCAGTCGTGTTTTAGAGAAAGGATCATATGAATTGGTTGATTACGATGGGATACCTTTGGGAGAGCCTCGAAATGGGCTCTACCTCAAAAGATACTATGCCTATGTCATCTAGCATAGGGTCTTAGTAAATATTGTTTATAGTTTGTTGTGTGTCTTAAGCATTCAGAGGTGTGTATTTTGTGTGATTTAAAATGTGTTTTTTCATAAAACCCTACTTATGCATGTCTTTTATCTGATGGATAGATGACTTCCTTCATTGGTTTTGCTAATGGTGCTCATCGATATACACTTAACCTTGCATCAGTAGCTTAGGTACTGTACTCTCCTACAAGTGAGCTGGTGAGTTTATGGGGTATTCTTTTAGGTCCCGCCACCAACAATCTGGCGAAATATCAAGTCATGATTGGATTGTTGACGGAATCCTTAGCTAATAATGTAAGGGAAATTAGGGTTCACCTAGACTCTGAACTAGTGGTTCAACAACTTAACTGAGTGTACACCATTTGAACTCCCATGCTTCTTCATACTTTCTGGAGAGTTAGGTTGTTAGAGAGGTCTTTAGAGAAAGTTACATATCATCACATTCTGAGACATTTAAATGTTGTGGAAGATTCCCTAGCTAACCATGTCTTGGATTGGCATATTTCTCATACTTAAAAGTCCATTTGAAACATAAAAACACATGTAAATTCATAAGTAGATAAATCATCCCACACATCACATTTTCCAACACACAACTATAAATATAAAACTTTTGTTATATTATATATATCAATTTGTGGCATCGAGATACTAAATTTTGGCTAAAGCATCTCTAGATTTTAGTGCTCGTTCAGGACCATAAAAGGTTCAGAATACATATAAATAGGGAAAAATATGAAGCTTTGAAGCTTTAAGTAATACATATACAAAAAGTGAAAATCAAGGTAGAATAATCCTCATGATGCTCATGGTAGCATGCAATGGCTTGGGCCACTCTACGGAGTAGCCTAGAGAATCGTCTAGAGACACCTGCAGTATGGCGCTGCTAACACCTAGGTACCTCATCAGTAGTCATGTTAGGGATGCCCACAATCAAGTGCTATAGGTTTTCATTGAGATATCTGAGTTCTTCATCAGCTTCAAAGCAGTATAGCATCATATCCCTGGTACCTACACGCCTAGCAATAGGTGACATCCCTACTGGAAGGACAGACCCAATGTATGCATGAAAATATTTTTAACTCAGTACTACAAAATAAAAAATGAAATAAATACAAAAAATTAAAACCATAAGTGGATAACGTCTTTTCTTACCTCGGTCATCCCATTCTTCTCCCTCAGGTAGAGCTAGCTCCAAGTCATCACGGAAGTCTTCCCCTTCATAGGCATAATCCTCCACCATAAGTAACTAGTTTCTCAACCAGTGAAAGAAACCTGACCCATAGCTAACTTTGGGCCCTCCACCTCCAAGGGGAGGCATGGCTATAACCCATGCAAGCATCCTATGATCCTCAAGACCAAGTCTGGTAATGGTCACCTGTGGTATCAAGCGAGGTACCCGTTGTAAGATAAAGGACACTATCACTACTCGATAGCCAAATTGCTTCAACTTTCCTCTTTTTCACTTGTTCAATTGAATATTCAGACACACTAGAATGCCTTCACACCAGTTGAAGATAGTGGGATCCATGCACTGCAAAGCATATAGCATATGTGATCTTCTGTTAAGGTGGGAAGCCCTAGTACCTGCCACCTTGACAATAGTATACACCACTTTCCTCAAGGGAAGATATATTATGGAATTGATCTGCATCTTCCCCGATTGATCCTCTGTACCTAGTGAGAAGTGTTACAATAATATAATCCAAGGAACCTTCCCCTCCTCATGCTCCAGATAGAACTACTAGGCTTCCCCTCATAGAAAAACCAGTCAGAAAATAAATATCCTCGACCTCTATAGGTAGGATATGGACTCCCACCAAAAAATTATCCTGGTCGGGATACCACATATCCATGATATATTCTAGCAATTGGATATGCACTTTCATCCAGGTATCTGAAAATATTTAAGAAGCCCGCGGTTTTGTAGAGCCTCAATGGTGGCTGGATCATTTACAACCTTATTGTCTGGGACTTCATGTTCCCTTTATTTCCAAATTACCATGGTATACTTGTATCATGCAAATATTGTAATTATAAAATATATCATGGCTAAAATAAATAAAGACAAATGAAATAACAAATTAAAAAGCAAGAAGAGAAAACATGAAACATTTATTTTTTGGGTGGATTAGGGTTTTGTTTTTCTTCTTTTTCTTCCTGCGGCTCTACTAGATTTCATGCACAAAGCACCGCTGTGTCTTTGCATGTGCATTGCAGAGCATCAGGCGCCTGTCTCCTGTGGATAGAGCGCCTATGATGCTTCTGTCCCAGCTTGACAAAGTGCCTTCGGGGGCGTTTCCCAAAGGCCAAAGACCCTATAGGAAGAAAACATTTTCCTTCTAATGTGGATAAAAACTTCTATTGGGTTGGTCAATCCCATACCCTACCATTGCAAAAGAAAAATATACCTTCTATCTTGTCTTTTAAACAATAAAAAACATTTTAGGAACTTGGAATTAAACAATGCAAAGGAGAAAAAATGACATTTATTGGACATAGAAAGAGAAAAGGATCAAATGCTTACCTCTTCTATGGAGATTGAAACAACGATGAATTAAAATGCCATTGCCAAATCACCGGAGGAACTCTTGCTATCAAGGCCAACTTCCAAAACTCACCAAATGGTAAAAAAAAAGTGGTAAAAATAACTTACTTAGCCTTTCTATTTATAGAATATTTGGAGTTTTCAAAAATAGATTGTAATTTATTTAATTTTGAAATCCAAATTATTTTGGTAAAAGTGGGTTTTTATTTTTTACTTTCTATAGTTTTGAAAAAATTGCTTTTAATGGTGTTTTTTTAGTTTTTCAGGTAAAAATTGGGTCATGGCTACAATGTAAGCTATTTTTGTCTGTTTTGAGCTTAGAGCGAAACTAAAAAAGTATTGAGCGTCATTTTACACTTTTTACATGCTCATTAAAATTCCAGTAGAAAGGTGTTGAGTATGCTTTTTCGCTTTTTCAGACTCGTTAAAAGTGGATTATGAAAAATGAACTTAGTTTAGGAGTTATATTTAAGCTCTTTTCAGTCTTCTCAAAACACAAAAATATTTCCCAGCGAACTTGTCGTGTTCACACTTGTAAAAGAATCAGAACGGTCGACTAGTCAGGGGTAGGTTATCTCTTTTTCAGATAGACTAGCCCTATTTATGAAAAAGGACCTTTTGGATTTTTCTTAGTCATTTCAGACTCTCTAAACATGAAACGACAAATGAGTTTGCTTTCATCGGGCTCATAAAAAAAAATGGTGAAAGACCCTATTTGGGAATGAACCCCTCCTCTCTCAGGTTTGTGAAAGATATGAGATGGAATCGCCGTTTGATGAGCTTGAATGAGTGTTTGATACCTTCTTTGGACTCATAAAACCGAAAAGGGGAACTCACCTTTTGAGGTGGGGAAATTAAAGGAAATGGGAATGGTTTTCATTTGTTTATATGGTAGTACTCTATAGTCCACCTTTGAACATGGTACCTGTCTGCATTTTCATATCTGAACAGTTGGGTTTTCAGCTTGTCTCCGAGTCGATCCACTTTTGTGAGTCACCTGACTCCTTTGAGTCAATTAAAAGAATGCTTTGTTATATTTCTTGCATTACATCTGGTTCTATTGTCATTTAAATCAATGTTGCCGAGACATGTGTCATGCCATCAAACTGTTCAAAGGATGTCTCTCCTAGAAAAATAACTCACCAGTAACTTCACTTGTCCTTAGATGTCAGTCATGTCTAAGTCAGTACCATTACTTCAAATCAACTATTGTTCCTAGTTTTGTGTCATTGATGTGGGAATCATCATGGCCCTCCTGTGACAAGTCTATTCCTGTCGACTTCAAATCATTATCCAGGAATTACACCTAGAAACATAGTCAATACCTTGGTCCTGCATGCCTCAATGGTAGGTTACCTCGCTTTCAACATGAGTTTACATAATTGACTCTTGATTGAAAGATTTCATCGAGTGTTCACCTTCAAGTCCTTTATTCACATTTGATGGTATGTACTGAGATACCTTGGGAATCATTGACATCAATGGTGATTTTCCTCGCACTTGTTAATAGTTTACATTAATACATCCATAATTATGATAATTTAATTTCACACACACACAAGTGACAATTTTGAAAATAATCAAATGCATAACAGAACTATAAAACATGGCATTTCAAGACATTCAAAACACTTATCTTTTTGGAAATATTCCTGCAACTGGTTGCAAATGAAGGACAATCCTCCTAACATTGGGGCAATCTATCACACTTAAATATTTGAATTTGCTCTGTGAAACTGTAGAAATTATTTTGTACTCTGTATTTTTTAGATTTAAAAAATCATTAATACTGTTGAATTCCCTCTTTTTTTAATTTATTTTGAAAATTTTGGCTCCGCCAAGAGATGCATTCTACAGCTTGGGTGAGGATGATTTGATCCATAATCCCAGGATGGGGTGGAGGTGATCCATTTGTATGTGTGTCTAAGGCTGCATTGAATATGGAGATTAGTAAATACCCATCTAAATACTGCTTGATGAAACTTAAGGATCCATATTTTGAATTGACTTAAATGAGTAACATATCAAATACTGTAACTCTAGATATTCAATTCAACCTTGAGCTTCACAAGAGTATTTTGTAAGCTTGTGAAAATTTTGATATCAAAATGGCTTTCAGTGCCTAGATTATTTTGTAATCTTGGGAAACTATTAAACCTTTCCTGTCTTGGAGAGACCAATCCTTAAGAGAGGGAAAACTTTAGTTGAAATCCCTTGGTTCTTGGCCCTCATAAGTTTCACAAATGTTGGATTAAATTGTCTATACAACTGCCTAAATGGAAAGTGCATCTTTGAAATCCTTTGGACATTGTTCAACTACCTAAATTGTTAGGCCATTGTCTGTTAATCAGATTTTCACATTGAAACCATCATTGAGTACGGGCATTTCTCTTCTAGACTCTAGTTTTGTTTTATGGAATTTTGAAGGATTTTGATATAGAGCACAAACACATTCTTTTCAAGAAGTTTCATGTCAAGAATATTTGATGCTAGGTTCATTGGTTTGTTGGACAATTGTCATTTTGTTTCAAAAAAATTGTAATCAGTTCAATGACACTTGGGTTTGAAGGAAAAGGTTCCATTTCTAACACAATCACATTATAAAGCTTGTAGGACATGAGTTGTATGAGGAGCCCTTACCCTCTGGAGGAATTGTGACAGGAATAGGGCCAGTTAATAGACAGATGTGTTTGTTTGTAGCTAATGACCCTACTATCAAAGGTGCGACTTATTATCCTATTACTGTTAAGAAGCATCTTCGTGCACAAGAAATTGTTGCATAGTGCAATCTACCTTGCATATATCTTGTTGACAGTGGTGGTGCTAATATTCCAAGACAAGCAGAAGTCCTTCCCGACAGAGAGAATTTTGGAAGAATATTTTACAATCAATCAATGATGTCAACTGTAGGAATTCCATAGATTGCTTTGGTATTAGGTTCTTGCACTGGTGGAGGAGCTTATATTCCTACAATGGAAGATGAAAGTGTTCTTGTCAAAGGCAATGGCACTATTTTTTTAGCTGGAACTCCTCTTGTCAAGGTTTTTCTAAATTCACTATATCATCTAATGTTCATGTTTGTTGTTATACAATAATTATCTGATTTATCAAGTCTTGTAATGTGAGGCATTTCTGTTGGGTTTTAACTTATGTTCATCCTAAAGAGTAATACTTGTGGTAGGCTGCAATTGGAGAAGAAATATCTGCAGAGGATCTAGAAGGTGCATCAGTGAATCGTAAGATCTTTGGAGTTTCTGATCATTATGCCAATGGTAATTTCTTCCCTTCCCATGAAATTTCTTGGATATGTAGAAAGAACTCATGACTTTTTGTTATGTAAACATGTTATAATAAATGCATATTCCAAAATGATTGGAGTCAAACATCATATACTATATATGAGCTGGGTCTTATGCTGACTTTGCCATTAATTAGAGATATTTCCTGCATATCTATGTTTCTAGAAAGGATTTTCACATGGATATATACCCAAATTAGTTTTTTTCCTTGAAGGCTACAATTCAATACAAAATGCATTTTACATCCCTTGTTGTTTCAGAGTCAGACTCACAATCATGTTTGCTTGAAAACAAGAATATGTTTATGTTTTCTATGTTAACCATTTCAAATAACTTGACAAAAAAAGGCATATATGTTAACATGTTTGACCATTGACTCTACAACCGAATGAGAGTCAATGTTGGCTAACAATTTCAGCCTACCTACCGCAGATATAGACATTATTTTCAACTACAAAAAGCTTCTCTCTACCACATCTTGGACTATGTCTATACTAAGGGGTATGTAGGAAATATGATTAGAGTAATACATCATAGTCCAATGATGGATTGGACTTATGTTAGTCATTGTATAGTATTATTAGGTACCAGGTAGTAAGTTTGGGTTATCTATTTTAAAGAGTTTTTGTAGAGTTTTCTCACATAGATAGATTATGATTGAGAACATAGGAGTGGTTCATAAATAATAGGATCATAAACAAACTATTCTTTCCATGTACCCAATAACCTCTGCCCATTGTAAAGCCTATGTGGTACCTTAATTCTACAGTAGAATTTGTCATCTGATACCAATATCATTTTTAATAGTTAAGTGTAGATACTAATAGAAAAAGGAAACTACAACAACCTTAATTATTTATTTTTCAATCTTATAACATGGATGAAGATCTACCATGCATACATCCATTATTATGATAATTTAATTTCACACACACACACAAGTGGCAATTTTGAAAATAATCAAATGCATAACAGAACTATAAAACATGGCATTTCAAGACATTCAAAACACTTATCTTTATGGAAATATTCCTGCAACTGGTTGCAAATGAAGGACAATCCTCCTAAACTTGGGGCAATCTATCACACTTAAATATTTTTATGGAAAAGTCCACATTCAAGTTGAGGCTATCATTCCACAATGGTGAAGATCCTAGGGTGTTTTTCTCAACCCACAAATCATAAAACTCTTTGGTGCCAAAACACTCTCTACTGCTATCCCTATCAAACAACACACTCCCCCCTCACTGCGCACAACACTCGGAATGGGATCCGCTTCTCTGCAAGCAGGTCCCTCAAGTTATCCCATTCCTTTCAGTGCTTCAGCATAATCCAGCCAGGGAATCTCACTATTGGGACTTTAGGGATTCTGATCTATAGGCTAACTTTTCTCTTCTAACAAACCCAACAACCATTAGTATCAATTTCCTATGCAATTGCATCAACATGCATGAAAATATAGTTCATAAGGTAACTTTCCTTCCCCTTTTTCACCAATTTTGGTACCAAAAAGAAATTATGGCTAAAATCCCCTCTAAGCTCAAATTGCAAACGTTATATTTGCATGTTGAGAAACCTCCATGCTATCTTCATGAGTATCCCACGTTTCCCCCTTTTAATCCCCTAAGATTCCTTTTAATCCCCCAAGATTAGGTTGATAAACAATGATTAAATAAATCAACTCCCATACTCATGGTTAGGGATTTTGGAGAAATTCACTAACTAAGGTTTAAAATTAAGGCTAAGGACTTAAGTTAAACAACTTACTAAGGTACTCTCCCCTTAGCCAAATTTAACTTCCTTCACTTGTGGAATCATAGCCTTCCATCTATTTTTCATCCTCCTTTGTTTGTAGCCATCAGGGGTTTTAATATCATAATTCAATGTACATCATTAAAATATCTTTGTCCCAGAAGTTTAAATGAATGGCTCAGATGTTGAAGAAAACAATATAATTTCAAACATATTGTCTTTGAATTTTGATTCAGATGATGGTGTATTAAATAGTCCTCCCAATTTAGCAAATTTGCTCCTTGTTGAGACTAATAAATGAAATGGGCTGCCAAAGGAAATATCAAGTTCATGGAATTCTCAGAATAGCAAGCAGTCAATATTTTTATTTGCAAGGTCAAAAGGTTCTAGAGAAAGATCAAGCCATTATTCCACTCCCAATTTCGCATCGTCTAGGAAATTGTAGAGGGAGAGGGCAAATGGACAAGATGTTTTGGAAAGCACAAATGGACATGAACGATTGAATATTAATGGAATATCTAATAATGCTTCTAGCCCAAAGGTGCAAGGATTTCAGAGTACTTCAGAGGGAAGCACATTTTTGGTTCCTTCAGAGGCCAAGGGTGAGTTTTGTCTTATTTTGTTGTTGGATATTATTAATTTTCTTTTAATAATTGTGTTTTACCTCTTGTTAATATGGCATTTATAGCCTTTGTTTCCTTTTATCCATCCATTTCAAGCCTTTGTATTTTTCCAAGTTTGTTATCTATGGATATAGACTTATTTTTATGGATCTAAATACAAGAGATAACCATTTTTAGATGAGCCTATATTTTAAGATATAACATTGCACAGGGGATGTCCCTAAGTTGCACCAGGACTTTACCAATGTCGTGTAGGATTGTCAGATATCCCTTGGCCATCTTGGGGACTTCTTAGCATCACTTTCCAAAATCAGTGCCTAAGAGAAAAGAAATATAAGGCCTTAGTGCTACACTCACTCACCAACACATTACCCCTTACTAAGAGACTATTCAATCTCTAATTCAACCAAGATTTATATTTTTTTTCTGTAAATTAGCTAGGTCAGACCCTCTCTTACTCTTACTGTTTTCTCTTCCCTGCCTCTATCCTCCCTCAGAAACATACCCTATTTTATAATGTTGTAATAATGGTAGGTTTTGAACAATTCTTCATGAACCTTGAACTTTGTACTTGTAAATATAACTCCACACCAAAATACGAGACCCGGGTCTTAGTGAGGCTCTTATATTCCATTGAAGAAGCAACGCATCCCACGTGGGGAGTCAGAGCGGAAGGTGTAAACATGCCATAGGGCCTGAAGGGAAATGGAACTTAAAACTAATTCATAATCAGATAATCAGGGCAGGGAACTTTCACATTCCACTCAAGCAGGATGGAGACATGTTTTATTACCCTTACAAAGAAATAGTTTCTTATAGGCAATTCAAATGGGGAATATGAACCTCATCATGATTTTCTCTATCCTTTGCTTCATCATAAATGTGCATTTCATGGTCAAGTAAATTCCTTCATTTTGAAAGTCATAAATCTTGATAAGAATATGCCTTTTATGCAACTGTGCATTATAAGAACACTATAGAATACCAATCTCTCCAACCTTTTCGATAGGTTTAGTCAATCTCAAAAGCTTACTAGAATCTAAATTTTAGTGTAGTCTTATTTTAGGTGACCATACATTCTAAGGAAATTTCAGCTCTTATCAATGGTTATTTCTCTCTGTCAACTATTGTCCAATCATCATGGAAGCTGTTTTAGATCCTGTACATCTCAACACAGAGCTGATATATATTTTGTTATACCTAATAGTTTGCAAGTTTTTCAAGTTTAATTCATGCTTAACCAGTTGTCCTGCCTTTCAAATAACTGGTATCATCACCTAGAAGCCAAATATACAACCCTTTAAAGGTTTCTCTAAAGACGCAATGTTGTAGGAGTAGGGTATTTCTCTTTATATTTGCACCATGACTCTTTAATTATTGAATGCACTATTAGGTGCCCTTATAGCCAAGGAATAATGATTCACGAAGCATAACTCCTCCATACAAAATGGTACCTTTGAAACAGTAAATGATTCAATTCTAAATACTTGCAATACTTGCAATTCCCCAAGTCAAAATACTTGCAATTCTTTGAATTCTCGGTCTAGAGATCAATTTTGCAAGACATTACGGTGCATAGGGAGTCAAGTCTCTAATTTTGCAAACGATAATCATCGAGTCTCCATTAGCAATAAGTTTCTGAATCTACCTGGCTCTTAGAATTTTTATCACTTGATTTAAAGCTAAAATAGGCTTCACAATAAGAGAAGAAGCCTTTTGCAGTTTGATCACAACCATAGATCTGCTTATTATGAAACCTTATCAAAGAAGAGGTGAATATACTTTGCATAATTTTAAGTTTATTAATTATCAAAGCAACAGGTTGTATTTTAATTTTGATAGCCCATGATGAGGAACATCTAAAACACCTTGAAGCTCATGGATTCTTAATATTGCAGTAGACAAGAGGGAAAGTTTTGTTTCTGACTCTTTTTTTTTATGCATTGATGGCATTGGGATTCGAAATCCTTTCAGGAATGACTCTTATTTGGAATATGAGAATGATAGTGATGAAGAATGGGAAGAGGTACTCAACACTAAATCTCTTTGTTAAGAGTATTTGTAGTATTTTTATTAGCTTTAGTTACAGGGAAGATTGTACATAGCTCTCAGGAATTACTTTATCATAAATACTAGTTACCGGTAAGTTGTAATAGTAATAATTATGTAGTATGTGGATTGATATATATCATAAATTTGTTTGAATATAATCATTGTCAAGCAATAAAAACTTCTTAAAGGGTGCTAGCTCAATGGTAGAGCGCATACCTAATTATAGGTAGAAGGTTGGTGGTTCGATTCCTCCATGCCCTATCATAAATTTGTGACTACAAAAATGACTAAATTCACATATATAAGACTATTAGTAGCTAATTTCTCATATCTTAGTCATATTTAGCTTAGTCATTAATATGTTAACATCTAGTAGTTTATTTAGTCATATATTTGGTCATTAATGGTTGCAATCAGTGACTAAATCAGAGACTAAATCAATGACTAACTCAGTGACTAAATCCATGACTAAATCATTAACTATCAATGACTAAAACAATGACTAAGTCATTGACTATCAATGACTAAAGCAGTGTGTATCAATGACTAAATCATTGTCTATCAATGAATAAATCAATGACTACTAAGTCAATATATTAATGACTAGTGAAATACGACTAGCTATAAGATAGTGGAAATTTGCTACTATTAGTCACCGACTCAAAAATAGTCGTTTATAGCCTAATTTTAGTCATTAATTTCTCATTTTATACTAGTGATTGACTGGTAATCAAGTGGTTTCTACCATGTTCGATGTCAAGACATTGTAATCACATGGTTAGATTCATATCGTTTGGATATTGGAATGAAGACCCTAAGTGGTTAGGCTAGCATCGTCATTGCCTATGCTCAGGTTGCATTTGGAGATCATTTTGAGTCATGACATGGATCCACATTGTATGTTTGGTGGCTATGTTCGGTATTGAGGATAAGAGACATGGATCTACTTTGTATATTTCGTAGCTATGTCCTACCTCCTATAGCAGTTTCATGGATCTACAGTGTATTATTGGTAGCCATGACGTGGTCATCATCATAGATCTGCAATGTATTGGTCCGCAACTATGATTGTTTTGGATGAGGTCAGTTACTAGTCCTATATGAGTTTGTCTCTCTTTGCCTTTGTATCAGATGGAAAGCTTTTCAAACTATTTCACCTATCACCTTCTTCTAGCTTCATACTTTTGGGGGCATTCTGTTGCACCTGGAAATCTCACATTGCTTAGAAGCCTCCATGAGAATTTCACTTTGCCCTTCGACCTCCCAGAAATCCTAGCTTGAGTCACCTTAGTCACTTTTTTCCCAGACCTAGAAGGAGCAACGCCTTCATGTTTTTTGCCCAGAGCATCGATGATGCCTGTCTTAGTTGAGAAAAAAGTATTGTTTTCCCTCTTCTTTGGAAAAACCCCTAGACCGACGCCTTTGTCAGTTTTGATAAGAGCGTCAATGGTAAGTAAATGAGAAAAAAAGATGTTTCTAGAAGCTTCCATGCAAAAACCTCCATAGGGTTAGTTCCTATATGTTTGGGAGAGATGTAATTTTCCTTCCTCACCTATAGGGATATCATCCTATACTTTTTCCAAGTCATCTCTTGAAGGCCTATAAATGGAGCCTTCATGAAGAGAGTGAGGGAGGCCAGAAAAAGCATCCTTATGCTGCTAGTTTTAAATCTGAATCAGAGGCAAAGTAGAGTTAGCTTGTGGTTGGAGAGGTCTTTATAGTCATAGGATATTGTAGACATTCTTGTTGAGACAGAAGCCATCAACATCAAGGATTTTTGGTTGTACTTCTTTATCATCCATATATTAATACAAATACATTTCCCTTTCCTATATTTGATTGTATTTATTGTAATTAGATATTATTGGATTCCTTGATCACCAATATGAATATTCAATTATCATGATGCTCGCATTCCTTTTGTTTGTCTTGTGATCTATTTTGCAGATATTGAACTATTGAAAGGATTTTCTGGAGAGAAGACAAGCAGATCCCAGGTTGAGGAATATTGTGTTTTATGTTAATTGATTTGATTATTCAAGGAAAGGATATGTTGTTGTATATTTTTGTTCTGTAGTTGTGTTTTACATTGCAGAGGAACAAGCAGTGTTCGCACTAGTTAAGAATTCCTGATAACACACGAGGAATGAAAAGTTATCCTAAAACATTCTGTAGGTTTTCCTACTATGAGCACCTAGGAATTGCTCATATGTTTGATACAATGCATATCAGAAATAATGTGGTTGAAACATTATGGAAAATATTGGATAGAAGTAGTGAGGAAGAAAAAATTTGTCAAAATTTGCAATGGCATTAAAGAATCCAACCATGCAATGAAAGACGTCATTCAATTTCATAGAAACGAATACCAAATTAATATAAACACACTTCCATGGATTTTAACAAAGCAACAAACTAATGTTGTAAAATAAGTCATGCAAAAAATTAAATTTCCCACCGGATTTTGTGTGAACATGACAAGTATCATAACAAACAAAAGTTATTTGTGGGGGTGAAAACACATGATTGGCATATCTTCATGAAGGTAATTATTATGGTATGCATAAAGTTATTGTTATATTTATGATATTCTAGTGCATATTGTTGGTATTTTTTGTCTACTTTTTGTTAAAAAATGAAATGATTTGTATATTGTTACAATATGTTCTACCTCTCTCTCTCTCCTAGACAACTTCGACGACAATGTCAAACAAGTTATATATAATCTTGGGAAATATATG
>LPNX010975384.1:1976459-2016856 GCA_001517045.1 Pseudotsuga menziesii | reverse complement strand
TATATATATTGTTAAATATCGTGATTGGTTTGCATCACTTATAGATGGTTGTCATCTAAATAAATCCCTAAAGAATATATAAAGTATTGGAGGAGAGAAATTTCCCGTCTCATCTGTGAAATGCATAAGCATCTACCTTCAACATTTTTCAATTCACAAGAACACTAACTCATACACCAAGTTAAGGAGATTGAATTGTGTGGACTTGTACACTCAAGGTCCATGTGGATGGTTGAGAGGCACTTGAAATGTTTGAAGGGTTTGGTTAGAAAAAGAGCACATACAGAGGGTTCTATGATGGAGCGATATATGGTATACCAAAACATTATGTACATTAGTGAATGTCTTCCTAAATTAGTGCCAAATCTCAATTTAGCTCGCATTTGTGATTCGCACTCCATTAACAATTTCGAAGGGGAGTACCTGAAGGTGAAAGCTAGATCGAGGAAGGTGAAAGGTAATTATTAGCTAGTGGAGATTAATTAATTGAATACATTTGACTGTTGATTTTTATGTATATATCATATGAATTCTAATTTTAATTTTCAATTTTCATCAATTAAATGTTTATACTTTGTTAAGTGAATATACATTTGTATTAAATTTTAATTTATTTTTATCAAACAGTTGGTCAAGAGTGGGATGAAAATCATTTATACATTGCAAACAATTTTGACTGGATGAAGGTATGGATTGAATGTTGTGAACAAGTTGGTCATGGAATATCATGGGAAGGTGTGGCAGCCCGACCCGTCACTACGGATTCATTGGTTAAAGAAGCACATCGCAATGGAGATACCAATCTTACACAAAGTTAAATCGATTTATCATATGGTTTAAAACATAAGTAGGAAAGCATATTAATCAACCACATTATTTATTTGTTTTGCAAACATATTGGTGTACATGTTGATTTTTTCCTGTAGGGCACAAAAATGCACTTAATCATAAATGGATCATGATGTAATCTTTATCATGTGTATGGATTGTTGTAGGTAAAACACCATAAGGCTATGTGGTGCAATGGATGGAAA
Organism: Pseudotsuga menziesii; assembly: GCA_001517045.1. Lineage (NCBI taxonomy): Eukaryota > Viridiplantae > Streptophyta > Pinopsida > Pinales > Pinaceae > Pseudotsuga > Pseudotsuga menziesii. The sequence goes on along the minus strand of LPNX010975384.1, from coordinate 2,015,822 downwards.
TATTGAATCAAAAAGTTGGATGAAACATCAGATTGTAGGATATTTGCAGTATTTGAGGTGACCAATATTTCCTCTAGAAGTGACAGACATCCAAAACTCTCCTAAAATCAATACTATGGGTATTTGGAAGATATTCTTCAGCATGACTTTAACTCCTTCAAGGTAGTTCTTTTCATTTTCAAATGGTATAGGTTACGATTGAATCAACGTGGTCCCGATAAAACTATTATTGAACATGATAATGGATTTAATATCCTTTATACAAGGTTGCTTGAGCCAGGAACAAATCCCTATGTTCTTTCAAGCCAATGTGAACATGTATTTTACTATGAGTTTCTAGATAGAGGGTGTTGGTCATTTGTTGTGGGAAGTCTGATAAAGTATAATGTACCAGAAGCTAACCAAGAGGGTCTCAAAGAAGAATAAGATGTTGAAGATGATAAACATGAGTTAGCACTAGTACAAAATGAGGAATTAGCTACTACGTTACTAAAAATTATAGTCACCACAAGTTTTTCAAGTGATTTACTACTAAATATGAGCAATTTTGATTGACCCAACTATAAAGGACTAATTTAGTCACCAGTTAACAAATATGACTAGATAATAAGTGACAAAGTTGAATATGACTAGCATAAATGACCAATTTAGTCACGGCATAAAAAATGACTAGCTAGAAGATAATGAATTAGTCATTGATGTTAGTCATTTTTAATTGTGTCATGGAAAATTGAAATTGTGACAATGAAGTGTAAATTTTGTAAATTGTCTACCTTCTATCTCCAACCATGTGTAGGTTAACAATTATGAATCCAAATTAAAAACCCACACATCTCAAACAATTTTCAAATTCAATTGATATATCTAATGTTTTGGTAATGCACAATGCTCCTCCAAGTCATTGTGGATACTCCTTTTCAAATTAAATAGTACAAGTCTCTGAAACAATTTCCATATTGAATTGCTAATTTTACCACTCTAATCCCAAGTTATTGAGTGTGTATACGACTAGGACCATTCATTTGAGAGCCCAAAAATAACTAAATTGAAACTCCTCAACCTATAAACACAACCTAAATGAAAAACATGCCACTTGACTGCATGAATTAAAATAAAACGGCTCATTTCTTATAAACATGATCGAGTAATGAATCGACATGACTACTTGGAAGTACAAAGTGACCATTATGGCTCGTAATTTCCATGATCTCTCCTGTGATGACTGAATGAAGAAATTCGTACATAGATCACCCCCCATAATGTTGTGTATGTTTTAGGATAAGAATTTATCATATTACATGCTGACTCCTTCGATTGGTGTCCACGTGGATTTTGGATTTAACACTACCCACTTCAATCCTAATGTACCAAAACTCTTCTCCAAACTTGATTCAAGAGAGGATTTTTTTTTAAATAATATAACTATTATACCATATAATGTTATATATATAAACAAAAATATAGAAAACAAAAAACACAACACAACAACAAAGGTATTATTTTCATATTGAGTTTCCCATGAAGCCATTTTTTTCATGAAAGTTGAACCTTGAATTTGGAGTTTCCCATGAAACCTTGAATTGGTCATGAAATAAACCCTGAAGCTATGAAATATGGGAACAAACACCAACAAGGTGGTGGAGTGAGATGAGAATATTTGAGGTTTGTACTTGATGAAAATCATGGCTTGAAGGTAAGCAACTTTATTCCTAGATTCTTCAGACTAGAACTGTTCAAGATCTATGGTGCATGCGATAGAAATCATTTATATATCATATGATATTCTCCCGAATATGAAATTGCTACCACAAACAAAACCAAGAAAATCCGGACCTCTTAGAATCTAAAATTGATTATGTTTAAGAGAATTTACACCTATAAGGGTTTGTCTGTGATTTCACTTTAATCAATGTGACCTAAACCTTCGACATCTACCAGATCAAGAGTTATATTTCTAGCAACGAGACTTCTTCTATTAAAGGTGGGAAAATGATTCTGCAATGTTGGAGTTCAAATCAATACTTCCCATCCAGCTGTTATAGATTCCCAGGTTAGTGATGACCTACTTGGTAGAAATACCCAAGGAATAGAGTTTAAAATTCTACAGTAGCTCAACAAAATATCCTTGCTATTTTCTTAAGATTTGCAAAGAGGATTCCTAAAACATTAGTCCACAATTTCTATATCCAATTATCTGGATTGATCCAAAATTCAAATGCCCCGGCTTGGAGTTCTATCCTTAAGCGCTATGAGTATTTTCCACTTAAACATGTCAAATTCCTATGATTTTTTTTATAGAACCATGAAGTTGACATGAAGCACTTAGATCCAATGTACTCAGCTGTTAAATCTATCAATTATGTGACTTATACCTAAGACCGAGTGCCAATTCAACCAAATTTCCATCTCTCAGATTATGGAGCTAAAAAAACAATTTTTTTATTGGGATTTAACTTAGTGATAGATCCAAAAAATAGGTATCCCTTTCAGGAAACAAGGAAATTCACCCAATTCGTCTAGGTCAATCTAGGATCATTAATTTTGTACAATGATCAATGATCTATGGAAAATATTTATTGAATGTGTTATATGAATTTTTGATATTCCAAAAAAGGTATCCTTGAGATTGAGTCTCCTCTGCGGTCTAGATCCAAATAATAAATCCTTTTGTGAAGCAAGTTTAAAACTCTATCATGGATGTGATATAAATTTCCATACATATTGGTGGAATTTGGGGCTAAGTATCAACAGTTTCAGGAGGAGGGTGCACTTTCCCATGAGGGAAAACCAGTTTGTGGAGGGTGTGTTTCCAAGGAATACTAAGTCAATTTTTACACCCTTTATTTTGAAAAGGACACTACTACAATTTATGAAGGAGGACCATGGGACCGATGGGACATTGTCTTAACAAGGAGGCTAGTTTTCTGTCAAATCACAGGGACTCTTGTGCAATTGAGCTTCCTATGGGAATACCATACACTTTTGAAGGAATTCTTCCTCTTGTGCTGATGCAACCTATTGTATTGGATTTCATTTTATAGATGTTACAACATTCATCTAGTGAGGGTTCAAACTATGGTCATTCTATTTACTAGAGGGCACATCATGTTTGAGTAATTTTCAATATTAACAAGCAGATTAATTGTATATTCCAAGGAGTGCGCACCCATTTTAGTGACCAAATTTTTCTTGGGAGGGTGTGAGCCATGGTTCACTTGTTATGCCTTTGGTGTGGTGTATGTCCTTGCTATATATTGAATCTAGAGACTGTTGGGTGTTATTTGGAGGGGATTTCCCAGTAATAGTAGTAGCTTACAATGATTTGAGGATACATGAGGTAGTCACTTCATCCAAAATAATTTTCAAATCCGGATAAGTAGCTTCCATCCTAATCATTTACCAACGAGATTAATATACAACAGTTAGTAGGTATGATTTATTTACTGGAAAATTTGAGTGAGTGGATTCTATTGGATTGTTGTAGCAGTTAGTTTAAAACCCATTCTTCTTTGTAAGTGATATTGGTATTTTAATGCATTATGAAGCAAGTACTTTATGTGGACTCCTTTTTGTAAGCACCATTGATATAATATCTAAAATATTATGTGAGAAAAGTCAAGTAAAATACACATAAAACTAAGATAGACATTACAAGGGAACACAAAAGTGGTAAATAGAAGTGACCATTAAAGTGTTTAACCAAAAACATGAATCAGATTTCACAAGTAGTTCATTACAAATTTAGCTTAGTTTTGTGTGGGAATATTACAGAGTCATTTCCATACAACTTGATATTCCTTCTTTTAGGCAGGTTATCTTTGCAAGGTTAGAAGGTAATTTTAGAATTTAGTATTTTGGTATTCTTTCTTTCAAGATAAGGTCCTCGGTTAGGTAATTGCAAGGAGTGTAATTTCTCTCCCTCTTTAATTTATAGGGTGACACCAAAGGGTTTCTTGTTTGTAAATGGAAAGGTCATTGGAAGCAATTTGTTGCCTCTACCCACCTCCTTTCCAAAAAATTGTTGAAGTGGTTATCAATATGAAATTTGATGAAGAACCAAATTATTCAAATCTTATTAAAAATATGATATTGTTTGGATACATTCCTAAATACAACAATTAATTTTACAACTAATTTAGTTACATATCCTCCCTCTAGATGCAAGGTCATTCACACTTCTAAATAACAACGTGATTTAATCCTTCAACTCTTCCATCTTTTCTCTAGACTTCATTTGTATGGTTGGAATCTCTGGAGGTTGATATTTAGGCTTCTTGATTTTCAAAATAGCATACATCATCCAATACCAAAAAAGTATTATGTGGCCTTCTTGAACAATTGCATCACTACAGAACTTCCACTAAAGGATAGGAATTCCAACACCTACAACCATTTAACAATGAAACATATTAGTTTATTTGATTCAAATGCTTCCCTTGAAAGGTCGTACTACTTCAGGACACGTTTACTAGAAAACGTACTTCGAAGCGGAATGTTGAAACAGAGAGTGGCATTATTCTATGCTTCAATACTCATTAGGTCATCGTCGGGAACAACCCTAAGTATTTCTTGAAGGCTGTCAATTTCTTCTACAATCTCCATGGGATGCATATATTATGGTTTTCTCATATAAATTTTGAATGTCTTATGGTCGTTCCAGATGAGCCTCTTAATATTTACAGGCAGAGGCCATGAGTTGTCTCCACTTGGTGCAATTTTTGTACCTAGTTGTCGTCTATATGACTCCATTTTTTGCACTTCTACTTCAAAAACGTTCTGGAACTCCCACATTGTTTTCAAATATTTCATGTGCTCTAGTAACATGTAACTAGGATTCCAATTTTATTGACCGAGCTCATATTTATAAACATTTTCAAACTCATTTTTCATCTTCAGAGAATCAGTATTCTATGATTCGATCCAAATAGCATCCATACCACATTCACCAAATAGAAATTGAATAAAATCACCAAGTGAGCTCCTGACAGTCCCATCATATTTAACCATGATATCCTCCATAGACTTTACAAGACACCTATGTATGTAACCTATTTTCGATGTCTTCATAGATGTATCTATCAAACCTTCTCTACCTCCCATTGCATGAAAAAATAACTCATTTGGAGTCAGGCCATGAAGATAAGAGTTTTCCAAAAAAACATGAATTTCTAGACCTTTGTCATCCTTTGTGAAATGGGGAATAGTTTGACTGTCAAATCCATATAGAATTAATTTTCCTTCCACTTTTTTTTGTTTGACACAAGCAGTCATTTGTGAGATGTTAATAAAAATTCCTTTTGACCCATCCATAACCATTGCCTTCAAATTATTACTCTCTGATAAAAAAAATTGAGCACTAATTCCGAGATCATCACGGACCTTGTTCAACACCTACTATTAGAAAAATAAGATACACTATTAAGAGGTAGAAGGTAATAAATCCTGGAGAACAAAAATATCTGTAATAGATTCAAGAGTACCTGATTGAATCTATTTTCAAAGGACTCCATCATTGTACGGTCGGGTTCTGCCTCTAATTGTTTCTCCGTAGCAGCCTTAATAAGATGTTTGACTTCATACTTTTCTTTTGATATTGTGTCATCAATAACCTCCATGGTTGCAGAATTGAGAACTATGTCTCCTATACCAATACTGAAACCCTATTGTAGCAGCCAGTAATTATCAAGCCATTGTGTGTGACCTAATAACTTACAAGCAACATATGGACTCCAACTGATGATATTATTATAGAATGCGGCTCTGGCTCATATTATTACAGAATGGGACAAGAATTACAATTTTGAACAAATACTGCAATACTTATTATTTATCAAAACTTGTTACTAATCACTTGATTACAATTACAATGTTAATATTCAATCATCATTATTTTTCTTGTTTAATGTTCTTCCTCTGGTATTGCATTTATGAACTTGTATATTAGTGAAACACATGTGTGATCAACATACAACTTTCCTTTAATTGGTGGGAATATAATGTCTGCTTTAGAACTGTTGATCATCCTTCAGATGTCTCTATACCTTTTACCAACCTACAACTTATCTGGAGTTCTTCCACAGGTATGCTAGTCTCAGGACCTATAATACAATTGCTACAATTATTTTGAACGATGTATCCAATAGAATGGAAAGACTATTTTTTGAGCCAAATATAATTGGAAGAGAGGATACAAAGTTTCCTTTTGATGCCCACATAAGGAAGCATTTGATGTCTTTCCTCTTTCCTTATGCTTTGTCTGGTTATTCATTTATTTCCTTCAATATATTTTATTTCAACGAGAAATCCTTTCAATAAGATTGGGAATTGTAGTTGTGAATGATAATTGTTTAATATGTTGAAATTTGAGATATCTAGTTAGGTCCATGAAAAAGGATATTCTGAAGGATTTGATCTCTCTATACAATTTGATTATCTCATGATGAATTTCTGAACGATAGCATATCCTAGAAACAAGACCACTATATTCCAAATTTCCAATAAGTACTCTTTAACCCATAGTAGAATGTCTATCCGGTGCTATTCTTAGGTAAATTTAAAGAAAATTGCAATCCTTGTCAGATTGTGGCTGAAGCTGAATTGCTTCTTTATGTCTATTATTATTGTGTATATGTCCTAATTTTCTTTATGTACTTACATTTGCTGATGCTAATTAATGTTTTGTACTGAATTGTTTTAGTTAATTAGATGACTCTTTGTTGGGTTTAATGTTAATTTTCATCAATTCCACTTTCACATGCTGACTTATGGCATGTTTATTGTGGATGTATTGTTTTGAAAAATATAATGCAATAAGTTTGAGATATGGAATATAGTAATTTCCTTATGTAACACCACGTTTAATAGCATAGGTGTTATGTGCATGTGAATGTCAATTTATTGAATGGGTGATTGTGGTCAATGATGTATTATTGTTTTCAATTACTAATAGTGGGGAGATGTCTTTCTTAAACACTTTGATTTGTGAAGCCTATTTTTTTACTGTGTTTGTTGCTTTTAATGTCCAGTTGTTGAAAAAATTAGTTTGAAGGAGGAGACAACTGAATTTATGGCTAAAAATCACCTCAGATCCTCTAAAATACCAACAACTAGATATTCAATAGCAAGCATTGAAACTCATTGCTAACAAGTTTATGCTCTCTTCTCATATTCAAGTCATTCCACCTTTGCATTGATGTTATTTTCCAAGATTTATTGGTGAGGTCACTTGAAGTTGAAAATTTCAATGTTTTCACATGTTGTATATTCCAGTATGTATGGCTACTTAGGATTCACAAACTCAATATTTTATGCAAAGTCTCTTGCAGAGCTTATCACCTCACATGTAAGTGAAAGCACTTCCTAATTTGACCTATTGGGATTTTGTAGCACAATATATGAGTGAATTCTGAAATTGTTTGTGCAGGGATGAGAGATCTTACAGATTATTGTAGACCTTGTTCAAAACCACCTAAATCTTGAGGTCAAACAAGTTTGTCTTTTCTTAATGTTTTCAGCATTCCTCGACATCCTGAGTATTCCTGAACTTTTCTCATAATGAAATATTATGGATATTTTTTGAACTTGGACCCAATCCATATAGAAGTTGTCTCTTTCACTCTTTTCTGCATCATATCTATGCTATTTAAAAAAAAAAAAGTTCTAAATGTGTAATAGTTTCTAGAGGTTTCTAGTGTGATCTACACAAGGAAGAATATGTTTTCCTCAATTGCCATGTAATGTAATTGATTTTCTTATTATAGCATATAGATAAAGGAGTTGAAAATTTACAAGGGAAGAATAAGGTTCATATTTTCCCTACATTGGGAGGATATGTATCCATCATTTGTGTTTTGTGTCTTTTCCTCACTTTATTGTATAAATAAGAGGTTTCTAATGCGATCTACTTAAGGAGGAATATGTTTTTCTCAATTTTCATGTAATGTAATTGATTTGCATCTAAACTAACCTATTCCCTGCAAAATCCAAAAGATGGCATTATAAGGTTCATACCAATAACACTATGACTACATATGGTAGCCACCCACTGATTAATATAGAAATTTCTCAAATTGACCAAAATATTTTTGAAATCATAGTATGGTATCTATATTTAAGTTTTTTTTCTTTTTTAATGATGCAACGTAGATGTTATCCTACATGAAAAAATGCATAGAAAAGCAAACCCAAAAAAAATTGAACATGAAGGTATACCAGATCACATGAATAAGTCTTCCTAAAGAAGTTCCAAGGGTTTTATTGCAGAGCATTCCTGATATAACTTCTCCTTTCTCAATATGTACAATAGTATCTCCTAGTGTAATAACTCTTGATTGAGACTCTAAATGCAATGCATAATATCTTATAAGATTAATCTGCTTTGGAATAATCAAGTTGAATACTTGCCTGCCTCTCCAAATTGGAATTTGGCTTATAAATCGTCGGAGCAGGTATTTTTCCATCAAAATCCTCCCACCACATTAAAATATTCATAAAGACATCATACCCAAGCAACACCAAGATTGTCATCATGAAATAACTCTTGAACATGCAAAATGCAATGGATATAGGTGATTAACATAGAATTTAGGTGATACTCACCTTCTCTATGAATTTATCTATTTTAGTCACCTTCCGAAGCCCAAAAGAGTCTCTTGGAAAATACCCATAACTGGCCTATTGGAATGAGGAGAGACAATGCACTTTGGCTCCATCATTAGTTCCAAGACTTCTACTCTCGTCTCAAATGATTGGGGTACATGCATATTCATTTCATCTCCATCAAAATCAGCATTATACAGTAACATGTCTAACATATTCATTCGAAATGTTGAGTATGGAATGATTTTGATCTTGTGCCCCATGATAGACATCTTATGTAGACTAGGTTGTCGATTGAAAAGAACAAAGTATCCATCTTTCAAACATCTCTCCACCTATGAAAAACATGTTGGATAAGTATAGTTTTTTAAAATGTTAGAAAAAAAATGGAACAATCACTAAAACGGATGCCTACCTTATAACCTAACTCGAAATGGTGGTCACTTCTCTTCTTCAAGTATAAAAGATCAAGTCTCTGGCCATCCTCCTTGATAATGTATTTAGCACCAGTTTTCCCTGGAGGAGGATGAGGTCCATATCCAACAAGATCCTTTAATCGGTTTCATCCATGCACATAGAATTAGTGTAATTTCTAATATAATACATGTGCATTAGGTAGACTTTAAAATTCAAAGAGAAGAATATCCTAATGTTATTGACAACACACCTCTCCATGTTATATGGAGTCACAATTTATGGATACGTCAACTTCAGTGCAATACTCCAAGGCACTCCTAACTGTTCAATGTTGATATTTGGACCAGGAGTAATAACTGTACGTGTAGAAAAATCTACATGTTTCCCCATTAAATTCCCTCTAATGTGACCTTCCTTGTCCTTCAGTATACTGCATATGGAATTAATTGATCATCCCAATCATTGGGTTTCCTGATGGCCACAAGCATAAAACAATAATTTGGTTCATAAAACAAAGTTACAAAGCAGCTATGTCAACAACAATCATGAAGACAGATTATTTACCCTTGGCTGACCAGGAAGCTCATTGTCAAAATAGGTAGCAATGTGGAATTGCAACAATTGAGCAATTTTGTAATAATATGAGCTGGAGCCCCATTCTTTTCCTGCTTCTTCAAGTTTTCATTTTTCCTGGTGATCATCAAATTTTACAAAACCATAACCTTTGCTTGAACCATTCACATGCTCCTTGATGACTTTGGCTTCAAATATTCTACCAAAGAAGAGAACAGATTAATTAATTGTTCTTCATCCATGGTAGGAGGAAAACATCCCACGTGAACATTTGAATGATTAGTTTCTTTACCGTGACTATGTTCTAAATCAGGTCCCAAGCCCATATGGAAAAAGGAAGGACTTCCAAAACTAGATTCCACATCGACATGTGAAGTATATGGGTTGTATACATATGGACAAGTCCGTTGTATGAAAGAGGTCAAAAATAAACCACCCTTCTTTATATTAGGTCCTATTCCACCACTTCCATCAGATGTGTGTTTGAATCCTTTAGTTAACCATGAAATATAATCGTCTCTAATACCCAGTTGTTTACTAGACTGTCTTAGAAGCCTAGGCCCACTCTTTTCCAAAGTTTCCTTCCTTATCTCGAGTCCTATTCCATATTTCCTACTTTATGGATGTTGCAAGGATCCAGTATTGTCTGTAAGACCCAATAATTGAGTGGAATTCCTTAGAATCCCATACCCACTATTTTAAATAGACAAATTTCTATATATCAGGTTCTATTCCAACATTTACATTTTCTGGGTGTTCCATGCCTCCAACTAACCATGATATATAACTATCTGTAGGACACAGTGGTTGACTGGATTGTCTTGGAAACCAAAACCCACTCTTTTATGTTGAGGGAACTTATGAATCAATGGAATAATCACAAGATAATGATATGTTGGATGTCTCACTTCTTTGAATATTTTGATTGTTTCTTCACCTCAAAAGGCTCTTGTTCATCACTTAAGGAAGTTGGAATTATCTATTTTCGTGACCTGGTAATTATGTGCTCGTCCAAGATGTTTTGGTTTCTACCCTTCTAATAGTTTGGGATTAACAAAAACATATTTTTTCTTAAAATTTGGAAAATCCAAAATTAAAAAATTCGATGTCTTTTCCTTTTCCTTGCAGTTTTATCATGAACTGAAGACTGCTGTAAGAAATGTAGTGATTTCATAGGTATTCTATTGATCTCATCCAAGCTACAAATAAAAGTAGGTTCTATTTGTTGACAAGACATATTTTTTTGGTTTTACATGATTTGTAACCTTAGATATATATTGGTTATGTTGATTGTCTTAGATTAATCGGGAACATGAGGGAGAACGGATAGATCATTCTCCATTGAAAAATGTTTTGGGCATATTTGTGGGGATTGGGATGGATAACATGGATTACTACAAGACAGACTTGGAATCAACCATGTTGGAAGATAGTGTTGCATACTACTCTCGAAATTATGCTTCATGGATTCTAGAAAATTCATGTCCATATTATATGCTCAATGTCTTCCCTAAATTTGGTTTTTGTCATGCAAATTTGTATGTAAACACTTGTTGAAATGAGCTATAAACTGAAGAAAAAATGTATATCCTCCTACAGGCTGATGTTGATGTATTTATAACTTAGGAATGTGTTCACTTGTATATTTTATATTGTATTTCATTGCACCCCAATGTTCCTCTGATCGGGAGATTCATTAATATAATAAAATCATGTAAAGTCATTGAGGTTAACCCTCCGTTGTAAGTCGGCGCAATAGTCCCGACAATTGAGTTGAGGATAACCCTCCAATTGTAAGTCGGGGAAATAGTCCCCACAATTGAGGGGTATTAGGGTTATTAGAATATCCTAGTGAGGTCAACCCTGTAAGAGTAAAAGACAAGTGGGAAACAAGTATAAATAGAGAGTGATACTCTCTATTTGCAACACACACTCACTCAACTGTAGCACATGAGTGAGAGAAAAGTATCTTGCACAAGTGAGAGAGAGAACAATTGTCGGAGATCATCTTTGTGTTTTTGGGTTTTACTTTTGCTATTGGTGCTCATTCTATCTCTGAGGAAGTTGTGGGTTTTTCTCCTTAATGGTTTCCTCGAGTAAAACTCTTTGTGTATCTTTTCTCTTGTGATTATTTATATACATGTTATTCTCTCAGATAAGATCCTATATCATATTGATTAAATGATAAAAATCTAACATGGTATCAGAGCTAACCTGAGAAGAAGACATTGTGCAGCTGCAGAAGCTATGGATTCTTACTTTTTGGGTCTCTATTCACATATCATAAGAAAAAGGAGGCTAGGATAACTCTCCATTTAAGGGTGCATATTTATGTCGAAGCAGAATTTGATTCCAGGCATTTTCAGTTTTTGACCTGTCACTGCTGTGGGAAATTAGGGCTTTTCATAGAAGAAGAATTTTTGAGTGAGCCTAGCAGAGGATTTCTTTCCTCCTCAAAACTAAAATTTATAGACCAATATTGAAATTTTTGGTTGGGTAAAAATCCTGGAAATTCAAACCCTAATTTGACCTTGGACCAAAAAACCCTAAAAGACTAAAACTAGTCATTTTGGTGCATTCGCTATATCTCGATATTGGAGAAGGATCAAGAGCCAAAAGTTTTACAGGACAAATATAAATTCCCGATGTATCCTTCGTAAACTTTTCAGCCTTATATTCGCTATATTATGGGAAATATGATTCCTCCAAATCAAGGTTCCATCCTCTCCCAGGATTCATCCCTAAATAGGATACCTTGGGATAATTGATATATCTTGGGATACGAAGGTCCAAATGAAATTTCTCAAGATTTTCTAGATAGGGCACAAAATTTAATTTTTTTGGTAAATTTTTCAGGCTCCAAGGTGAAACAGCGACACATGGAAGTCTGTACAAGTTTGCTATGTTGAACAGTACTGAAATAAATCACCTTGGGAAAACTCTCATAAGTCCCAATTGGTGAAACCAATACTGCTCAAAGCTGTGATGTTGGAAATGGGCCACATGAGGCTACATCACTGAGAAGTTTTAGACATAGAGGAGCATTAAATTTGGATATATTACAGAAATAATATCAGGAAATTCTATAGAAGAAATTGAGGAAAACTAGGGCATCAGATATTTTGCAGTTTTGATCATAGTTTTGGGAAAATGAGTATGTTGCTTAGTTCACCTTGAGGAGGTGCATCTTTCTATCCAATAAAATATTAAATATTCAAAGTTTTGAAAATTATGGTTTCCCTGACAAACCCTAGATCAACCAGATCTAGAATCAGGATGGACACCTCAAATCGGTAAGATCTAATCTTTTGCTATTTACATTTGAGGTTCGCATTTCAAAATGACCTATCACACCAGCTTTATGACAAGATTGGTGAAGCTAACAACTTCCAAGTATGTAAGTATCGGACCTCCATGATCCTTGAATAAATTGACTTGGATCAGTACTTCAGTAATAAAGTTCTAGGAGCCAGAGGGAGATGAGGCTAAGGCTAGAGCCAAGAGAATCATTGCAGATTCTATTAAAGATCATCTCATCCCTCATGTGTCATCCTTAAATACAACAAAAGGAAGTGTTTGATGCTATGACGTGGCAATCAAATAAGAATAATATATTATTATAACCACCTTGAATGGCCTCCCAGGATCATGGGATTAATTCATTCAAGGAATGTGCGCCAAAAGGAAGTGATTACCTTCAGCAGACTCTAGGAAGAGTGCACACAAGAAAAATATCCACTCATAATAGAAGAAGAGAAGATGGGAGAAACTAAATATCAATCTCTCACGATTCAAAGAAGATCCCTCAAGTGATGTGGAATATGAAGGAATCAATTCTTGAAGAACCTCTTATCCATATTACCATTTGGATAAGATATGATGATGTCATGAATGAAGAAGATGATGAATCTCAAGGCTCAAGAACGAGTCTACCCATGAAACAAATAAAGATAAGTATTCAATTCTCATTTCATGATATTATTTGGTTATGCATTTGTTTATATTCACTTGATGTGTTATGCATGATAGAATGTTTGTATTAATGACAGTATACTACTAATATGCATGTGATGGGTAAGTATCTCATGGTGCTATACAACTCTCCATTGCTACTTATCTAGAATGAAACCTCTTTGCTGACATTTTGGATTATTGCACAATATCAATGATGTCATGGTAGAGATGGAAGGTATCTAGAAAGTTTCCGTGAGATATGGATGAATGTTGTATTGGCTAAAATAGTTGCATGATTATAAATTTATGCATAAGAATTTTCCATTATGAATATGCCTTATGAAATGTTTCTAACCATACAACTAATGCATTTGACTTGTAGGAAAGATCGCGTACAATCACCTACAAGAAAAGAAGGATGAGACTTGTTCTGAAGAACAAGTGATGACAATTCAAGAAATAATACAAAAATGAAGAATAGTATGATGAGACTTCAAGAGGCCTCAGACACACTCTAGTTATGTGACACTGTTGAGTGACATCATTGATGCAGAGCCTTTCAGCTATGAAGAAGTAGCCAAGAATAAAGGGAAGAAGAGTACCAGTTCAAGAATAATGATGTCTAGGATGTGGTATCTGCAAGTTCCAACATGCAGTAGATGGAAACATCGTGGGATACAAGGCAAGATTCATAACATGAGGATTCTCACAGAAAGAAGGCATAGACTACGAAGATACATTTGTAGCCAATGGGAGTTGAGACACATGACAGGTAGACTCATGTGTGCAAATTTAGGAAGGCCTTGTATGAGCTCATAAGACACCCATGGGATAACAACTACATGAGAAGCTTGAATATCACCTAGAGTGATGAAGATATTAACCTTTTCTACAAGGTTGAATATGAAATCCTATAGAGGATGACAAGCTCACAGATGGGTGCGAGAAGAACTTTTGAAAAGGTTCAAGATAGAGGGTCTTGTTATCCAGTGATCCTAGATGGATATATATAATATTAGTAGCAAAGGAAGCTACTTGTCACTCTAGTATAGAATGTTTCAATACATAGAGTACGAAAGGAAGAGGGAGAAATATGGTCCACTTTAGAGGGAGTGACTCCATAAGATCCTGAGGTTCGACATGATACAACATGATGGATAGCTTACTGATGGCTCTAGGATTTACTGAGAATAAAGTGGATTCCAAACTTTGCTTCAAGGTTGAAGGCAGAAGACCAGTGATTCTCCTATTATATAACCTATTCCTGATAGGAAAAGAGGAACTCATTAGAGGTGCAAGAAAGAGACTTGCTGTCAAGTTTGAGATAAAGGACTTGGGTATGATGCACTACTTTCTAGGAATGGAGGTGTGGAAGAGTGCATATGGAATATTCCTTAGATAAGGGAAGTATGTAGTGGAGATCCTGAAGAGGTTTGGGATGATGGAATGTAAGTCCACGGCCACACCTATGGCATTGGACCTGAAGCTATTGAGTGATGCTTCATAAAAAGTGGTTGATGCCACGATGTATCATTAGATGATTTGTTCCTTGATGTACCTGATGAATATCAAACCATATATTTTCTTTGTTGTGAACATATTGAGCCAGTTACTGACTGATTGCTACAAAGCATATTCTGAGGTACCTGAAGGGTACAGTTGATTATGGGCTCAAGTATGAAGCGAATCAGAATATTAATATGGAGGGTTATGCAGATTCGGATTGGGTAGGCAGTTCCATTGATAGGAAGAGAACTTCGGGGTGTTGTTTCAGTATGAGATCAGGTGTGATCTCTTGGTTTAGTAAGAAGGAATCTTGCATGGCACTGAGAATAGCTGAGGAAAAATATGTTTCCATTTGCTCGGCTATTTGGGAGGTAGTATGTTTCTTTTGAAAAATACTATTTGATTTGATTGATCTGAATTGCATTTTTGTATGATGCAGAGAGGAGTAGTAAAGCTCCAGTATGTGATCCAAATTGATATCTCTCAAAAGAGGTAGTTCTAGAATAGTCAGTGAGATAGGTTGTCTGAGCATAAAGTCCTGGAGAAGCTCGTAGGTTGCTCAGATGTAAATAGTCCTGTAGGTTGTCCTCGAATGTAATCAGTCCTGGCGAAGCTCATAGGTTATACTTGGATGTAATCATCCCTAATGTAATTCTATGCTGAAAATGGTCAAATTTAAGTGTTGTTCCTTTCTCACACGGCGAGAGGATTGGTTCCTCCCATGGTTAGATATAAGTGTTATTCCTTTCTAACATGGAGAGAGGATTGGTTCCTCCCATGGTCAGATGTAAGTGTTGTGCCTTTCTAACATGGTGAGAGAATTGGTTCCTCCCATGGTCAAATGTAAGTGTTGTGCCTTTCTGACATGGTGAGAGGATTGGTTCCTCCCATGGTCAGATGTAAGTGTTGTGCCTTTTTGACATGGCAAGAGGATTGGTTCCTCCCACAGTCATATGTAAGCGTTGCTCCTTTCTGACATGGTGAGAGGATTTTTTCCTCCCAGGCTCATATATAAGTGTTAAATATGTGAAGACCTATGTGGAGGCTAGGCCTACATCTAGTAAGACTGGATTTGTATAAATTCATAGGATGAGTAGAATTGAGAGATAGCAACATTTGCTTGGGATAGAGGAAACAGTGATGATGGTGATCCAGCTTTGATGATGATCCAAATTTGATGATGATCTAGTGACGAAGACTTGTGCTGATGAACTGTGTCAAGAAAATACCTTCCGAGTTAAGAGGGAGTGTTGATGAATTTGTAACTTCGAAATGTATTCACTTGTATATTTTATATTGTATTTCATTGTATCTCGATGTTCCTCCGATCGGGAGAGTCATTAAGATAATAAATTCATGTAAATTCATTGAGAAACTCTTCATTGTAAGTCGGGGCAATAGTCCCCATAGTTGAGGGTTACTAGGGTTATTAGACTCTCCTAGTGAGGTCGACCCTGTAATAGTAAAAGAAAAGTGAAAAACAAGTATAAATAGAGAGTGAGACTCTCTATTTGCAACACACACTCACTCAATTGTATCCCATTAGTGAGAGAAGAGGATCTCGCACAAGTGAGATAGAGAAAAACTATCGGAGATCATTATTGTTTTTTTGGGTTTTACTTTTGCAATTGGTGCTCATTCTATATCTGAGGAAGTTGCATAGTTTTCTCCTTTATGGTTTCCTTGAGGAAAAATATTTGTGTCTCTTGTCTCTTGTGATTATTGCTATGCATGTTATTCTCTTAGATAAGATCCTAGTTCATATTGATTAAATGATCAAATCTAACAACTAAAGAATGCTTAAAGCTTGAGAAAGAAAGATTTATTCATTGTTTACATGCAAACAGTGAGCAAAATTTAATAGGGGTAAGATTCCATTTGTAAGAGTTCTTGTGAGTGCATAAATTGCTGTCGAATAGTTTTCTCATTTTTAATTTAAAATTCAATCACTCATGTAACATAACACCAAAATTGTTTTGACTGTTTTAGTTCAATCTTCCTCCCTTCACTTTTTGGTTGTCTTTTTGGATATTTCTATGTAGAAAGTAGAGCATGAACTCCTTTCCCAGGATGAGAGTCAGCTTATTTTGAAGAAACATTCAGGGTGTGATTCCTTTCTAAAGGATGGGAAGGTCTGAATTTGATAAATGGATTTGCAATGTACAAATATGAAGTCACTAGTATGTTTTATTCTAATGAACATTATGAATTGAAAGTGAGTATTCACTATAGATGGATGACCTTTCAAGAATGTATAGGTTGTTCTGTAGGTTACCAAAATGTATGGAACCAATGGAAAAATTGTTTAAACAAGTACTTATTTAAGTTCTTGTTTCTTTGCTACTTGATGGAAAATTTCCCTATATGAGAGGCTTATTAGAACTCAAAATAATGTTTTGAGAAAATAGGATGTTTTTCAGAATTTTTTTTCCTGGCAATTTTCTATGCCTTTCAGCATGTTACTAATGAGGGAACAACGCTTGTTAAACAAGAAGAAGATGCAAGAAGAAATAAGAAGGTAACATATTTTAAAAGGAGTATGACATTGACACCTAATTTATTAATTAGGTGCATATGAGGAATAAAACCTTTGTAGGATACTACACCTTGGGAATTTTTAAAACATCTTCAACACTTATTATATGATCATCCTGACCTGAAGGATTTTGTGATGCAGTCAGAGAAAAAGGATAAAATATTCTACTAGTGGTTCATGGGGGGGGGGGGCATCAATTTTGAAGACAAAAGAGAGGTGGATTCTAGGGGCTAACTGACCAATCTCTAGCCTCCACTACCCCAATAATCAATCAATTGGGGAAAATCATCCATATTTTCCTACACCTTTTGAAACTGGATGGAGATCTGTAGGTGAAAATTAGCATAGATCACTAAATTGTTAAACCATGTGAAATTACTCTCATCCTTAACAACTTTTAGCATTTATTCCTTAAATTTTGAAATTAAAAAAAAATCTTGTTGAAGATGCTGCCAAGACGCTTTGAATTCAATGGGCTATGGAATCTTATCCCCCATGAGAACTACTTTCCAAGAAATATGAAAAGGAAGGATTTAACTACAAAGAAGGTAGGCCCATTACTAGGATGCTTGAGAAAAGACATAATACCAAAAAATCATGCTCTATAGTCTCATTTTTTCCATAGAGTAGGCACTTGGGTTGTGATATTTGCAAATAGTGCAACCTATTTAGTATTTCCCAAGCCTATGCCCAGCAACATTAGGGACCAAGCAAAGATTGTAACTTTTGGCTCAATGAAATATTTTCACAAGGGTGAGATTAAAAATAAGCATGCATTTATTTATTTATTTAAGACACTAAATATTATTGATCCTATTTTCAATTATCAACTTTTCACACAACCAACAATAACCATGAGAAAACTTGTAATTCTTAAAGGCCTTAAATTGGTTCCAGCGTTAGTCACTTCACTAGGGCATGAGATCATGCAATCCAATTTTAATAAAGAGATGTTAGGGACAATCCTTTTAACCTTTTCCAAGATTAGAATGTCAGGATTGACCAACTCTCTTTCAAGTTTGGACAGCTTTTCCAATCTCTTGCATATGATTCAAACAGATCAGTGACCTTTTGCAGGCCTTTCTTGAACAATCAATTGGAAAAAAAACCAATTTGTTTCAGGTGGAGGGATGTTATTGACCACCAAAGGATATGATCATTGAAAGAGATTTTTGAATGAAGATAATATTTCCAATGGAGCGTGGAGTTGATGGACTTCTAGGCCTTCCATTTGCTATTTTATACAAAAGTACTTTGAAATAATTTGCATTCTCCTGCAATAAATTATCTAATCGATTATTATATATCTTTGTTTTTCCTATTCATGTGTCCATAAGGGCTATCTTAGAAAGATCATTTTTTGACCTGATACTGATGCATTCAGATTTCTGTTTAATTCAATATTAGTTGTTTCTTTGTTCCCTCTTTGTTTCTTGCTCAACGAGTACTATAGCCAAGAAGGTCCAGAAATAGATGTGATGTAAATGTTTTGGAAATAGATGTGATGTAAAGGCATGCCAAGAGATATTCCATAAATTGGTTGACTTAGTTGGTATCACATCCATCACAGAGTTATTTCGTTCTCTCTGATAACATGATTGGATATGCCAGATAGGGAAAATTGTACATAGCTCTCAGGAATTAGTTTATCATAAATACTAGTTACTAGTAAGCTGTAATAGTAATAATTATGCAATTTGTAGATTGCTATCTAGCATACATCCTTTTATTGTGATATTTTGCACTCATTTATTCAATAGTTTGTTTCAATTTCCTTTTTTAGCTTGCTACAAATATCAATGTTGTCATATTCTGCTGCAAATGTTAATGTTTACTTATTTGTTTTATCATATGAGAAGGAATTCCAATTTTGGTTCAAAATATGTGTCTAATTATGATCTTCATTTTATATACAGATTTTAATTCATCTATTTGGAGCAGATGATCATATGTATACCGATGATTCTATACAATGGCTAGTTGATATTGACTTGCTTGAAATGATTGCAGAAAAGTTGAGTTCACCTCTAAGTATGTTGGATGACTCTAGTTGGTATTGGATTCATAGGTCCTTCCTCCAGAAGGAAACAAGTGTATATGTGCTAGGCTCTATATCATTGGAGTCTTTAGTGTGTATATAGATGGATTATAGTGATGTGCTTAATAGCCCCATTAACTTCTTTTTGGATTCCAGTAGACAATAATTAAATCATTATTTCTTTCTTTCGGATAATTCAAATCTAATATTCTCTGTTATGTTTGTGATTTAGTTTGTTGTTAATATATATTTTGGGTTAAGAGAGTCAAGTATGTTCACTAATTTAGTTTGTTTGATATATTGTGAAGCAAAATTCCCCTGAAGTACATACTAATGCTGCATAAACTCTTTGCATGATAACACGTTTATCTCCTTCTTCCCTGGATTCAAAGTTTTCATTCCCAAGGCTTGAAGTGCAACACATGCTTTTGTATGTAAAAATTGTCATTTTTTAAGTCTATAACTGTGTTGACCCAATTCTAGACTTAATAACCTGATAATCATTATTTTGTATGCTTGAATGATGCAAAATTTGTTTGAATATCATCATTTTCAAGCAATAACAACTTCTTAAAGGGTGCTAGCTCAATGGTAGAGCACCTGTCTAATTATAGGAAAGAGGTTGGTGGTTCGATTCCTCTGTTCCTTATCATAAATTTGTGATTAAAAAAACAAATAAATTCACATATATACGACTATTAGTAGCTAATTTCTCATATTTTATTTGTATTTAGCTTAGTCATTAATATGTTGTCATTTAGTAGTTTATTTAGTCGTATATTTGGTCATTAATTGTTGCAATCAATGATTAAATCAGTGACTAAATCAATGACTAAATATATGACTGAATCTATGACTAAATTTGTGACTAAATCCATGACTAAATCCATGACTAAATCAATGAATAAATCATTGACTATCAATGACTAAATCAATGAACAATAAGTCAATCTATTAATGACTAAGTGAAATATGACTAAGTTAGTCAAGCTATAAGATAGTGAAAATTAGCTACTATTAGTTGTTGACTCAAAAATAGTCGTTTATAGCCTGATTTTAGTCATTTTTTTAGTCATTAATTTTTCATGTTGTACTAGTGTAGATGATCATGCTCCAGAAGAATATGTCAAAGAATTAGTTGAATAAGATGACGTAGCAGACGATTTCCATGAAGATGATATCGATGATGACATGATAATCGTAACTGACATCGATGACGATGATGGTATGGTCAATCCTTACAATGTTGAATCTGGATCGGATGATAGAGATGCTAGCCTGGATGAAGAAGATGATGAAGTTGATTGAAGTGTATGAGGTATGCCTTAATATTTGTACTCTATATACTTTGATTTAATATATCTATATAATTATTGAATTTTATTGGTATGTATAAATTAATTGTTTCTTAGTGTTTTTGCCACCTTCCTTGTATGATGGCATATTTATTATAATTAGAGACATTGCTTCTTAAGTATGACAAAAAACACTCTTTTGTTTACATAGATTTTTTCGGGTTATGTGTAATTGAGAGTGATGTGAGGGGGGGGGGGTAGGGCCATAAGGGATTCCACCTTCACGTGGTTGGACCTGTTCATTATATAATATTAAATTATTCTCGAAACAAAAAGAATATCAGTAAGGAAATGCACAATTATCATGCTAACCCAAATGGCGTGCTTGATCATGTACTAAACGGGGCCAACATTGAAATATTTTAAATTTGTGCTTGCTTGGACTGAAAATTGGCATGATTAGAATAGATGCACGCATTGACAGTGTGGGAGGGTGTCCGCACTCAAACATGATTGACACTCCATTTGATCATGTACATGACCCCACATATAATAAGTGACATGTGAATGGGGCCAATGATGATTTTTTTTAATCATAAATTGTATGGACTGAAATTTGACTTGGTTAGAGTAGACGTGTGTGTTTCCGGTATGCGAGGCTTCAATACTCAAACATGAATCACACAAACAAATATTCAACAATCAAACAAGGTAATGCATAGTATGCGTATTTCACCTTCATTATTTTATATTGATATTTCACAACCCAAAAATAAGGCGTTGCAACTGATCATGTACTTGACCTCGCATATAATAAGTGATAACATGTGAATGGGGCAAAAAATATGAGAACCACCAAGGCCATGTTAGCATTGAAAACCAGTGAATCATTAAATAAATGTGAAAATGGATTTTTTGAAATGGTGCATTGACGAGGAAGTATTCTTCTCTAACATATTGAAGAATGTTTGGAAGCTTCACTTGCTTATAGAATCTATATTGTTCCACCCTTATATAACACACTGTACTTGAGGAATTACCTTGTTGTCAAATATTACAAGAGTTATGGTAAGAAAAATTCCCCAAACAATGATAAAATGAAATGCCCCAAAGGTTTTTTGGAAGGTTTGTGACACCAAATTTTGAACCCATATTCAATAGTATCTCCAAACCAAGAATTCATTACCCCTATGAAACCCTGTATTTCCTTCTAGACATTTTTAACAAAAACACATAAAGTTATTGAGTGGTAATTTGTTTCATCACTTTCCATGCATATAATACACCAACCAAGTCCTTTGAACTTCAGGTTCGTAAGTTGTACCAAGTTAATAATTTGATTTTTAAAAGAAAACACCTAAAAATGTGAATTTTAGTAGGGCATGAGAAATGGAAAATGTTTAAGGCTTAGTAGGGAATTTGATTTTTTTATATAAATATTATCATTGATGTATACCATTTATTATTCAAAGTTGCAATTTACATCTAATAAAGTATTTAAATCTTATTTACATCTAATTTACATCATATTTTTCATATTATACTCCTAAATGATGTCACTTAAGGGACACCTTACCAATGAGTATGATATGCCATCAACGTTAAATAAATGTTGATGGCATAACATACTCATCGGCATGGAATCACTTAAGAGACTTCATGTAGGAGTATAATTTTTTTAAAAATGCTAGTTCTCTTGGTACCATTACAATAAATTAGGACCTTAATCATGTTCTTCCTTTACGAGATAGTAACATTTCACCCTATGCCTTGGTATATGGAAAAGGGTCCATAGTTTCCATGCATATTGAATTTTATTTTCCATTACTCTTATTTGAGTATTTATGCTTAGGTTGGGACCAACCAAAGTTTAATAAGCATCAAAATTAAAAAAATAATAAATATAAAAGACATAAAACAATAATAAATATAAAGCATGAAATAATAATAATAATAATAATAAATAAAAACATTTCAAAATATAACACTCACCTCCTTCCCACCTATCACGAAGACTAAAAATTTCATCGAAGAGGTCATGGAGATCATTGAGGAGGTCTGAGAGGTGGTTGGAGAGGTCATTGAAGAGGTCATGGAGCTCATTGAGGAGGCCCAAGAGGAGGTCAGAGACGTCATTGAATAGTTTGTCGAGCTCATTGAGGAGGTCTAAGAGGTCAGTGAAGAGGTCGTAGTGCTCATGAAGGAGGTGAAATAAGTCACTAAAGAGGTCATAGATATCATTGAGGAGTTCACAGAGAAGCTAAAGGTTGGTGAGAATAGCCATAGGAGATGCAATGCCTCCAAAATCGGTCAATAAACTACCATTTGATCTGGCCAGATTACTCTATTAAATTTTCAATGTTGTGGATGTGATTTGGTTTTAGGGTAGGGATTGTGCAAAATGTTCAAAACTTAACACGACCTTGATTAACAGCCAATACTCTATGCTTGTACACAACATAGTAGGTATTTTGCAACAACCTTAGAGAGGGAAAATATGCTAGACATGTGGAAAAATTTGCACTCTACCTCATTGCCATTTTCTTTTCCTTAATTGATTTTAATTCTCCTTATTGGGAGATGGATTGATGAGTTCATTACTTAATTCAAAGAACATATACCCTTTCTGGATTCAATTGATTGGAATTTATGGCAGGTATGATTCAAAGTGATCAAAATTGAAGTCATCACAGCCCTTCAAAGGGCTCCCAGCACGTCCTAGAAGTGTGGTTAAAAATTTGACCATCATAAAAAATGTTGATTTTTGTTTTTGACATTTGAATAAAAAATGTATAACTCGAATTTAAATTTTGATTAAAAGGGATTTCCTAACAACTACCCATCAAACATTAATTTGGTTTCTAGTGCTAGGTAGAAACTTATTGAGGGATCTGAAAATATTTATCATCCTCGAACCGAAATACTGTAGTCCTGGGAAGTGACCAAATATAAACTCTACAAATGTAAGTCCAACCTAATAACTTCATGCTAGTGAGGGGGAATCCATTTCAAAATTTATGGCCCATATGTCCCATGAATAGGATGTGTACTAATTTTCAATATCATAATTTCCCACCTTAATTGCCTCCATAAATTCTAATCCCGATTTCCTCCACCATCCTCGGCGGTATGACTTCCTAATTAACTTATGTTTCTTATGTAATGGTTTACCAATTAGCATAGCATAGATGAATCTCCAATTTTATCAAGTGAAAGGGGCAGAGGTTATAGTAGGATTAGATTTAGATCAATATCTATATGCATCACACCTAGGAATCTCGCACAACATTTCCTTGAGCCCAATAGCCATAGCTCGTTGCTTCCTTCCATAGAGTTTATACTACTAGCTTGTTCCAACTTCTTGCACATGCTACCTATTACAATTTGAGGTATATGATAATGGGTTCTTAATTTATTACAATCCTATGGAGCACATGGAGAGATCAAAGCATCCAAACTTGCATCTTGAATTCCAATTCCATAAACAAGTCCAAATCAAGTACCAAATGGCGGTGATTGATTCATAACCCATTAAAGCAGAGACAATCCTAGTGCGAGCAGTAGTCTACCTTCAACACTGACTAAATAATGTGGTTCGCTTACCGTAGGACCCAAATCTAGCTTATTCTGTAGTATTTATATTATATCCCATGAAATTCCCAATAGGATATATAGATAGAGACTGACTGGTTGAAGTATATAATAGATGGTAGCCATGGCCATCTCTCTTTATCTGATGCATGAGATTGAAAATTTGCAATATTATAAATAGAAAAAGGTATAAATGGTGGCACACAGGAAAAAGGACTAGACGGAAAAAGAAGGTGGTGCATCTTTCCCTACAAAGTTTAATGGCTTTTGGGTATGGATCACCACATATTTTACATCACTGGTTGGATACAATGTGTATGTATTTTTTTGTGGGTTTTCAAGTGGGGTTGCAACCTGTGAGGGATAGAGGTGGTATTTACTATACATGGCATTCTAGGGAACCACCACTCCTTGAGGTTTAATATAAAATTTTAAACATGGATATGGAGTGGAGGGGTGATAAAATCAGTTAGTTCCCATTCTTCACCATTGAGATGATTCCCTGAAACCCCATTAATTTTTATTTCTAGCTGCAAATCTGCTTGGCGCTTTCTATACTGAGATGTGGCAAAGTGGGTGATAATTTTGTTAGAAGAAAATAGGATTTAGGTCTGAGATGTGGCAAAGTGGGTGATAATTTTGTTAGAAGAAAATAGGATTTAGGTGTACTTGTTTAGGTGATCAAACCCTGTTGACAAATGGCTTTCCATTGAAAAAAGGAAAAAAATCTTCTAGTGATTTGCTCCTCATTTCATTTGATATCTTTTCGGTTTTTTCAATTATTAGTAACAATTTGTAATCCTTTGTCTCCATATACATTTCCAACATCAAGAATTTCATAATTAGGACATATCCTAACTAACTAAATGTGATTTTCTGTAAAAAAAAAGTATACTGGAGATTGAATAACTTAAGGGAAGAAGCTTAAAAATGAGCTCTAATATCCAAATTTAAGGAAAGTGTTATTTTCTTATGCCTCTAGTGAGATATGATCTGAATTTAGTGATTAATACTTTATCACCCCAATATGAAATAACACTACATCATTCATATCATATCAGCAAGCATTCATATGGAATTTTCCAAAGCAAAGAAATTTCTAGGATTTAGTATCGATCGATAAATCATGACTTTGGAATGTCAATTTTGTGAAGAACATACATCGACTTCATTTTTTACCCTTATCAAATATTCATTTTCTTACAAAGCATAGGTGACATGATGTAGGATCTCCTTTCTGTCATTAGAGGAAAGACCATGCAAATGGCATTTGGCAGGTACTGGTGTCTTTGACTGGCAACCATAAATTGCCATCTCTATGGAAGATAGTGCCTATGCATTCATCGTGCAAATCCACCCATAGGTCATACTATCTAACTTACCCTTAAGATTCATAAAAAAATATATTAAACTTTCTGATTTTGTCCTTCCACTTGGTTGCTGGTTATACCTCTAATGTTCTAATTTTTAAGGTAATATTTGAAGTCTTACAATCATAAACACATTTTCCAAGTGAGAAAATAAGCCAACAAATCAAATACTTCCCTAATCATCATTTTTTGTTGAGTTTGAGTGTACATTCACACCCTTCATTTACTCATATATTTTTGGTTTTTATCATCCTTCATCATTGTTGGTTTATTGTGGAATGTTACAGTTTCCTTTCTACCTCAAGGAAATTCATTGTAAAATACCATGCCACTATGTAAATTGAATCAATCAATTCCAAAGGATTTTGGTATTGGGGCAACCCCCTACAAAGACATCCATGGAAGAAGGTTCTTCTACACATTTTGAATTTTTCTAGTAGTATTCCTAAAATACCAATGTGAATTTCAGAGGAATGTGTTAGTAGGATTAAAAAACCAATGCCATGAACATATTTAATTGCTTTAATAATTCCAAAGGTAACCTTGCAAGCAATCTCTTTGTGAACACAACTTTATGGCTGTTTTTTTGTCTAAAGAAATGATACATTCTCCTGTGGGGCGGGTTAACATTGAAGCATGCTTGGAAGGCCATATCACTTCCACAATTCATGAACTTAGGTTCTAAAGATGAGGTCATTGAAATGCAGTGTATCTTTTTATAGTCAATTTCTAGGTAGCATTGTCTACTTTTTTTAAGGATTCTGTAAGGTCCACATTGTTGAGCTAGAATAGACTGAGATGTTTGAACCTAAACATGATTTGTCTCACTTGGTATGGATCTTCAAAAGTGGAGTTATATTTACTTTTCCAAACACTACTATTTCTATCTTCTTTGAGAAGAGTAAACTTGTGCAAACTATATTTCCTTATAGTTACCACAAACTAAAATGAAATGTGAACTAATAACACCCTCAAATGTCTGGTTTGATGTGATCCTTACAATTCGATCTCAAAATATTCAAATATGAATGAATTACTAAACCCTAATACTTTTGGAAAGGTTGTATTATTAGGTATAAATTGAAATTGAATGGACCATATCTCCTAAGCCTTTGCACCAATGGATCTAAATTTTGAAATTGTAACACCTTTAATCCTTATTGTGATTGAATCTCATAATTGTCAAATATACATATTAGATTGCAAATAACTAGTTTAGCAAATTTTTACGACTAGATAGAAGCCATAAATACAGACTTTACCATCTATAATTTTGCAATAATGGATGTGCAAGTTAAAACTGTAATACCCTTAGATTTATTCTTTCAATCGAATCGAAGTTCACTACAATTGGAATTATATGAGTATAATTAATACCACAAAAGTATGGAATGTACAGTCATAGACTATATTAATAGTGCCTTGGTGTAACCAGAGAGAATATACAATGATAATCCCAATTTTGTGCCTTAATACATGAGAAAAATGATAGCTGGTAATTATAAATCAGCTTTTAAATGCCAGAAAAGCTAACAACACTCCTAATTCTATAAAGTCAACCGGAGTTAACAAATCAAGATAATTTTCTAGAGAAAGAACATATTCAAAAAACTAGTTCTGGAATTTGACCGACCATAATCATATTTATTCACGGCCATGGGAATGGAAAGGATTTCCTTGTGGTGTATTGGTGCCACTATTCCTCTCCATGTCCAACTTCGATACCTTAATTGTCAATCCTTCAAACCTTATCTCTAGATCAACTATCTTAGTTAGAATCACCTATTCTAACTTTGAGATGGTACCAGGATTCTCTTCACATATCTAGATCAAGTCTTTATCCACCATTTCAAAGAGATGACCTCCTTCCTCGTCCAATCGCAGAAAGAACCTCTTCTTAGCCCCGAGAGTCCTACGAATATCTTGGAGTTCTTCTTTCAGCACAGGGGATAGAGCAACTAGAGATGTTGATTCTGAGCTAGAGGCCATGGAAGAGTTGGACAAAACGGTAATGTGAAAAACATTAAATCCCTTCATGAACTGAATATAGTGCACAGTGTATAGAGCCACCCCCATTGCGGGATTTAAAACATACACAGGTCCCTTTTGATTCTCTGAGTTACCCATAATAGCGAAAATCCTACCTGACTTCATCACATGATTTAAAATATGGGACATAATATTAAAAGGACTATGGAACAGGGAGCACTGACCTAACCTGCTCTCAAATCCATTAGCTTCTGACGGAATGACATTCTTTTAAGTACAAAGGCCCAGAAAGACAGGCTCACATGCATGGTGCCACAAGCCCGCATGAGGGAGTCTGGATTTATCTACCACCATGATAAAGAGAACCACATTCTTGAGAACTTAATGCACTTCTCCAATCCCTTGGTCCTATGGTATAGTATAGAAGGTGTTGATTCCATTGAGCATAAGGATCCCTTTTTCAGCTTTATCATTCAAGCCTCGCATTGCTTGGTCCATAATGGGTATTCCAAGTGTGGAGGATTATTACTTATATGTAGGACCTTTCATGTTTCTTATGTGGAATTCATTCCATGAATGCAAGCACAAAAGAAAAATTTTCCATTCTCCTTCTATGTTGATCTTTACCCAAAACCAAAACATTGAAACTTTTATCCCCTGGTGCAGGTAGAACCAAACAAGTATTGGGATTCCTATAGGTGTATTAGGTTGTTGAAGAGGCACATGGTGTTGCAACGTCTAATGCTATGGTAGCAAGAAAAAGAACACAGTGAACATATTTTGAATCATGTTGGCATGCAATTCAACATGTTACTACCACTATCCATCAAGTTACTCTAACAAGTATTGATTGTAATGAATTTTTTTCTCTTACCTTTACTCTATCTAGCATTGAGTGAGGGTGTATTCCTAAGATTAATTTAAGTTTATAGAATAATTTAAAGGATCCATGGCATACATAAAGATAGTTTGTTCCAATTTGAGATCAAAAGTCCCAAAATGTAATAAAACAAATGCACAAAAAACTAAATACAGTAATATAACTTATTATTGTTCAACAAATAACAACAAAGGTATGTCAATTGGATTGAAAGAGTACAAGAAATATAGGTATTGTGCGAGATTGAAAAAGAAAATCATATCATGATATTGAAATAAGGAAAACATAAATAACTAAGTGCCTAGCTAAAAGTTAAATGGTTTACTAATAGAAGATATAAGGTTTAGTGCAAGTGCAAGAAAGATGTTAGAAACTAATGACTACCAATGATTAAAAAGGAAATGTCAACACATGGTGTAGCTAGAGATAGTTGTCAAGTATAGGTAAGGAGTCCTCAATACAGGCTCCTCATTGCCAAACTATACAAAAAATATAGTAACAAAATTGTGAAAAAAATCACATATAAGAAAGGAAAATGAAGGGAAATTATGCAAACATTAGAGAAGATTTTTTTTTTTACCAATTCTTCTATTATTAAAATTATCAAATCCATTTTAAGTGAGTGATCATATTTGACCAAAAAACCTATGAAATATTAACAATGTAGGTAGATTACAAAAACAAATAAAATACAAATGAGCAATTTTTTCCGTGGCGATTTTTTGTTTTCCTACAACATCATGTATTGTATACCTGAAAATGATATGGTTGTGGCTGACATTAAACCCAACATATTTCCTTGTCTTATGGCCCTCAAATGTGTAGCTTAGTGAATATGAGGGAGTTAAATTTGAACCTTGCAGTCATGCAAGAGGAAGTCTCATCTACCTGTAATTTAATTTAGAGCATATATTTTCAGTAGTGTCTACTATATTTTGACAGAATGCAACTAATGACTAGTGGTAAATCCAATGACTCTAGTTATTTAGATTTTACCTCATCAAATATTCATGACAAATATTAAATCATTGCGTGCATGTCTCTCGGTACATAGAAATAATATTTCTGCAAGTGGTGAATTACAATGTATGTCACGATATATTTTCACAGTGTACAATATTTGTGGTTGTGTGATATTGTATGCATTTTTTACCATATTGTGAGGCAAATGAATATTGTACACTGTGAGAACATATCTCCACATACACTAATTTCTAAATGCATCCAATTTTAGTAAAGTAACTAGTTTTTCAAAGCAGAGGTATTCCAAATATGTTTGTTCAAACATGACCTATGAATCTTGAATGCATCTTGTGGTGGGTTGTGACCTTGTGTGTGTTCATTGTACTTGAGGTGTGACCTTTCTAGAAGATATTCCTATTATTTGAGTATTCTAAAATTGAAGCAATATCATACTCTCCTATTTATATGGGGTGGGTGAAGCCCAATTGACAGAATAAAAAATCAATTATCACAATAATCCTAAGATCTGAAACCTTCTTTCATGGAGTTTGAGAAGGGGAGGAAGAGAGGAGAATACCTCTTTGTAGCCTTATTTTTTGATGGATTCCCTTGATGGTTTTCCCTGCATCTACTTGAATCTCCTTCACGCCTACAAATCTCACCACAAAATTCTTCCTACTATTCTACCAAACTATGTTTATTAAATATGGGTTAGATCTAATTGGCTACCAATTCTACGTCATCATGAAACTTTGAAGGGAAAACATTGAACAAGAATTGGGAAGAAGATTGAATTGATTCATAATAGATGAACATGGAGAAATACTTACAAACCTTGCAAGTTCCTTCCTTATCCATATCCTAGACCTACTTCTCTACCATCGATTCCTTTGATGCCCAAAACTTTGTAGTAGAAAAGTGATTTCTAGCCCTCAATTCCTCCAGCATGCCTTTGCTCTCTAATTTGTCTCCCCTAATTCACCTCATATTCCTTCCTTTTATGGGATTGGGCTTTGAGCACCCAATATGTTAACCATGAGTGCAGGATTAATATTTTAAGCTTTTTTATTATTTCCTTAAAAAAACCCACTTTACCTACTTTTTAGGCATCAAACTTGATTTTCAGTATTTTCATGACAATTAATACCCACGTTAGGCATTTTTTCCACTGTGTGAGTTATAGGAACTGGGTTTTGGCCCTTGAGTGGTCATGGACTTGACCTTTTTAGGGACACCCTGTCTTTAAACATTTCTTCCTTTGTGGAAGCAGTGATCAAATGTGAGATTGAAGCTCTCAATTGTTCCAGAACTCGGATCTTCATGTTGCGGGAGAAAATAGAAATATGTTTTTAGACCAACGCCCTCAAGGGTGTTAATTTTATTGTTAACAGATTCCCCCTAATGTGTGAGGGCCAAAATAAATTGATAGTTATTTTATTCTAATACTCTTCATACTGATAGTCTTTAATGACGAAGTTAGGATTGTAAATGAGTAGGATATTGAGCATAGAAGTTGAAAAACACTTGTAAGTTAAACAAGGCAATCAACCAAATACACAATATATTCTTGAGGCAGGAAAACCCATGCTCAGTAGTAAAAAAGCATGGCCATGAATAATACAGAGTGGATCCATGTCAAAAACAAAAAAAGTATACATGCACTTTTTTATCAGTGAAAAATATCCAAGTCTTTGTGAAGGCTTCGACATGGTAGCCTAATCTTCTGCAACTTAGGAAATTCATCGATGAGTCACATACAATTTTTTACCCAAGGTATTCAAATAAACCAATTATAGTATGATTTTATATCATATGAATAAGTGAGCTGATGTCGAGCATAATAAAACGCCATCTGATTACCAGTCATTTATGTATACTGTTAACAGATGCAAGGAGGCCCACCGATAATGATGATGGAGTCCAAGGTAATCGAGTACAAACTAACAAGTGTGAATAGATTTTATCGATTCAAACACTTGTAGAATCAAATAATTAGGGGTCATTGATGTATACCCACTATCATTTGTGAGGAATCCTACCACTAATGACTGCAAGATCCAAGGTACTCACTAGAGTTCCTAGATCCATTTCCTAGATGATTATTTGGTGTTGATAGGAATGGATCCATCAGAAGGAAGTCCTTAATGCATCCCACATCAACTGACATAAATTGATATCAATAGGAAGATATAGTTTGGTAGAGTTGTGAGATCCAACACTGTATACTGACACAAGGAAGGTCAACATGATTGGTCAAGAATATTTGAGGAATGGCTGACATTGGTTTGAATTCCCTTGAACACATAACAAAACACACGGTTAAACTTGGAAACATGAGACTTGAGTAACCTACCATTGTGAAATTCACCAATTCCAGATGAATTACCGAAAGATCCATAGATGATAGGAAGGATAACCTATCGGTGGATATCTATTCAAATTACTGGTACAAATTCCTAAATCAAATGTAAATGGTGTACTTATAACTGATGTAGGGATATGTGTTGTGTTCAAGGGTGACAAGGACCGACTGTTTCCATTTTATCCATGATGAATTATGAATAGATTCGGTAATATTATTTTTTTTATTTTTTGTGTTTTTTAATTTTTAGTGCCTTTTCATGTATTAGCTCAAAAAAGAATAAAGAATGTTATAGTACATAAGAGGGAACGAGTGTTGCAAGGCATGTGTCTATGTTTCAAGAGCATGGGTTAGGCCAAGGAAAGGATGCGTATCCAAACATGGGTTGAGCTAGTTATGCACACTCTTTTGAATGTTCCCTCCATAGGTAGGCTATTTGAAGTAAGTTTATGTGTCAATGGACAGTGAAATAGAACCAAGTAGCTATGGTTTTTATTCAATATGGCTTCATGGCCAATTAGGACGAATGATCTGTGGTTGTACTTCAGGGTTATTCTTGTGAAAAATACCAAAACCATAAACACCATGAATCATGGTCTATATTTCAAATCCTAGATCAAATAGTTCAAACATGTCAATTTTTACCCAACTGTTTAGGTAACCAATCTAATTCAATATATGCATTTAATATCTAAAATAACAAAGATCAGTAGAGCACTTGTTTTTTACCATTCTTGTAGGAATCACCTCTTTTGAGGATGTATCTCAGAAGCAATGAACCATTTACTCAGTAATCTGTCGATTGTAGGTGAGTCTTCATGATGGATCAGGAAATCGAAACAGTTCCAAATTTTTTTTTGAATTTTTCATATATTCGAATTTTTATGAAATTTTTTTGGATATTTTATTTTGAAGAAAGATATAAAAGGGAGAAAGTGTTTATAATACCCTTTTTGGTGTGTTCAAAGTTATTGCAAAAATGTCTTGAACTTAAACACACTTTTTGGTTTATGATGTAATCAGTTTTACTTTATACAAAGGAATATTACTTCGAATTTTACTTATGCTTTGAAATATTTGCTCAATTATGGTTCCATGCATTCAAAATACATGCTTTCTTTATCGGAATGATGTATGCCAAAGATTCCAATAAAGTATGTAGTTAGCTAAGGAATCATCAATACTATTTGAACTACTAGGAACATGAATATATTCAATCAATTCAAAATGACATTCTAGAAGACGAACTCATAGAATCTTTCTAAATAGTATAGGATCACGAACCTGATACTAACCAATTAATTGAGATACAAGAAGTTGTGAGTCTAGTTTAACAGTAATTCGTTGGATGCAAAGGGTGTTAGCCTCAACAAGAAGCTCATTGGATCCACTATACTCTGCAACATTATTGGTCGCATGTCCAAGGAAATAGCCTCCTAAACTAAGAAATTGATTTTCAGGTGTGAATATTACCCATGTAGTGCAAAAAATGTTTCGAGAGCCATAGTTGGTGCCATTCGCATATCCCAAATAAGTGAAAGTTTCCAATCGCATCTGCCAAGTAAAGATACCAAGAAAGATAAGTGTGTGCACGAAATAACTATTGTACACAAGTTGTTTACATAAAATAAAAACATAATATAACAAAAATTTGAGAGTCCTCAGTGCTTACGCAAAGTATTTCTTCAGATACATACCATTTATGATCTCCGACAAGGGTTCCCCATCATAATTGACTAACTCATATGCACCTCTTTTTAACATTGTTTTGACAACAAGTGGGCCACCCATTTAGGTACAAATTTCCCTTTTCCTATTTTATCATTGTCTTGGTGGTAAACCAAAACAAAATCACCAAAACAAGATACTTTGTCATATTTAGATTTGACTCTTTTCTTGTGTGCTTCTACGTTTAATGAGGCCTCTCTTCTAGTTTCATCAAGAGAATGAAGGTGGGTGATTCTTTATTATTTTGTAGAAGTGTTAGGTAAGAGTTCGATATCCAATTTTAATGGCAGGATATCACAATCAATCAGCAACACAACTTCTTCTCCATAAACCAAATAGAAAGGAGTGAAACTAGTCATTGTTTTAGCTGAGGTACGGTAAGCCCAGAGACCAGAGAACAACATCATATGCAAGTTAGTTTTTTTCTTATTAACCGTTCACTGCAACATGGTCTTCAAAACCTTTTTGATTGATTCTACTTGACTGTTGCATTGGGGATAATATAGTGAGGAAAATCCTGTCGTAATCCTAACTTGGTCGTAAGTTCATGCATAAAGGAATTCCTAAAATGGCTACCATTGTCTATGATGATCTCTTTGGGTACACCGAACCTAGTTATCATATGATTGAATAAGAAATATGCTGCATTTTTTGTCGTGTTGTCGAATGTAGGCATTGGCTCATCCCACTTTGTAAAGTATTTCACTGCTGCGATGATGTAGTGGTGTCTATTAGATGAAGGTGGGTTGATTGTCATGTAATCAATGACCCATTTTGAAAATGGATCCATGGTTACTACAGGGTGTAATGGAATGAGATGTGCACACATTTTTCTTGTATATATCTGGAAAGGATGACACTTTTTAATGGAATTAATTCAATATTTAAAAATTATGGGCCAAAATTACCATTCACGCAATAGTTTTTGGATTGTTTCCCATCTAGAAAGATGACCTCCTGTTACGAAGAGAAACTTCCTATGGCTTGGGGTAGACCACAACAAACTGAATGACACCAGAAATCAATCCATTCCAATAAGAAAGAGAAATAAATGCATCTAACACCGAGCGATAGACCACAACAGACTGAATGACACCAGAAATCAATTCATTCCAATAAGCAAGAGAAATAAATGCATCTAACACTGAGGGATATGAAGCATACCTTATTCCAGAATGTTGATGTAGATCCTCGTTGAGCTTTTCCAACATGCTTGCATTCACAATTTGCTCTCAACAACAAAAAACAAGACAAGAATGTTATATATAAAAGTGTTAGGCCTACTCTAGCATATATAAATAATCATGTATAAGCAAATAACTACATCCATGGACAAAATAAACATAGTTATGCACATGTATTGGACGATAAATGGATATTTCTATTAATAAAATAGAGATAGAACAGTGACAAAATCTGTCGAAACCTCGTCGAAGCGGAGAAACTGATTCCTCCACTTGGGCCTCCACCACTTCAATCCTCCATCACAATGGAAAGCTTACAAAGAAAAGGAAATCTTGGGAACAACAGCAGTGTGTGCTCCAAAGGGACAAAGGGATGCAAACTCAAATATAAACAAGTGGGGCAACAATGAACTATAGTTTATTTACTCTTCAAAATTCTCCTCCTTCAATGCATCCAAGAGGCTCCATATATAACCCTCCAAATAGGCAATGGAGGGTCGAGTTCGAACGTTTCCTAGGAATATGGAAGGTCAAGAGTCAATTTATTCGGGACTCTATGAGGAAAACTCTAAATCTTTTTTTCTTTATGCACATTTCCCGATGTGTTAGCACCTGTGCTAACTTTTGTATATTTTCACATAGGCATCTGCACTAATTCCCCTGGAAAGGTTTAGACCAGCAAAAGAAAGAGTCATTTCTGAAAATTTTCCATATCAAATGACTATGAAGGATATTGGTGGGGTTGATACATGTTCTAAGGGGTTTATCCGGTGCTTTGAAGTGAAAAATTATTGAAACAAACCCAATTTTTATCCTTATAAATACGCATGAACAAGAAAAAATATGATCAAGGTTAAAATATGACCAAAATGGATGGCTTGGATGCATAGTGGAGAAAAATCAAGGGATGAAAAATCATTTCCGCCAAGGAAAAATCAGGAGTAGAAGAGCAGGAAAGACATAACTTGGTTGTGAAAAATGGTAGATCTGATTTCCTCTTTCCATAGTTCTAGATTCGACGGTCATGGAAAGCTTTCTCATAAATCAACGGTCTGAAAAAAAAGAGGGAAGTTAAAAGTCAGAAGCAAAAGGGTGGAAGCGAAAAGGGCCAAAAATTCATGTGTAAAAATTGGTAAGCCCGACTTTCACTTTTCACAGCCCAAGATACAATGGTTTGGAGAGCTTACGTACAAATCAACGGTTCGGGGAAAAGAGGGAAGCAAAATGGCAGAAAGAGGAAAGTGGAAGATACAAAATTTGGTCATAAAAAAATTATACTTCCACCTTCTGCGATCCACAGGATATATGGTCCAGAGAGCTTCCGCTGAATATCAACAGCCCAGAAAGGAGCGGAAAGGAGGAAGGCAGAAACATAAAAATTTAGCGTCTTGAAAGCAAAAATCCTGACTTCCGCTTTTCACATCCTGAATCTTGATCTTAGATCCACGGATGAGGATGAATCCAAAGGAAATCAACGCAATGGAAGGCTAAAGGGCAGAAAGGATAAGGCAGGAGTGCAAAGATAAACTTCGGCCTTGAGAAAGCTAGAAGCTCTCTTTCTGTGATCTACTTTCTGCCACTTCGATCCCAGATCAATAGTGCAGGATGAATCTTGCAGTCAACAGTTTATAACAATTTCAATGATTGAAGATGCAGGGATGAATGAGATTGTTGTAGTTTGTTTGAAGATCCTCTAACCAGTCGTTCTCACCAAGCAAGCCTGAGTCCCAGGTTTCTAGTTTTCCATTTTTATCCATCACACGTAGCCCAACATGCTTTCCCGATTTGCTCGTGATGATGGCGAATATGTCAGGTTGGAATTTGTTAAGAATTTTTCTGTGCAGTTTTGATCCCTAGGTTGTAACTAATTTTGGCTATGTTTCAAGGTTGGACTTGGGTTCCCATGACACTATAAAAATAGCCTCAAGAGAGGAAGAATGACTTTGACATTTATTTTTAAGCCTCTATGCTTGGTTTTGTAGCTCTGCAAATTTTCTTGGTAGCATTAATGCAAAATTTTCCCTGAATGTCTGAGATTCATCATGGTGTTCACTGTTCAGTTGGTTTTCACCTATATGCTTCATTTCCATCTTTGTGTAATTTCTGCTAATGCATTTCTAGTTGTATGCAAGGAATTGTTTCTCTGTTTAGTGCTCCCTACATCAAATAATGTGTTTTTTCTGTGTTTATGGTAAATGTATTGGAATTAATCCTCTGTTAGATGCTCCATTTCAGTTATCAGCCTTTATTGTTGTTTCTGTTAAAGGTGTTTCAGTAGATTCATCCACAGATAAGTGCCTCCTATCTCATTGGGATTCTTCTCATTTCCCCCTGCCATTTCTCAAAGATATTATGCTGAATACTAACACCTATTTTTCCTTAGACCATGAAGGTTATCACTGGTCATTATTTGTTCTAAGTCCTTGAATGTTTCATGTTTTGACTCCATTTCCCAATGGTTCTTTCTATTTTTCTATCTTACACTCTTTAAAACCTCAACAACCCTTGCCTTCAGAAATCTAGCCTTCTGAATGCTTGTTAAATCCAAATGTACATATGAATGACCTTGTGACAAGAGAGAGCCCTCTCTAACTATATAGGATAGAATACGTTCTAAATATTGTTTTGAAATGGTTAACCCAATGATTCTCCAACCACAACCATAGGAAAATTATTGGGTGATAACATCTTGGCACCGTTGTCGGGGAATAATCACTATTATCTCCTTGGGAAAACGAAGTTGTTTTAGTTGTACGACCTGGTTGAGTAGTCGGTCCTAGACACCTGTTGGTTGTATATGCTCTAGTGACTATACTCAAATATTTTGGAAGTCAACTCCACTGGAAATACTGGTGTCCAAGAAGTTGCAAAGAGTCCCAAGTTTAACTATTGATGGTGAAAAATGGTCAAAAATCAAGAAGGTTGTGGATTTTTCACCTGGCGACTCCACCTTCAAAGAATCCAATCTTCAGAATTTTCTATGGCGATTGTTGGGCCTAGGGAAAGCATGTAAGAAATAAGCGCAAATGAAGAAATGCACAAGAATCAATCCACCATGCAAGCACAAACAAGGAAAAGGAAGCATGCGGTAGGAATAGAAGAAATCTATGTAGAAAAGGAAATCTGTGCGGGCAAGGAAAACTCCACGGAAGAGAAAATCTGCGGTAGAAGAAGGAAAATGCATAAAAGATGTCACCTGCATAGAAAAGGGAAATTGAGTGGAAGGAAGATGCTGCAGGGTAAAATAGTAGCACAAGTGCATAGTAACAACCAAAAGCGACATGACGATCATGGGTGTTGAAGTTAGCTTACGTCGGTGGATGCCACAAGAGTGAATGCATGATGTATGTAAGGCCATTAGTGCCTCGTGCCAAGTAATGATCACCACATCTATAGCCTGGAGGGTGGACGATGGTGACAGTTAACGAACTGCCTGTATGCAGTCGACCCTGTGTGGTCATATAAAATAGTATAAATAGGAGGGATTCAATAATTAGAGGGTTGGTGATCATTTCTTTTATGTTGGTTGTTGTTGTTCTTGTTGTTGTTTTTACTCTTTACTTTCTTTTGACTGGTTAGTACGGAAAAGATATCTGAAGGAGAGGAGAGAAATTGTGAGATCTAAGTAGTAGATTAGTCAAAAGTCTGCAGGATGTAGTCAGAGGTAGTGCAGTAGAAGAGAAGCTCTGATAGAGAGGTGCAGATGCTAGAGAGGTCGATCTAGGTCGTGTACGGATCAGTAGATGGTAGTAGTAGTTATGAGAAATAATACAGAGGGCATGAGAGAAAGAGAGAGTCTATGCAGAAAGATAGATCTAAGACAGTCTGTAGTCAAATGTAAGATGAAGGCGCCATATATTTCTCATGCTAGATGAAGAGCACCTTGTGGTTTTTCCCAGATGGGTTTCCATGTGAACTTTCCTGTGTGTTGATGATTGAATGTATATGGTTGTTTATGTTTATCTTTATGCTTATGTTTATGAGCAATTCCTTTCATGGTTAAAGGAATTACATACTATCAATATAAGTCTGAATGCATGAATAGGTTATTATGCGTTACTTTTGAGTATTAGTTTATGTTTACGGTGCAATCGT
Organism: Pseudotsuga menziesii; assembly: GCA_001517045.1. Lineage (NCBI taxonomy): Eukaryota > Viridiplantae > Streptophyta > Pinopsida > Pinales > Pinaceae > Pseudotsuga > Pseudotsuga menziesii. Next base: position 1,976,743 of record LPNX010975384.1, on the reverse strand, counting down.
TGTTGTGTGTCTATTATATTGCGCATGTATGTTAACTCTCTTTTATGTTCCGTTATGTTTAAAGTAATAAGGCTGAATCTATTTCACGTCGTTAGTAGTTAATAAAATATATGTATGGTGTGCACTATAGCTTAGCGTAAATGACTCCACCCTCATGACTTGGTTGAGCTCCTTGGCCGCGCTCAAGGGAACTATAATCCCTCGATGAATCACGAAAACATGGTTCCGGAGGTTACTCATCGAAGATATATCTTGAGTGAGACTTATCCTTCTTTATAGGTGTT